>JARYHS010008074.1:366384070-366585338 GCA_031002005.1 Vandiemenella viatica | reverse complement strand
GTGTGTGTGTGTGTGTGTGTGTATGTGAGAGTGTAAGTGTGTTTATGTGTCTTAGTGATGATGTATTTTGGGGACAATACTGGAGCATGTATTTAGTTGCCAGCTTTGGTCGTCTGTTCTTGCGATTTTGTTCTGTTTACCTTCTCCAAATTTGTGAAAACTTTGGTTAAAGTATCTGCCTAACATATCTGAATAGGAACATTAATAGTGAGTACTCATAGATAAAATAGATGCCTAGCAATGTTACTGTTGTTTAACTGGGAGTAACCGCCGCTTTTATGTAACTTGTTTAGCTATATAGTATTGGTAGATTGTTGTGAACCTTTTGATTACTTTTTGTACTTAAGTGATCTTTTAACGCTTATATATATGCCCACCCTGTAACTGCTATAATTAATATTCGTTTTATATGATGAATGAAAGTTCTATATTTCGTATTACAGAGACAGACATTTCTAAGTTCTGATTTACTTTCATAAAAGCACAATCGAGTTAAATTATTGCAAGTTTTATCCTGAAGAATACAATGAAATAGTTATTGAATGGGATAAGCCATCGTTGCTAGCAGTAAGGAATTTAGGCATCCATACTAGTGAGCAAAGCCATGTTTCCAACATTAACCTTTTTTTACATATATATGTGGTGTATCGGAAAGCATCAGTATTGCGCCCAATTTTCCAGATTTGTTTCTTCTCTAACCATATTTGTCGATCGACTACTATAATTATCCTAAATTATGCAGAAATAAACTTCGATATGGGTTTCTGTATTTCAATCACCTATTAAGACAGAGATGACAATTAAGTAAGACTTTATTCAGAGCAGGATAATTTATTTTATTGTAAAAATGCTTGTGAAATATATGAATTGGAATGTCTCCAACATTAATTATTAATTCAAAATTTTCAAAACATATCATTTTGCTTTCATATAAATATACTCTCGTGCGCTCTTCTCAAGCTATATCTGGTAATAGTTTTCAAACTAACATCTCTTTTCGTTGTTTGCTTCTCTTAGGTTTCCTTAGCGGAATTACGATTAGTTCTTAAAATTACTCTGGTATCCGCTTTAACTGATTGGTATACATGCTCCATTGAGGCCCTGATTTAATGGTACTAGGATTAGGTAAAAGAATACGGGGTTTCTGCAGCTAGTTACCGCTTTCCCTATGATTCACGGAAGCAGACCTCCGCATTCCCACTCACAACCACGGCTACTAGAAGGATGTGACGGTATCAGCGGGACCCTCCAGCCATTCTTTACCTTCATCGAATAGCAGACTGAATGGACCTGCGAAGCCGTTACGGACGTTAAGCTTCGAAGAAAAATCCTCGGCTTCATCTGCAATCAATTCCGGGTTGTAGTCAGACGCTCTACTGCCAGAGTTCGCGACCGCCACTAGGGCTAGGTTACGAAACATAATGCGGCAGTAGCTAACTGGAATGCTTCTTTATGTGTCTGAGAAAGGAACCCAGAGGTGAGCTAAAAATTGGATAATTAAGTTAACGGATCCACTGACAATGGTTATTATGGTATGAAAGAGACGTAAGGACAGGAACTGATCGGATACTAAATTCGTACCTGTGAAAGATCCTGAGACGAAAAAAATCAGGTACAGCCATACCCTTTTAGAAAAGTGGTAGACCAATAGCGACTAAATTCAAAGAAAGAAGGAAATTGTAAAACAATTAATAATGAAATTGTTGTTCTTTCTGAAAGGAAACAAAAATTATTAACCGTAGGAAACAAATGGAGATTTGTAACGGGCAGCTATGTTGTTATGAATACTAATAGTAACAGAAATTCATAAGATCAACAAGGCATTAAACACTACTATAGATTATGTAATAATTGCTTGATAAAAAACATGATGAAGTCAAAATGAGAAGAGGAATATGGTGCGGAAAAAATCAGTAGTTTTTTAGTCAAGAGTAAGGGAAATAATTAGTACCAACCCAGTTACAGCTAAGCCACGATATATGATAGAACTATTGCTGTAAATGGTCGTACTAGAACCGATTAAGAAGACTGATGATGGAGGTAAATCAGAATGGAAGGGCACATGATAATAATCGATAAGAGAAGCTGACAAAGGCTTAGGTAAAGGAAAGGATCGCATTTGAATGGTAGCAGTAGCGGAAATAGCAAAAACAGAAAAGGGAAGTTACCTGTACCTGATTGGTTAAATTCCAGGATGAAAAATATAAAGAGTGTTCTGGAAGGCAATGTAATATACAATAATCATGATACAGTAGTCATACCAGGTAATCAAAGCCTCGTGGAAACAATGAACAGAGAAACAGATCAGCGATGATAACATGCCTACGAAACAGTGCTGTAGAAACATTGGAAAAACTTATTTCAACTGATCCTGTAGAAGTGGGCTCATATCTCTGCCTTGGCTGCTTCGTAGCAGCACAACACTTCTCTTTCTATATTTTACACTCGCTCCTGTATTATCATAATGCTGCTAGCGGTCTAGTGGCTCAGTGGTTAAGGCGTCTGGCTGGAGATCGAAAGGTCCCCGGTGTGAATCCGACTCGGCGAGGATTTTTAAAGGCCCTCAACCCGATTATCTCCTCTGACACAGCCTACTGCGTAACGTGAATTGCGTCAGAACGCTTCCGTGGTTCAGATTCCACGTTACACTATAGGTCCCCTATTACCCGGTATAATGGTTACCGCGTTTGGTTAAGGGGTGTTTGACAGAGGCGCAATGCGCAGCCAGTAAAAACCGTCACTAAGTCATTAATAAGGCTGCTATATATTACCTACTATTACATCTACATGAGGGACTTCCATCCCCATCTCTGATAACAGATCAAAACTTTTTACTTCCAGCAATTCCCGAAGTTTTTGACACCTTCATTACAGTTAGCCCCACTCATTCTTTTCTACCTCCCCATTTAATCCAGTCTTCGCTGTCTCCTCTTTAGGCTAATTCTGAAGTGTTTTGATTATTTATCTTATTTATTTCCTATTCATAATTGTTTCTTCTAGCTCTAAAATTTTTCCTATTCCTAAAACAAAGTGCATTAAACCATGGTAGACCCTCATTTACGTCCCTTTTCCTTCGACACTACATTCTCCCTTGTAGTATTACTTTGCACACCCAACGTACTTATCACCATTCATTTTTAGTTATGCTGTCAGCGTTACAGATTTGAGTTCAAACTGTTGCGGACAAGACAATAGCCTTAGCGCGTATTAGACATGTAGCTGACTAACAGGTGACTGACTCGGCCACGTGGGGCGGTATCAGATGTTGGCCGTGGGCCAGGCATCGCAGTGGACGGCGCGCACTGACTCAGACAGTTGTCTGTAGGGATGGCAGCCTTGGAGACGGGCCAGCTCGACACTGCACCCACTGCAGACTTACTGTTTGTGCGAGTCTTTGTGACATGCTCACATTAGGGGAACACCTTCTTTCCTTTGCTATGACAGCGTTTTAAAATACTCACTGGATCACTGGGTATCACTACTGTACCAGTCTGAAACTGACCTGGCAACGTCGTGAAGCAAGGATACACAAGAATTTTTTTTTTTACTGCCATCAGTCTCTCGACTGGTTTGATACCATCCTCCATACCTTCCTGGATCAACAATGGCCAGGGATATCACTGCATTACAGAGGTTATAGGGTTGATTTAGTAATAGTTCTATTTAGTTAAAAGCATCCTCGACGAAATCAGTCTCCAGAACACTGAAAGAAAAGTACGTATTGCATCCATGGTTTCCCCAAATCACTCCAGGCGAATGCCAGGATGCTTTAAAAAGCCATTGCCGAATTTCATCTGTTCCTTGCCCCAGTCCCATCCCGCCTCTAATGACCTCGACGTCGACGAGACGTAAAGCCATAAGTAAAAAAAAGTATTGCATTTAAATTAACATTTTAATATTATTAGTTGATTATTACTTATTTACATTGGTTCAATGTAAATTATTTTGATAAAATCATAAACCATAGATACGTAAAATAAATGTTTTAATTTTCTGGCAACAATGTTAGCGGATGTTTAAATTTAGACTGGATCGGAATGGCAACTGGTATTTGACGTTACAGCAGAGAGCATAAATAATTTAAGTTTGTTTTTTGTTGAAATAATTTGTTTTCATGAGCACTACATTACTTTTTTGAATGAAGGTAGTCCCCCTGGCCGCGATCAATGCGGACTAGACCATGATTAAAACTAATATTCTGAATCAAATCGTAACGTTGTAATATGGATGTGAATCATGATAAAAGAAAGATGTAAGAACTCGTGAAGATAATGGCTTAAGTTTATATCGCAATGCATGATGCACACTAACATGCGATACAGTGAACGTATTAATTCGATATACGGAGTTGTATATAAATAATCTCTTCTCGGGCTTCCAGCTGGAAACCCGAGAGTTTATTTAAAAAGTTTGATGTTTAGGTTCACTTCTGAAATTGAAATATAACTGTAATGTTGAATTTCTTTTAATAACCTGCTTGCTCGCAGGGTGGGGACAGGAAAATACTAAACGTAAGATTTCGTAAAAGCTAAATGATTATTACGGTAAATTATATGGCCACAAAGTTACCATTGACTACATGCAGAACCTACCTTTACCTCATTTGCCTGTGTAGGAGGTTTTCTATTGCCAACAGGTTTGAGTGCATAAATTTATAAGGAGCCAAGCTGGATTTTATTCTTATTATGAAGGTCAGGCACTTAAAGGTCGAACATGCTGTAACAGCAGTATATTAGTAGCTGTAAGTGTGACGTGCTGCGCTTGGACAGCAGTGAAAGTATAGATTATACTTGTCTAATATATGTAAATGAATGTTTGTCTGTTTTTTTTTCATGTTCTTCCTACAAACACACTGTTTTTTATCCGATTTTTATGGAACTTTGCATACGTATACTTTAAAACAAATAGAAAAACACTGTTTACATTTGATTTACAAAAACTTAAACCCTCTCCTCCTTTCCCCCCCCCCCCCCCCTCACCTTAATTTCTGTCAACATTGTTCATACAAACACGTAGTTTATATCTGATTTTTGTAATACTTAGCTCGTGTATAGTTCAAAACAGAGAGATCTCATAGCTTAGCAGTTATCATTATTATTATTTTTAATTGCGATGGAGCTAACGCTCCGGTGGCAATTCTCCTAGTCAACTAACTACCCCATTTTATATTTTTTTTATTATCTCACAAAATTTTCTTTTTTAATTGGAGTGTTTAATTCCTTTCACATTTACTTTTCCAGATTACAAATTTTAATTTTAAATTCCTTAAGCGTTTTTAGTAAATTATTCTTTACTCCATATAGTAATTTGTTCCAACCCCTGACACCTTTACCAACAAAAGAAAATTTATTCACTCCCTTATGCATGAAATCCAGAGCCAGCTTCTGGTTATGGTTACTTTTCCCCTTCCATGCACTGTTCCTAATTCTTCGACCAATATCCCTCCAAGCCCCATCCCCAACATATGTGCTGTACATTCCCAGCACTCTCTTCACCTTCTTCCTTTCCTCCAATGACTCCCAAACCAGTTCCTTCGATAATTTGCACAAACAAATCTAGCTGCTCTTCTTTGCACACCCTCCAACTCCTGTATTTGATAACCAAAATGTGTGTCCCAAACTACACCACTATATTCAACCAATGGTCGGACCAGAATTTTGTAACCCAATTCCCTAACTTCTCTGGTACATCATCACGTCACCCTCACCAGCAGATAGAAGATTTTGTAACTTCTTCCTACCACCTGCCTATGTCCTCTCCCTAGTTGTGTTTGTTATCAAACGATATGGCAAGATATTTGCACTTGAAGCCTTCAGCAAGCAATTCTTACCACATCCTATAATCATAATTAACCTTTAGTTTTTTATCTTTGTATCTAATAAGCTGACTCTTCTTGGCATTTATCTTCATTCCATGCTGTCCTACCCGTTTAAATATTTTATACAGATCACTCTGCAGCTGTTCACAGTGTTCACCAGTTTTGATCCTATTGTATATTACTATGTCATCTGCAAACCTTACATTTTGACCGTAACCCATAAACACAGTAATTCATTAGAATAATGAACAGTAGCGGTCCAAATACACTACTGTGTGGCACTCCCATAATTACTTCCACCACTTTTGATAATGTATTTCGTACTACAACACTTTGCTTCCTGGCTTTTAAGAATTCCTCTACCCAGCAAGTAACTTTTTCATCCAATCCAATAAATTTCAGTTGATTTAAAGCCATTTTATTGCTCACTCTGTCGAATGCCTTAGAAAGATCTAGTGCCACACTATCAACTTGGCCTTGCTTGTCCAATTCATCTGAAATATCTTGCATATAGCCCACCATTTTAGATTCACATGAATATTCTTGCCTAAAACCATGTTGTCGATCTGTAAACCAGTTTATTTCCTCACAGACATTTCTGAAATTGTTGCATATCAATTTCTCCATTATTTTGCCTATCACTGATGTCAACCTAATTGGCCTATAAATTTCAACACTATTTGTAACCCCTTCATTATGAACCGGTACTAGTATTACTTTTTTCCAATCCACTGGTAAGCAGCAAGACTCCAGACTCATCTATATATATAAAGATGAATGTATGTATGTATGTATGTTTGTTTGTTTGTTTCTTCTCCATTTAAATCTACAGCTTTCATCCGATCTCGATGAAACTTTGCACACTTATCCTTTGAAACAAGGAGAAAAATACTGTCTACATTTGGTTGAAAAATTATCTGCAGAAATAATACATGTTGTCTTTTAATTTCGAAAAATCTCAGAACGGTGATAGACAGACGCGTTGGATGTGTAGGTCTCTGTACTGCTTTTTCCATATAGCGATCAGATATCTCAGTGGTTAGAGCATTTGCTTACTGATATTTGGATCGTGGTCTACGGTTCAAATCACCGTGGAGGCGAAGATTTTTAAAAATAGTTTTGATCGTAAGAGTCACGCATGGACCGTCGGCTATTCGGATTAAATGTTAAACTGTAGATATCACAAATTAAGGGAGCAGTGCGAGGCAAATCGTAAGTAGTCTTGTAATGCTGTAGGTATACACTTTTTCACGTTATATTGATCCATCAGGGGTTATTCGCAGTCATTGTGTGTGATCTGCAGTAATAATATTACAAATGCGGAAGTAAGTCTCTGTCTTTTTTTTATGTATTGACGACTTAATGCCTATACCGATATTGACGGAATTTGACAAGAAAATCTGTAGGGAGGGCACAGGACATTTTTTTTATTCGGTATGATTAACAGTAGTAGCCACGAAATTTTGAGAACTTATGGAATAGTGACGGTCGACGGAGAGACGGATGAGTGTGTTAGTCTGTAATGTTACGTCGGTTGCTCAAGCTATGCTTTTCACGCTTTATGTTAGTGTATTATTTGTTAGTAAATTTCGTTTAGAGAAAAAACGTTTTATTTAGCATAGATGTAAATATTCTCTGTCCTGTTACTTTGTGTCTACTTAAATGTTTCTGTCACCAGTTTATTTTGCCTTATTTTTTGACATGCCTTACGGGCGTAAACTGGCCTAAGTTGTAGCTCTAGCAGAGCACGAGCAGTTGAAGTTATTAAAACCCAAGAATCGGATGCTCATACTGAAGAAAGAAGAAAAGTCCAAACTGAAATAAGGCTGCCCTTAGTTAACAACCCGCCCCCCCCCCCCCTCGCCCCATATCCCCTCACCTTCGGTTGTTTTTCTGTTTTTAAATATGTTGAAAATTGATTTTCTTCAAGCAACAGGTTCGACGGTAGAATGATATAGTGATGGCTGCCGTTCTGTCTCTTAACTCTGTTGTTTTTCCGTCTCATTAGTCTCTTTCACCTTCTCACCTCCCCATTTTAGTATGCAGGTTCTCTTCTTATCTTTATTTTCTGCTTTGGAATAAACATTTCCTCGCCCTTTTCTTACTATCCCCTTAAACTCTTCCCATTTCACCTCCACTGTAGTTGTGCCATTCATCCATTTGCTGAGTATTTCCCTGAAATGTTTCTTCTAGTCAAAAGTCTGTGTCTTTTTAAAAGTATACCTATTTGCCCCTTCTATTCTGGTTTACTGAATCCACTAATTTCGATCAGTGCTGCATTGTGATCACTTATTCCTTAAGTTACTTGACACCCTACAAGATTTTCATCAGGCTTCATTAGAAAGATATCCAACATGTTTGGTCCACCCATATATTGCTCTATCACTTGTGTAAAACCCCCTTCCCTTACTAAGGTATTAGCAAATCTCCGTTCCCTTGTGTTATAATCTTATTTCCTACACCTGGTAAATTTAAATCTCCTCCAATAATGACCATTCTACGCTCACCTCTGAACTGTGAATGTGAAGTTAGTTTCTCTTTAAGAATCTGATCTCTATCATTCATTCTTCCACTAAGATAAACAGCCAATACGCTCTAACCTACTGGGAAAACCTCATTGTCTAGTACTCCTTCTTTTAACCAAGACTCCACCCCATAAATCACTTGTGGTTCATGTATCTCTATTAACTTTGTAAATTCTATCACTTTGTTCATTTACTTCTACGGTTCACCAATAAACCCCTTATTTTTGGCTTTATAGTATTTTCAGCATCAACCTTTGTCTTTCCAGTTGTACCCAATTCCGTTATTTTTAAATTGCTTCATCTGTTTCTTTACCATTTGTGTTTTTTCTCATAGTGCATCTACAATCGGTATCTCATTGATTTTTTATCCCCTCACCAGCAGCCCCTAACCTAAAAAAGACTCAGTCCTCACCCCTTCATAGGTAGGTACCTTACAGCTGTAGTTAACAACTCAGAAAATACTCCTTTCCCCCTTCTATTTAGATGTTGGTGTAGACCAATGGTGTTCACAGGCACAACCCCCAAAACAGAACTAAAGCCTCTGGCAAGTAGCATCTCTGTTTGCACGTTTACCCGCCTCACGGCGTGGTTCAACTGCGGCCGATCATGGCGACTTAGTACCTGCATGAGTTCCACCCTGGTATGCTGCACCTCCTTCACCACCTTCCCTAGTTTAACCTCTTATTATAACTCAGTACCTGGGTGACCGATCTTCGCTCGGCATCTTTCGATTTCTGTTCAGTATGCAAGATTTCATCAAAATCTTTAGAGACGTTTGTGAGAAATTAATTTTATTGGGGACTGCACCACCTTCGGAATCGACTCGAAATTGGTACTAACCTGTTGAAATTTGCTTCGTCATTATGTCCTCTTTACATTTGCGCTCTTGCTTTTCGGGAAACTTGCCAGGAATTTAATTAAAATGCTGAAATTTGACAGCGACGCACAGCCGTTAGATGCTGTCAGCGTTGAAAAATCAGTGATAGTCTCTTAAAATGTTGATTCAATCCTTTGTTGTAATGTTTTCTTGCCGTTTCGGCTTTTTTCCGTAGGAAAAAGTCGCATATAATTGACAAATAGACAATACTTATCCGAGTTGTAATACGGTGATACCCGCCATATATTAATGAGCAGTCAGATATAATCGATTGCTTCAATTGTCAATAAATACGCCATTTCCGATGGATGCCGCAGACCGCAAAATTGCATAAAATTTTTCTCTTGTTTCAGGCTATATTTCAACCTAACCACGAAATCTATGACAAAACGATACTGTTTAGGTTGATATGATCCCTGTACCGATAATTTTTTTATCAGTGCTGATAGCATTTCGCAGTTGCTCAGCTTCGTATTACGACATTTTTAATTAATTTTCTAGCAACTTTTCCCCAAAGCAAGAGCGAAAAATGTGAAGAGGACATGTTGACGAAGCAATCAAACCAAATTTTAACAGGTTACTATTAATTTCGCCGAGGTTCCGGAAGTGGTGCAGCCCCCATTTTATCTATTTTCAAGAGTTGCTCACACAATAGTATTAGATTGGATAGAAGGAAGCATATTAAGCAATTATATCAGAGGTAGGACGGCCAGTCCCTTTTCTCTGAGACGTAGAATCCCAACCACAGAACGCCCCACCGTAGTTAATATGGTTAAATACATTTAAAAATTCTTGCTCCCGCCGGAATTTGAACCCTGGATCGTAGCCAGAATTTTTTAAGAGCTAGTGCAGTAACCACCTATTCCCTACTAATTAAATTTGAGCTGCCAGACCGCTCCATATTTGTTATACATCCAATATATTTCCTTCCTGCTTACATAAGATCTGCACTCGGTTAAATAAATATCGTGAATAATAGTCAGGATTTACTTCAATTGAATCTTCACGTAGCGAAGTTCCAGTAACTTGGTTGAGACGGTTTTCTTTTAGGTTTTCTTGACATGATTACATTAAAACTGCTAATGTTATTTTCAATGAAGTTTTTGTCAAGTAAAGTATCTCTTCTGACAAAACCAAATGTTAAATATCTTCTTTTTAGATATTTTCCAATTTAACACGCAGTGCTAATATTATCGCCAGTCAGCTGGTAGCATGGTCTTTCCTCCATGGGTAGTAGAGTATACAAGGCTTCCTAATTTCTTTGCATTGTTTACTTCAACCAAAGATAAAACAGTAGACTCAATGGTCACGTGACATTTTTTTTTAAGTTTGAAAAAATCGCATTTGTCGAAGCCAGTATCTATTTTTTAAATATCTAATTTTTAAATGTTTTACAATTAGACATGTAGTGCTAGCATTCCCTCGACTCAGCTAGCATACAAGAAATGTTCGTTTAAATATATGAGTTCCTTGGAACCAAAGAGCAAAATATTAGTAGGCTTCCTGGTACCTGAATCTTATACGAGATGGCGTTAGAGCCGTTTTCGAGATACTAAGAGCAAAAATTGTTCGTATTTTGTAAAATTGGTTAGATAATCTTAAAAATCACAACGTTATCTAAATATGAAATTTCATCCAAATCATTAGCGCATTTCCCGAGATCCAATATATATATATATACAAGAATTGCTCGTTTAAAGATATAAGATATAAGATATTCATATTAATCCCCCTGATCATTTCGTCCTGCTCTGAAATTTTCCTATCCTGCTCTCAAAGTTTCCTATCCTTAACACAGAGTGGACAATACCACTGAAGAGCCTCATTTAGTTCCCTTTGCCCTACATTCCCAGCGAAACCACTTTTTACACTCATTGCAATCTAAAACATTCACCACACATCTGCTACAGGCGCCACACTTCTAGGCATTATTTCTCCCAAAACAATACCCTCTGAAACCTTTTAAACGAATCTTAAAGATTAAATTACGAATGCTATATATCTAGAATTTAATTGATAGTCTAATAAAATCAAAAATTAATATGCACTTAACTGTTTTTTTATTATTATTATTATTATTTGAATTTTTTATTTTCAATCGTTTTGTTGTAATTATAAATAGGTGGAATGTACTTAAAATCCAATAAAATAAAACTTATTGTTGTAAACTTCAAAATTAAGCTGAAGATTGAATTTCACAGGTCAATACTATTTAGAGATTAATAACTAATCAGTCATTTACGGGAAAATATTATTTTAAATATTAGGTAATTATTGTTTTAATATATTAGAAAATAATTAAAGCACAGTTATATTTCCGACAGAACAAAGCAATGGATTTTACTTAGGCTTGTAGATTTCTAAACTGACTGTTAAATTTTTCATATATAATTAGATTAAAGCTTTATAAGTAATGACTAGTTAACAAAAGTAATCAAGAGCCAACGAATAAAATGAATTTCAAAATAAACTGAAGGTGGAAAGTCGATATTATTTATTGCTAGTATTGATAAGAACTAATTAGTTATTTTCGCTACTTCCGAAAGACTGTCACTCCGGTCGCGTGTTCAAATCCCGTGGTGAGCAGGAATTTGATTATACGAGCTACGCCGGTAGATTCCGCGGTTCTGATTCCACGATAAATTGTGAATCCTTGAGGAAAGGATTGGTAAAGTAATATGAGCTCGCGTCACCGACATGCTAATGTTAATGGTATATCTGTTGCGGCCTCGTGGCTCAGCTGTTAAGTTGACTGACTGGGTAACGAAAGGTTCCCGGTTCGAATTTCTGCTTTGGGGGGGATTTTTGTAGACCATTAACCCGACTTTCACCTATGCAACAGTTTGGTGTGTAATGTGAAGTACGCCAGAAAGCTTCCGTGGTTCGGATTCGACGTTAAACTGTAGTTTGGTTTAATTTTTGACAGTGCTGGCCACCGGTGTCGGGATGGTCGATATGGAGAAGCGTATACAAGGAGTTTAGAAATTTCTGGTCCTTAACAACTAAATGTTGTTTTAACGTTACTGATTGCTTTAGAAAAGTGCCCATGTTTTTCAGCCTTACTATCATATGGTCGTAAAATGTAGGTAGAGTCCTTGCATGTTCGTATTAACAAATCAAAGCTTTAACAGACGTGAAGGTCGATTTTAAGGCCTGTAAAAATTGTATCAGAGATCCAGATTTTGAACCGGGGACTTTCCATACCCGAATCACACGCCGCAAGCATCTGAATTTAGAAGTACTGAAAAATATGTATTCAATCATATAAAAGTACATTTGTGTTTTGGGATATCAAAAGTAAATGATATAGAAAAAAAAGTACGTTGATTTTACTAGGTTTGAATATTTATTTGTCATTACATCCATATTTGCTTCTTGATTCAGATGGATACGGCGTACGATTGGGGTACTGAAAGTCCCTTGTTCAAATCCCTGTCTCAGTTGCAATTTTTGTGGGTCTTAAAATTGACAGTCACCTCTGGAAAAGCTTTGATATGTTAATGCTAAGATGCTGGGACGCTCCGTGGTTTGTATTTCACGTTACTCCCTAGGTCTCCTTTTAAAAATAAGTACAACCATAGAGGTGCACTGCGCGGCTTATAAGAAACTCTGTGTGTGTAATTTTTAGATCACGTGAAACTATTATTATTTTACAGAATCTTTGTAGTCTGTATTTAAATTAAAATGTATAATAATCTTATTATTTTTTGTCAAAAAAGTATTGAGTGAATCGAAAGGAACCTGTAACCGCTTTAACGGACCATCAAGATTTCTTTTATTGAAAATCTGATCTCGTAGGTCCTGCAAGTTGTACTGTGAATGCGCCACTAGAGCGGTGGGGAGGAGGCTGGCGAGCACGGAACTGAGCGTGGCGGGTAGGTGGTAACGGCCTGGCCTCGTATGCGGGAGGACGCCGGTTCGAATCCCCGTCCGGGAATCCAGATTTGGGTTTTCCATGGCTTTCACAAATCACTCCAGGCGAATGCTTCCTTTAAAAGACCATGGCTGAATTTCTTCCCGTTCCTAGTCCCGATCTTTTCACGCCTCTATTGACCTCGACGTCGAAGAGGCGAATAGATATAAGACAAAAAAAAAAAAAAAAAAAGTGAGCGTAGAGATGCGCGGTGGCGTGGCCTTGTGCTGACTCTTGAATTAGTCTAGTCACGAACTCCGCAAAGTTCATATGACAAAAACTGGTTTTTAGAAGCGTGCGTAGTTATGTAAATAATTTAATTCAATTGTGAAATCACCCCACATTTTTTGTTGTTGAAAGATGAGGCAAAATCAATATGGCAGTATTATATGGAAATAGAATTTACTTATGAAAAAAGATTGATTTTAAATTTATTTTTGATAAAACATTAAAATCTAAATAATTAAAAATTTAATTTGCCACATCCGCGTCCGCGGATGTCAAGCACTGCACATCCGCATCCGCAAAGATGACATCCGCAACAACCCTCGCGCCCGATATTAAGTTTGGCTGCGCGCTCCGGCAATACTCTAGAGCAGACAAATAACGCAACACAAAGTATGTTGCAAACCACTAATTAGTCTGCAACGAACTGTAGAAGAGATCGGTCGCAAGTGGCAGCGCGCCTCGTAACAAGTTGGCAGCGCGCCCGGTATTATTGTGTTGAGCAGACGAAACAGTAACAAAATGTTATTTGCACGTAGCTTCGTGAAAATCAATACGCTGTCAGTAGTTGTAACAAAGTGTACAAACTGAGTTAATGATAGTGTAATTCAGAGCCTGCAATGTGAAGAAAAGAAGTGGCCTATTGCCTTACCCACGGTCGAAATTAAGAAGTAGAATTATTGGTGGTGGTGGACATGTACTTGTGTGTTTGGAGAATAAATCAGAAGTGAAACTAAATGGCGATCTTGTAACTTAGTAGAATTCGAACCTGCAATCAAGAAACAACCAGACCCACAACAATTACCCCTCACCAAGCTTCATTAGTGCCAGCAGCCTTCTTTTATCGTTACAATATCGCAGCTTAATCATTTCTTCTACATTCAAATTTAAAATACAAAAATGAGGACTGAAAATCAGTATGTCAGAAGAACAAATCAGAAAATTTCATTCCCGATTTCTCAATATTATCATTTTGAATATTGAACTAGAGTTGTGAAAGTTTCGAACTATATTGATGGCCTTCTAAATCATGATCTTAATACCAGTTGTCGAGCATTCAGTACCAATAAAATAAATAACATCAAAAAACTTCTGCAGTATATGCAGGTGGATTTTTTACAATAATCTCTATCATTGGCCGACAAAAGAGGAAAGCTCTCCATTAGAACAGGATTTCTAAAACTCTTAACTTAATTTCTGCGATAATTCGCAGTTCTTGTCATTTTTAATAATTTAACATGTTTTCTGAGCATCAAACTAATTTTTAAACAACAATATCATTTAATTGGAAAACGCCATATTTCCAATTCATAAAAAGTATTTTTTCCACCACTAAATAGAATATTTTTTAAAGGACCTTTCATAATAGTATCAGTATTAAGTAGCGCAACGTTAATCCCAAAAAAAAACTTACTGATTTTATCCAATTCTGTTTATAAGCTCACCTGATTTTTTTTTTTTTTTAAAAGTAAATTTATGCTCTTTCCAAATCGATTCAATTAATTTTTACACCGTCTTAAGACAGAATTGTGGATATTTTGGGAATTATCTGCAAATAACAGAAAAGTGCAATATACTTTATACCGAGTGGCGTAACGCACTAGTACAGACTATTGTCAACTGCATCTGCATATCAACTCTGTAAAGTAATTGCTTTTCTGTCCGTTAATTACAAACAGTTGAACCTTGGCTGGAGTCAGTGCATGTGAATTCTATTCCTCTAATGCAGGAATATGTCGGGATATCAAATTAACAAACACGATGAACGCCACATTGTTGACCCTAGACGTAAACAATTTACTACTTGGACGATTTTTGTATATTCCTTACTTCTAATAGAATTGTTGTAGAAGGTACGTAGATTAACAACAGTATTTGCTTGTTACTAGCACATACTCGAGGTATGCAGTAGGTGCGGTAAATTGTTAAATGAGGTTTTATTAACAAAATTATATCTTTACGTTACATTTTATCTTCGGTATTAGTATCAGGGCCTAAGAAATCGGTTTTTGATTCCATATAATTATTTGCCATTTTTTTCTCACTAGATTCAATTTGTAATGACTTAAAATAATTTTTAAATGGACTAAACCTAAGGAGTCGTGTTCTAATTTAAAATGCAAAAACACTAATAATGTTCAGTTCTGTTTGAAGCCTCTCAAAAATTTTAATTTCTTTCTAATTAATTTAAATGCTGGCTGTAGTAGCCTTTGTTTTTCATATATTTTACAAATTAGCAGATCTCGTTGCACTAAACCTGCGACGTCCAGGTTCTTAAATCCGCAAATTTACTAACTCAACGAATAAACAACTTGCTCCGTCTAGTAAGCATGAATCAGAGAGATGAAAGCTACATAATATACTTTCATGTAATAACTTCCAACGCTCAAGGCCGACAATCACTTTGGAGACTATTAATTAATAGGAAAGTGCAGGTATTAATACCTCCACTTCCCTCATTAATTTTTAACACTATCACCTTACATACTATTCATACTCGTAACTCCGTTTTCCTTAGTCGCTAATAATTGAAATTGGGTAATGGCCTCCTACGTTAAAATAATTCTGTAATATGTCGCTGTTGTCACTAATCCAAGGTAATCCCTTCCAGTAAAGTGTCACGTTTGTTATAAATCCGATATCAGTGAGCAATTATTGCTAATCTGTAGGACTGTAGTCTAAGTAGTTCGTACTATTTCAGCTTCTTAGATGTTTAACATTCAACGACCGTTTCCCGTATCTCCAGGAACAAGATAACCACTAGCACTAGCGCTAGCACTTCTACCACGAAAATCAAGTTCTGAGAACCTAATCAAGAAGACTAGCGCTGCTGGTTATCGCTGTTTGATGGTGTCATACTTTCTAATTCGATAGGTGACTCTTTGGCGTTTAAAACACCTTGTGAGAACCAAAGAACCAACGGCGTTGTGTATTAATAATATAAAAAAAATCTCGATCTGTAAACCACTTCACATGGTTTACAGTGTTTTTCAAACATCTTTAATCTCACGATTCTTCTTGCTATTTGCATCAAAATATCCACTGTGAGCCCTGTCATAGTGCACTATTGTAGATTCAGATCATAGCACTTTCTGAATTATCCTCTTTGAAATCAGTCCACACGGTTAACGTTTACGTTGCAGTCTTTGTATTGTATTTTTTTGGTGAGAAAAGTGTAATATTTTTACTAAACCGGGGTTAAGGTACATGGTCTCATCTACGAAGAAATGTGGGATAGAAATTCATTAGTGCCTGATGGATTATAGAATGATTATAGTTACGTACCATTAAAGTTCTGAATATAAATGGTGCTAAAATATGTTTGAATCGCTGTAGTTCTCCTTTACTATATTGATCCATTTAATAGTTTAGCCATCATAATGAAATCTAGCAGGTTGTAAAATTAAAAGTTTTTTAACAAATTATGTTATTTTCATTTTATTGGCCGGGGATAATTCTATTATCGACTTTTAGTATTAAAATCCTTTCTAACTTTTCCGCTACATCGTGATTCTGAATTAATCTATGCCACACCATCTTTTTCTACCAATATCCGTCAACGAACTGTTTCACACAATTAACTTCTAGCGTGGTGGGTGAGCGCTAACGCTCTGGCCTCGCATTCGGGGACACGTGAGTTCGAATCCCCGTCCGGACATCCAGATTTGGGTTTTCCAAGATTTCCCCAAATCACTATGGGTGAATATCGGAACGATTCCTTCAAGAGACGATGAAAGAATTCCTTCCCGTTCCTTGACCACCTTCCTATTCCGCCTAGACGTCAACTAGGCGTAAAGAAACAAAGGGAAAAAAAAATTCTAGACCAATTCTGACACTCCCAAGAAATTATTCTGGGTGCGTAACAAGTTACTGTTCAAATTAGAAATGTGAACGGAGTAATAAATAATCTATCGCGTGGAATGAGTGCTACTGTTGTTTTGGGACAAGAAACATGTTATACTTGTAATATTTGTTTGCTGTATATCCCAAAAACACCAGTCGTGAATTTTTTTAATTAGCTTCTGTCGAGAGAAGCGCCTTCGGTGTTCCAGATCTTCCCAACCTAACTCCTTCAACCTCGCACTTACGCTTTCCCTCCAACTATACATACCTGTCACGAATCGGGAGACTCTTCTTTGGACCTTCTCTAATGCCTCCATTAACCCCTTTTGATGGTGACCCCATACAGAACAACAATATTCTAAGTGAGGACGCACTAGTGACTTGTATACAATCGATTTAACTTTCGGAGTGCACTGATTTATATTACGACCTAGATTTCGCTAACGACCATGTTGTTGTTGTAATCTAAAGCCAAATAAAAATCAAACATAATAAAGCAATCGTATAATTACACCTCCGTATTTTATAACGATGAGAAATAATTGGCTTTTTTTTTTTTTTTTTTTGCTTATGTCTTTATGCCTCGTCGACGTCGAGGTCATTAGAGGCGGGAAAGGACTGGGGGACCGGAACATGAAGGAATTTGGCCATGGCCTTTTGAAGGAAGTCCAGTGTTTAAAAATGGGGATGTTAATGATCCTCAAGATTATAGGCCGATCTAGTTAACTTCAATATTTTGCAGGATTTTAGAAAACATCATCTATTCAAATGTCATGAAGTTTTTGGACGATGGAGAGCTTTTAAACCAAAATCAACATGGATTCATAAAGGCCTACGCTGCGAGACACAACTTGAACTTTTAATTCACGAATTGTGCCGTACTGTGGATGAGCAATCCCGAGTTGACTTAGTTCTATTAGATTTAAAAAAAGCTTTCAACAATGTGCCTCACAGTAGATTACTTAGGAAACTTCGTGCTTATGGCATATCTAGACAAATATGCGATTGGGTTGCAGACTTTCTGAAGGGCAGAACACGGTGTATAGTTCTCGACGGTGACCGTTCATCTCTTACCGAAGTGAGGTCCGGGTTCCCCAGGGAAGTGTGATAAGACCTCTATTGTTTCTCGTAAACATTAATGATTTATGCGACGTAATAAGGAGTAAGAAAAGACTATTTGCCGATGATGCTATTATTTATCGTGAAATCAAAACCCAGGACGACTGCGCTTTGTTACAAGACGATATTACGAAAATAATTGCGTGGTGTATAGATTGACAGTTGGAGTTAAACGCTACAAAGTGCCAAGTCATGCGTATAAGTAAAAAGGTGAAATCATTTAGCTCTGAATATACAATCAATGGCACTGTCCTTAGAACGGTAGATTCCGCTAAATAACTAGAGATTACATTTCGTAATAACTTGTCGTGGAATGAGCATATCGAAAAGGTGATTGGGAAAGCAAACCGTATGCACCGATTTCTAGGTCGTAATTTAAAAGTGCACACCGGAAGTTTAATGGATTGCATATAAGTCACTAGTGCGTCTTCACTTAGAATACTGTTGGTCTGTCTGGGGTTCCTTTCAAAAAGGGTTAATGGAGGCTTTAGAGAAGGTCCAAAGAAGAGCCGCCCGATTCGTGACAGGTATATATAGCTGGAAGAAAAGCGTAAGTGCGATGTTGAAGAAGTTAGGTTAGGAAAACCTGGAATACTGAAGGCGTTGCTCTTGACAGAAACTAATAGAAATATTCACGACTGACTTGTTTCGGAATGACAGCAAACAAATATTACTACCTGCAACATTCATATCTAGGAATGACCGCGAAAATAAGATAAGATAAATCAGGGCCAGAACAGATTTATTTCTATACTCATTTTTTCCACAAGCGATTAGGGAATGGAATAGGAAAGATTTACCGGGTGAGTAAACTTAAAATCCGACAGGAGTAGTTCTTGATAAAGCACTTCGGGATTCCAGTCTGAGTTTTCCATGGTTTTTCCCAGATCACTCCAGGCGAATGCCGGTATAGTTCCTAAAAATAGTCCATTGGCGCCTTGTGTCGTATCCCGTATACCCCTTCCTATGAACACATGGTTATACATAAGGATTGGTGGAATGCACCCTCCGCCATCCACTCTTAGTGAATCGCGGAGTAATAATAATAATAATAAAAGGAAGCAATCCGGCATTCGCCTGGAGTAATTTGGGGAAACCATGGAAAACTCAAATCTGGATGCCCGGGCAAAGATTCGAACTGGCGTCCTTCCGAATGCGAGGACAGAACGTTAACCGTTCACCCACCACGCTCGGTTAAACAATTTGCATCAACCCCGTTAGAAGTGCTTGATTTTGGTCTGAAAGTATTAAACTAAACTAAGTAATGAAATAATCTAGTTAAATTGATCCTTCAGGTTAGATTTTTCTTTTTTTTGCTTCTGGCTTTGCGCTCCGTCGACGTCAAGGTCATTAGGGGCTGGAAAGAAATTGGACAAGGAACAAAAAGGAATTAATCCATGGCATTTTGAGTGAACCATCCCGGAATTCACCCGGAATGATTTGAGTTTTCATGGGGAAACCTTGGAAAACCAAAATCTGGATGGCCAGTTGGAAAATTGAACTCGCGTCTTCTCGAATGCGAGGCAAGAGCGTTACCGCTCTCGCACCATGCTCGGTATGGGTTTAGAAACTTAATATAACGCTCAGTCGGCTGTTAGAGTATTTATGATCTCCACTACAAAAGAGGGGGTACGGAAAATTGTAGGCCTATTGAATGAAATTTGGATTATAGTATAGAGACTGAACTCGGGAAAGTGGTGAAGAATTCACAGCCCAAATTAAACGGTATTTTCAACGCTTAATTGGCTTTGATGTTGTGAATTCTTGCCTGTTAATCAGTTCTCGTTTAGCGCACTTCGACAAATAACAAGTTTCGTCTTTAAAGAGCAACGCCTCCAGCTCTTTGATTGTTAAGTTCTTGTAGACATACACCGTCATATACAAAAACAAAAATAAAGTGCCGAACCAGAAGTGAATAATACCACGTTTTGCATAGTGGCGTTGCAGGTGGTGAAAAGATTAACTAATCACTTTCAAACCTCTATAGCCTGTCGCTCAAAACTGGCAGCGCAAGGTCATGTTTCCCAGGACCCGTCAACCGCTCCCTTCCTAACTCTCCATGCTGACATAAGCGAGTTGTAAATATCTCCTTCGCTTATAGGGAGTGGGGATAGAGCAGGCTGACCTAGAAACGCCTCTGTTAATTGAACGGGCTATAAAAGCGTACATGGTGCTAAACGACAATTATGTCAACACTATTCTAAATCCCAATAACAATGAACAAATATAATTAAAAAAATGTTTGGGCAAACGTCTATAGAATTCAAAAAATTTTAAACAGTTGGATCAACTCTATAGTTTAGTTTCAGTAACTATTTGTCCCATAACAGTATTTTTATGAAATAGGAAACTATTGGCATTAATCTCGTTAGAAGGGCATTAAACTAATCGAAATAATGCATAAATCAATGCTAGTAACTGTGGTGGTTCCTTCAGGGAAAATGTTTCTAGAAAATTATAATTTAATATCCGTCGTTAACATTAGTCGCCACTAACATACAAAGACAGAAACCATTTTATCCCCGATAGATACTTAAAATAAAAAATATAAAGTTACTCCTTTTAATTAATGCCAAAACTCTGTTAGTAGCTCGATGCTGTAGTCTACTGTAGTCCTTTTTTTTAAACTTATGACTTTACGCCTCGTTGACGTCGAGGTCATTACAGGTGGGAAAGGACTGGGGACAAGGAACGGGAAGGAATTCTGCCATGGCCGTTTGAAGGAAGCATGCCGGGATTCGCCTGGAGTGATTTGGGGAAACCATGGAAACCCAAATTTGCATACCTGGACGGGGATTCGAACGGCCATCTTCCCGAATGCGAGGCCAGAGCGCTAGTCGCTCACCCGTCACGCTCGGTGCTGTGATCTTAAACAAACAAATACAGCTGCTTAATATAATAATCTACCCCTTGATCACGTTATATTTGCCGACCGTGACGTCTGTTCTAATTATTTTATTTTTCTACGTCACACGAAGTTGCTTAGTTCCGACAATCACTAAAGTTTCTCTTAGTGCGAGGAAACAATTCGCTCTTCTTCATAATGTAGGAAGCACATGGGCAACTGATCGATATGTGCTCAGCTGACGATAGCTCTTACATTCTAAGAATTTTAAATACTCAGTAAAAAGAAGAATTTGTTTACTTATTATCAGAATGCAAATTAGACCATATAATAAGTTTTATCAGATAACAACCTTTTCCCCATTGTCTAAGTATAAGTTTGTATTTCGGTTGCTGTTCCATATTTGATAGCCATTGTTTGCATTAGTTGAAAATTTCACAGTTTTAAGTGAGGTAAAGCGTACGTTATAACAATAATATTACGCAGATATCAGGTTCTAAACAAAGGACACAAACTGTCAGGCAGCAGGACTAAAGCCTGATCACATATTACTAAAATAATATTATTAAACTTTTTACAAACTGCTGAAAATTATTTACTTCGTTATAGTGAAGAAAGCACTGAAAGAAGAAAAGCAAAAACGAATAAAACGACTGAACACTTAATGTTTGTACAGATAACTTTCACTATTAGAGTTGCCTACAGGAAGTCATTCACAAATTAATTCTGTCACTTTTATCAATGTCATTACTCCACTGAAATTCTTCTAAGTTGATTTCGAACTGGACGTACTTCAGTTATGTCTTTAAAATATTATAATTCCTTTGGTCGAAACAGCTGTTCGATCAATATCTTTTCAAAATAATAGAACAAACAGAAATATCTTTGACATCAGTATCTTTGGGATTATATGTAGGGACCGCTGCCGTGACAGGATTATTTGGCTGAAACATGCTCAGTGAGACAGACGTGACGTCTACAATAACAATTTCTTAAAATTTAATATTTTAAGAAACGTCCATATTTAGTGGGTAAACAGCAAGAAAATTAATTCGGCGCATGTAACAGCGCATGTTTGTGAACTCCAGCGAAGCCGCTTGCCAGAAACCGACCTGACTTTGCCGTATCAGGCTCAACTTCGTATCGCGGGCAAAACCGAAAGATTTTCAGGTAAGAAATCCATTTTTTTCACAGATGTAGCCGTTGAAAGACTTCGATGGTAACTATTCAGTTGCAAGTAAGAAGTATTTCTGATTTGTGGTATTAATCGTCCTTAAAATTTGTGTTTGGTATTTGGTTCTGGAGAAATTAGATGGTAGTGTCGAAGGAAGCGTATTGGAAAAATCGCAGAGCACGTTCCTTGTTTGGAAAAATACATTCTTGAGAGTAGAAGGAATAAAATTGAACATTATATCTATGTTGCCTGGCTTTTGAGACTGATTAGTTTTCTTTCTCTGCGAATAAACCTACTGTCATAAACTTTACTATTGAAGAGTGATTCACACCACAATAGAAAAATTCATGAGAAAGTAAGTCAACTTTTAGTTAGTAAAGAGAAACTCGTTTTTCCTTAATACGTTTCTGAATTTACATAGAATTTTTCGTAGTTAGTTTTCTCTTTTTTCTTACGTTTTAGAATTATAGCCTTTGATAATTCTGCATGGTAAACTTTTTTAATTTAAAAAAAAAGTCTTTGTCGTGTGTGTTGTGATATCTGACGGAATCTAGTTGTCCAAGCAAACATCGTTCAGTTCGGAGAGAAATACAAATACATCATATTTTCAACTGAATCTGCATTCGAAACTCCCCTTTTATAACTAAGACATGAAAGTTTACGGCATCTGTGAATAAATTTGATACAGTTGTTAAACTAGATTTCGCTGTCTTATCGGGTGAGTCACATGATGGAACCAGCACGAATGCACCTTCCATCCGGCTCAATCGCAGCTCTCGACATTCAAAAATCATAGTCATTCATTAATTTTGCTGGTAGTAACTGAGATACCAAGAAGTTAACATTCTGCTTAAAGATTCCTTATTACAATGATACGCTTCGTACACTACTTCGGAAATCGTTTACTCTTCAATAAAATTCATCAAAATCTGCAGTTTTTAATGAGACGTTAGTAATTGAGTTTATATTGCTCTTCAATCGTCGCAACAGTATCCAGTGTCCATACCAGTTAATCTTACAACAGCAGAACGACTATCTTCCCCTGTTTTACGACAGCTCTATCATAATCGTGGCCCGCAATTTGATGATGAATTCTTATGTAACTCAATGAGACAAATCAAAATTGAAGGATAAAGTTTTTGGTATCTCGCTTAGTTCTCGAGATATCGACTGTCGAAAATTGGTTGTAGGTATAGTTCTTTTTGCCTTTGGCGACGTTATTTTTCTGGTCTTGGTCGCATTTCAATCCAACAGCAACCTCTTAGAATAAACCACCCTCTTTTCATGTATAGCGTATAGTTCCTTATGGCTTTTGGCCAAATTGGGTGGAAGGGGATCTTCTCCACCACTAAAAAACTGTTAGTGCCCTGTTGAAATTTGGATTAACTGCTTCCTTATAATGTCCTATTCACGTTTTGCACTCTCCTTTTTCGGAAAAGTCGCCACGAATTAAATTAAAAATTAAATATACCAGCTGTAAATCTAAGCTCGATTAAAGCAGAGCAAAAATATATGAACCGAATGGATGTCTGCAAGTGTTTCAGATAATTCTTGTAGTAGTTGAGTGGTGTAATTTGTGGCTGCAGGTGGATGTCTGGTGGCAGGTGAGGGTCGCAACCGCGGCCTATGGACTCTGACACCTCGCAGTCGCCCGCCGCGGCGCCAGCGTCGCAGACCGGACGCCGCCTGCTGCGTTCTCGCAGGAACAGGTGAGTTGTTCCTCAGGGCATTATTACAATACGCTCAAACTCTGCAGATCCGCGCCATAATCAACCCCATTCCTTTCTTCAGCAACACCCAAAAGTAGTCTTAACTTTTACATAAGTATTTACGGAGGTATTTTTTATTTTTATTTATTCATTTTTAATTTTTGCTTGAGGCTTTACGACTCATCGACGTTGAAGTTATTAGAGGCGAAAAAGGGCACGGAGCGGGAAGGAATTCGGCCGTGGTTTTTTGAAGGAACCATCCGAACATTTGCTTGAGAGATTTGGGAAAACCATGGAATACCGAAATCTGGATGGCCGGTCGGGAACTCGAACCGCACCCCTCTGAATGTGAGGCCAGAGCGTTAACACTTACCCACCACGCTCGGTCGTATTTATACAGCATGAGAATCTGAATACATGTGCTAGAGGCTTCGAATCTTGTAGAGTCCCGGTCTGTACAAGTCCAATTTTCACAAAATTTTGTTGTTGTGTTGGTATACTTGTCCCAATGGCATTTTTACATAGATAGCCTTATTGGATATTTATTCTGCTTTTGACTGCCAAAATAGCCATTTTTAGGCGCACACCACAATTTCCTACACGTGGAAAAATGGAACAAAGAATTTATATTAAAGAATGGAATAAGGTCCAGCATGACGTTAAAAATGTTGACTGTTGCTTTTGGCAAATGCTCTATGAATAAAACAAAGTTTAGAAGTGGTTCAAATGTTATCAAAAGAGCTGTAAATACGACGAAGACGATAAAAGCCTTCGACTTTCCAACACATCAACAACCGCTGACAATGTCAAAAAAGCGAGAAATATGGTTATGAACAATAGCCCACTCAGAAAGGTTGAAGATGATGTTGGTGTATTATTTGGTTCATAACAAACAATTTGTTCGGATATTTTGGTAGCAAAATTTGTTCCATAGTTGTTGAAGATTGACCAAAGCAGTACCAGATTAACACTGCTCGGGAATAGCAGAGTGATGAAACGGGTGTTCGGGTATGACGTAGAAGCTAAGGCCTAATCATCAGAATCGAAGTTCCCAGAAGAGCCAAGACCGAAAAAAAAACAACAAAAAAAACGGTCGAACGTAAAGGACGGGCTCATTGTGTTCTTCGATTTCAACGGTATAGTGCATCATGAGTTTTGGCAATAGGTCCTATGGTTAATACGGAGTACCGCCTGAAAATTTTACGACGATTGCGTGAACCAATTCGAAGAAAATGCCTGGATATGTGGCTATGGTTGCCAACCATATTGTATATTGAAAAGTATAATACTTTATTATCGGTCGCTATACTTTATCCTAAACATAAAGTACTTTAGTCATGGTTGAATATACAATATATGGAACGGAATGCTCTTGTGCGTAGTTAATTTCCGAAGGACAGTTTAGTACTTGCGACAAAACGAAACGAAACATGCCCTCTTCAATCGATTTTTTTCTGGTGGGGACGCAAGAAGTCACTGATCCAAGACACAACACCTACTGTACATATATACTTGAAAACACGCATGGTAATTTACCGAATATAAAAATAATTGTACATCAACTGCTCCTGTCCTCGCCATTTCAGCTTCCACCAAAAGAATAACGAATGAAAATGGTGATGACATGGAAAAGAGGGCATTCTTAAATTTCATTAAAAATGATATGTTCATATATTTAGAATTCCAGACTAGCTGGTGCCACAACTTCCTTCGTGTTTGCAAAGCATTTTGATTGATAGCTACCGACATGCAACCACCATGGTGCACGATGAGAGACTCAAAGCTAATATCACACACAAACAAAAGTGATCTGCGCAGGGTGTTTATGGCTGCAAAGTTATATATAGGGACAAACGTGTCTTCGGTCGAAATACGAAAATACCCACTTCGACAACTTAACACCCCCATATCTCCATCACCCCCACGGCTTCCGACATCGTACCACAAAAGCACACGACTTGAGGCCACTACCACACACAACACCAGTAATATGTACTACGTGGTTACGTTTTCAAAGTGAAATGTAAGGACACACATGTCTTTGGTCGAAATAGCAAAATAGCCTCTGTAGACCATTTTCAACCACCATATCTTCCACATCTACCAACACAGCTACCAACATGTATCCACCATAGCGCACGATGTGAGACTCGTTGCTACTACCACACCCGAACACCAGTGGTCTGCGCTATGCAGTTGTGGCAGCAAAGAGATATATAGGGACATACCGTACATTGTCTTTGGTCGCAATACGAAAATGTTACTGATTGACCATTTTCAACCACCATATCTCCCACACCCCCGTAGCTACCGACATTCGACCAACGTTTTTCGCGATGGGTGACTCCATGCTACTACCACACACAAAAACCAGTGGTCTGCAGTACGTAGTTTTGGCTTAAAAGCGAAGTATGGGGGCACACACGTCTTTAATCGAAATTTCAAAGTGCCCCAGGTTGAGACCCCTTTCAAACATCTTATCTCCCACACGCCCATAGTTTCCGACACACAATCACCATAGTGCCCGATGGAAGACTGGATGCTACTACAACACAAAAACACCAGTGGTCTGCGATATGTAGTTGTGGCAGCAAAGAGAAATACACTGAAGAGCCAAAGAAATTGGTACACCTGCCTAATATTATAGGGCCCCCACGAGCACGCATAAGTACCAGACACGATGTGGCATGGACTCGACTAATGTCTGAAGTAGTGCTGGAGGGAATTGACACCATGCATCATGCAGGGCTGTCCATAAATCCGTAAGAGTACGAAGGGGTTGAGATCTCTTCTGAACGGTACGTTGCAAGCTATCCCAGATATGCTCAATAATGTTCATGTCTGGAGAGTTTGGTGGCCAGAGGAGGTGTTTAAACTCAGAAAAGTGTTCCCGGAGCAATTCTTGACGTGCGGGGTGTCGCATTGTCCTGCTGGAATTGTCCAAGTCTGTCGGAATGCACAATGGACATGAATGGATGCATGTAATCAGCCAGGATGCGCATGTACGTGTCACCTGTCAGAGTCGTGTCTTGACGTATCAGGGGTCCCATGTCAATCCAATTGCACACGCCCCACACCATTACAGAGCCTCCACCAGCTTCAATAGTCCTCTGCTGACATGCAGGGTCGATGAATTCATGAGGTTGTATCCATACCCGTACACGTCCATCCGCTCGATACAATTTGAAACGAGACTCGTCAGACCAGACAACATGTTTCCAAACTTCAACAGTCCAATGTCAGTGTTGACGGGCCCAGGCAAGGAGTAAAGCTTTGTGTCGTGCACTCCGAAAGGTCATATCGATGTAGTTTCTTTGAATGGTTCACACGCTGACACTTGTTGATGGCCCAGCATTGAAGTCCGCAGCAAGTTGCGGAAGGGTTGCACGTCTGTCACGTTGAACTATTGTCTTCAGTCGTCGTTTGTCCCGTTCTTGCAGAATCTTTTTTCCGGCTGCAGCGGATTCCCGATATTCACGGTGCACTCGTGAAATGGTCGTAAGCGAAAATCCCCACCTCATCGCTACTTCGGAAATACTGAGTCCTATCTCTCGTGCACCGATTATAACACCACTTCATACTCCCTTAAAATGGTGATAACCTGCCATTGTAGCAGCAGTAACCGATCTAACGCCTGCGTCAGACACCTGTTGTCTTATTTATGTGTTGCCGACCGCAGCGCCGTACATTGAGTGTTTACATATCTCTGTATGTGCATATGCATGCCTACACCAGTTTCTTTGGCTCTTCAGTATATAAGGACACACATGTTTTTGGTCGAAATATGAAAATGATTTAAGATGTGGTAGTAGTTATAACAGTTTGAAAGGAAACCAAGAATTAGTATCTAGTTCCACAATCACGAATATATATATATATATATGTCTTAGGCAGTAAATACCCAACTTTAACAATAATTTTTTTCACATACTGTTTATTTTCTCTTCCAAAGATTAATACATTTTTTTTCAAATAAGTTAGAAATTGCTCCATGATAATGCACCTGCTAAAGATTCATGGCTTGTTCGTGAATTTTTGGCTTCAAACAACATCTTCATTATTAATATATTTTTCTCGGGCTTCCAGCCGTGTTAGTATATCATATTTGCGGGACGTTTCGAAGGCGTCCATCTCTGCCTCCATTCTCAACCAAATGTCAGTGTATAACTGTTTGTTTATTCAGCCGCTGCTACGGAAACAGTGGAAAACAAAAACCAACACAACGCGATTACGTCATCCGCTCTTCTGCTCGTTACAGGCGCGGATTTGTTTCAGCATTTTAATCGCCGGGTTCCAGGCCGCACTGAGTTGATAACCAGTGTCCCTGTTGACTAATAAATCAGTTAATCTTATTTCTACAGCCTCTGTAATAACGCTGCCCCAAAAATCTTTGACCCGGGCTAAAATGGTTGTTTTTTCAAATTCAAAAGTGTGACCTTCTTGGAGGCAGAGATGGACGCCTTCGAAACGTCCCGCAAATATGATATACTAACACGGCTGGAAGCCCGAGAAAAATATATTAATATTCAACGCCGTGAAAAATTACGATCCTACATCTTCATTATTGTCTCAGTCACCATATTGTCGCGTTGCAACCGGGGCAGGTGTGAATTCGAAGGTTACTTGTCAATGAACACAGCACTTAAACTGAGAACAGGTTTATTGAGAACTCAAACATACACGCAGCACTGACTGCCTCTTGGGCAGAATGCTCTTCTATTTATACACAGATAGAACGTACTAGAGATTACAAGAGTAGTTAACAAGTAGAAGTTACAAGTGACCTTAGGAAACATGTAGAATCTTCTGGAAATAATAAACAGAATTAAATAATTTTTGTCAGTGGGCGGGATTGAACCGGCGACCTTCGGTACCGCAATTCGTGACGCTACCCGCTGCGCCATGCTGGCAGACGGTACACTGGCGTTCATGCGGCATTGCTCCCTCTCCTGAGGAAAACAGCGTCCCGCTGTTAGATTTCTTTTGGGGCACGCTGAAGTGTCCTGGATCTTGATCTTGTCGTGGGTCCTCTGTATGGCAGTTCTGGAGGGCCCCTCCTGGTTGTACTATTATCTTCCTGTCCGACGTCCTCAGTATCCAAACCGTCCTCAGAGTCCTTGAACAAGAAGCTGGTTGTACCTAGCTGCTCGTCAGGATTGTAGTAAGGCTTCATGCGGAGGACGTGAACAATGTCCCTTCGCTTTCGTCGTTTCGAAGACGGCTCATAATCCTCGACTTCGTATGTGACGTCTGACCGGCGGCGTATGACACGATACGGACCAAAGTACCGCTTCAGTAACTTTTCTGATAGCCCAACCTTCCGGACAGGGGTAAAAATCCATACGAGATCTCCTGGGTTGTACGCAACAGGTCGGTGCTTGCCGTCATACCGCTGACGGTCCTTCTCCTGGGTGGCCAGTGTTCGTATGCGAGCCAGCTGTCTTGCTTCTTCGACCCTGGTAATGAGCTGTTTTATATAGTCATCCTGAGTGTCGTCCGGCTGGAATGGGAACAGCGTATCCATTGTGGTCTCAGCTTCACGGCCATGGAGCAGAAAAAACGGAGTGAAGCCTGTCGTATCTTGCCTTGCTGTATTATAAGCAAATGTGACCACTGGCAGTATTGTATCCCAATCCTTCTGCTCAACATCCACATACATCGACAGCATATCGGCTAATGTCTTGTTGAAGCGTTCTGTGAGACCGTTTGTCTGAGGGTGGTATACAGTTGTCATCCTGTGGACAACGTCGCATCTTGACATGACCTCTGATACTAGTCTTGACTGGAATACCTTTCCACGATCGGATATCATCACACGTGGTGCTCCATGCTTCAAAATAATGTCTTCTACTAGAAATTTTGCAACCTCTGGAGCTTCTGCAGTCGGCACAGGTTTGGTGACAGCGTAGCGCGTGAGGTAGTCGGTGCAGACTATTATCCATCGGTTACCGGTTGTCGACTTCGGGAACCTCCCTAAAAGATCGATCCCAATTCGGTGGAATGGAACTGCTGCAGGCGGAATTGGTACTAGATGACCTGGAGGTAATTGCGGCACATGTTTCCGTCGCTGGCATTCTTTACAGTGACTCACATAATGCTTGACAGATCGGTAGAGACCCTTCCAGTAATACCTGCGTCGGATTCGGTCCAGGGTCTTCACAAATCCCAGATGACCGGATATTGGAGCGTGGTGGAGACGCCGGGTACCCTGTGCAACAGCTGCATCGTCGTGGCTCCGATTAGGCAACGTAAAAGTCGCCGCCTACACGGACTGGAACCGGACTACAAAGGATATACTCAGTACGTCCTTCCGAAAGTCCGCGTCATTAGGAAACCCATGGCGGCAAGCCAGCTGCACATTCGACACCCATCGGTGTTCTCTGGAGACGCTGGACAGGACCCTAACAAATGGCTAAAAGGGTTCGACCGAGTCGCCAAGTACAACAGGTGGGATCATACCATGTGCTTGGCAAATGTTTATTTCTATCTGGACGGAACCGCCCAGCAGTGGTTCGAGAACAACGAAGAAAAACTGAATAACTGGGAAATGTTCCAGACGGAACTTAAGAAAACGTTTGGGGACCACCAGCGACAAATCCGCTCGGCGGAAGAACAACTGAAGAACCGGGCCCAACGACATGGGGAGCCGACGCAATCTTACATACAGGATGTTTTGGCCCTATGCAACGTAGTCAACCCGAATATGACTGAAGCCGACAAAATCACGCACCTAATGAAAGGTATTGCAGAAGACATGTACCAAGCTCTTCTGATAAAAGACGTCGCTACGACGGAAGAGTTCATCAAGTGGTGCCAGCGGATTGAGGAGATGCAACAAAGGAGGATTGGGCGAAAGAAGTATGACAGACTTCCCAACGTAGTCCCTATGGCAGTTGTGGAAGACCAGCACGACTTTGCGTCTCTCATACGACAAATTGTGAGAGAAGAATTACAACAGTTCATGGCAGCTGGGACTCTTGAACCGAGTGAGCATCAGATCATGGCCATGGATGTAAGCCCAGTGGGTCATGAAGGAGCCGACGCGGCGGAAAAAGAGGTATTTCAGACAATAGCTCCTGTCTGCCGAGCCAATCGCACTCGACGTGAAGAATGGCCTCGCCCTGATATGACGTATGCTGCAGCTGCCAAACGGCAGCCTAGGAACCGGCCGACACGGCCACAACCAAATCCTCCGGCACCTATGACGTCCCGCAGACGAACGGACGTCTGGAGGACAGAAGACAACGCGCCAGTATGTTTCCACTGTGGGCGCCCTGGACATGTCGTACGATACTGCAGAGAGAGAAGACGAGTATTTGGCGATTATTTTGCCGCAAGACGTCCGCCATCAGAACAGTTCTACCCCAGGCAGCCACCCGCTGACGAGTTCGGTCGACCTACGGGAAGAAGCCCATCGCCGTACCCTAGACGAGGTCGATCCCCGACGCGCCGCTGCCGTTCATCGTCGCCGGACAGAGCTACCAGCCGCTCCCCTAGCCGCCGCACGCAGGAAAACTAAGCAAGGCGACCATCTACGGAGGTGAGGCCGCCGCAGATGAAAATCCTCCATGGATGACAGTCACTAAGATGTCGGGAAATCTCATCAACGTTATAATCGACGGCCAACCTGTCCGGGCGCTGGTTGATTCAGGAGCTTCTTTCTCCGTATTGTCGGACAATTATCGTCGCACACTAAAGAAGACAATGTTCCGTGATACGGGGGCAACTGTGCTAAAGGTCGCAAATGGAAAGTACGTCCAGCCAGCTGGAGCTTGTGTCGCGAGAATAACCATCAACAACAGGACCCAGCCAGTTGAATTTGTCATTTTAACAGAATGTAGTCATAATGTCATCCTTGGATGGGACTTCCTTAAGGCATCCCAAGCTGTCATTGACTGTGGAACATCTGAGCTGCAAATTGAAGAAGTCGCTGCGACGGGTACACGTAACACAGAATCTTCTGGGAAGTTATTCGCCGTTGACAACGTGACAATCCCGCCGTTCGCAATGAGAAGAGTCCCAGTCAAAAACACGGACGACCGCAATCTTGAAGTGCTTGTCGATAGTAGAAAGTTTATTAGGCTCACGAAAGAAATCTACATACCAGCGGCTATCATAAGCATTATCGGTGGTCGAGGAGACATTTGGATCACCAACTGTCACGAGCAGTCACAAATTATCCCCAAGGGAATGTGCATAGGGACAGCTGAACCAGTCCAGGAGGGCGAGCTCAACGTCATTAACGAAGATCCATGCTCTGTTACTAGTACCGACAACACGCTGGAGGAAACAACTATGGAACTGCCAATAGGGTCCGGCCTGACCAAGGAACAACACCACCGGGTGTTAGCTATACTACGCCAATTCTCTGGTGTATTCACACCCCAGCAAAAAAAAGGTCAGACGAAACGGCCCACGATAAAGCATCGTATCAATACTGGGGATCATCCGCCCATTAGCCAGCGCTCGTACCGATTGTCACCAGTCGAAAGGCGAATAATTCGAGAGGAAGTGGAGAAGATGTTGCATAATGACATTATTCAACCTTCGGAGAGTCCTTGGTCATCTCCGGTGGTCCTCGTAAAGAAGAAGGATGGTACGTGGCGATTCTGTGTCGACTATCGGCGGCTGAACAAAATCACAAAGAAAGATGTCTACCCGGCGTCTCCACCAAACTATGTCGCGTTGCAACCGGGGCAGGTGTGAATTCGAAGGTTACTTGTCAATGAACACAGCACTTAAACTGAGAACAGGTTTATTGAGAACTCAAACATACACGCAGCACTGACTGCCTCTTGGGCAGAATGCTCTTCTATTTATACACAGATAGAACGTACTAGAGATTACAAGAGTAGTTACAAGTGACCTTAGGAAACATGTAGAATCTTCTGGAAATAATAAACAGAATTAAATAATTTTTGTCAGTGGGCGGGATTGAACCGGCGACCTTCGGTACCGCAATTCGTGACGCTACCCGCTGCGCCATGCTGGCAGACGGTACACTGGCGTTCATGCGGCAATATTCAGTGGACATGGTTCCCAAAACTGAAAAGGAACATGAAATAACGACGTTTAGACAAAGATAGAACCGCTAAAAGATCTTTAAGCCTTATTGAAAACTGAGTTCAATAAGTGCTTCGGAGATAGGAAAAAGCGCTGACACAATGACATTATATCACAAGGGTTGTTAATGAGTGTGACGCAATTAATGTAAATGAATAAAAAATTATATTTTGAGAAAAAAACATAATTCCGTGTATTTTGTATCACACTCCATTCTTCAGTCAAATATAATCGTTAGTGAACAATCATAAAGACGGTCTAAATGTCCACTCAACATTTACTAAAAGATTCCGCCCCTTTCATTCATAATTTTGAGCTCACAAAAGAAAGGTTAGCATTTTATCGAAGTAAAATATTCTATTCATATTGAGAGCCATGTCATCTGTATCGTTTATTGGTTTGCAAGTGTTCGATAGCTATCTACATTCTTAAATAAATCCTGGAATGTTAACACTGGATTGTCGTCTAGGTTGTATAAGACATGGAATACCTTGAAAATATTTCTGCCGTTATTTGAAACCCTTTGATCTCCCTCCTAGATCATAACTTTCCCTAAAAAATGCCTTTCATGCATCCCCGTCATACTAGCTAAACATAGCTCTTCTTCATGGAATGGACTAGTTCTTCATCTATTGTTATAGCTCAAGATCCCAGAGCCCCCAGACCTACGTCATTTTAGCAAAGATGAAATTTTGAGGATGAGTAGAGTAATATGTAGTTAAGAACGTATGCGTACTCGCCAGCATGGAAGTGGGGCCCTTTCAGAGGTAGCGGGTACTAAAGGGCCCAAAAAATCTTGCTAACCTACGTCATTTTAGCAAAGCTGGTTTTTATATATGTTTTACAGGATATTGTTAAAAACCAACATTCATTATTGCCAGACACTTCCTGTGGGCCATTACTTGAGCCAGACGCTTTAAAGGTCGTAAAAAAAGGAGGTAAACTACGTCATACTAGCAAGCCTGAATTTTATATATGTTGCTCGGGGTACTATTTCAAGACATTTTGTAAGCAGCCAGACCAATCCGATGGGCCAAAGTTCCTGCCAGACACGATAATGTTCCGTTCTGAATATGACGCGTGGTCAGTATTCATGCGCATGAGCACGAGTGAGAGCATTAGTTGGCTTTGTAAGTCAGCTGTATGGAATTTTGGTTCTTCATTTGTCTTTATGATTTTTTTATATTGATCCAATAATATTTCAATGCTAAATTATAAAATTAATTACGAACCAAACAATTATGCAAAATAAACTTCAAACGGTTGGATGGTTTAATATATCTCGGTTTTAAATACAAATTTAATGAAAAATTAATATTAAAATTATATTATGAACAATTAATCTTCATTGTCATCACTGTCCACATTTTCTGCTTCCTCATCAAGCCCATCTTCGATCTGAATATCAAATTCATCAATATCATCTTCATTGTTATTTAATTCCCCTGTAAAAACAAATAAATTAGTTATGTTGCGAATATATACAAATTCATGAAAATAATATGAAGTGAAAGTCTAATACCTAATTCAGTTTGAAGTGACTCGCTGACAAAACTTGGCAACTGATCACCATCGAACCCTTTAAAATTATACTGGTTGTCTTCCAGTAGCCACCCATTATTCTCAGGACTGAAAGTGGTTGGATGTTTCATATGAGCATTACTCCAGATACTTGCAATATAATGTGCTCGACGGAATTGTTGGAGTAGTTCTCTTTTGCATGGTGGCAGATTACTTGCATCGAAGTTTCTCATACTTTTACGGTTGAATTCTTCATTTATATTGGAAACTGCATATGTATTAATAAAAAGCTGAAGCCGAGCAGCATCCACATCATCCATCCCCGCAACATTGTAAACATCACAGATGAATTTTTGTATTGTATTGAATACATTTTGTTTTATGTCTTTACTGCTAAATAATTCAAGCTCGCCGAATTTTAGAAAAGCTTGTTGATACTCCTGATGTTTTTTTAATATTTTGAATGGTCTTTGTTTTCCTCTCTTGAAGAAAGCAGGATTGTAATCACATCCTGTGAGAGCGTGAAATCCTGGTAAGCTTCTACACAAAGATTGTCCCAAGTGTTCATAGATCTTGGTCAAATCAATATATCTTTGGTTGTTTCCAGTTCCAGTAAGTATCCAAATGTGTGAAATATCATCTTTCAGATGATGCATATTACCCAGCATTATCGCTGCAACATCAGTATCAGAACATCTGATTACAATGTTTGCATGGGAATCGATATTACATACGTGGTAAATAATTTTTGTGTCAGCTTCTTCATGCTCTGGACACGATAAACTTTCATCAATATAGTCACAACTGTGTTATTAGTGACACTAAAAGAATGACATTGCCTGAAATTAATTTTAATCAGTTTATTACCAATGAATGGTGCCATCTCATCAGTGGCCCAATGTAAAATAAAAAAAAAATTACGAGTGCCTGTTTAAAAAGTGAATTTTTCAACTCTTTCCCAAAATCAGCAGGTCGAACTTGATTGGGTCCAGTTATATTAAAATCAAGTTGAGTACATTCATTTCGTAGAGATCTTTCATATTCCTTGATTGAAGGAGTAAAATACTGATCGAAAATAACATCAGTTCTTGTCGCATTTAACTGTGTTACCAATTGTAACATTTTCTTTGAAATATTTCCAAATGTTTTAGGAATATCTTTCATGGTATGTAGCACAAAAAAAACATCAATTACTGAAACATCTATGAACGGTGGTGGATGATGCTCAATGTCTCTATCTATAGATTTCATCAAAGCAGATTTTTGTGTTTTACAAATAGTAGTTACCATCAAAATGACACATGGATAAAGGCACTGAAGTTATAGGATAAGATAAAATTTTTGCAATATCGACTTTATGATCAACAGATATACCAAGAATACGTCCAAATAAATCTCTTTGAATACGCACTTCCTGTACTTTACCACCAACTTTTGTTTTTGTTTTTGAATAATCTTGAGAAAAGTTTTCTAACGGTATCTTTTTAATACTCTTCTCAAACCTACCAATATCTGCTTCACATTCTTCAATGAAGGTTTTACGTTTAGTATCTCCATTTTCTTCAATATTAAGGATAAATTTTTCAACTGTATCTGATGCTGCTTTACCAGATGAAATATTTACTAAGAGATTTTTAGGTACTCCTGCGTCAAATGGGTTAATAAACTGATCAAATGTATTAACAAATTTTTGTAATTGCCTGATGCTATTTTTAATATTATGATTGTTTAAGTCTGCTGTAACATCTTGTTCTTTTTGCAAATCTAACTCTTCATAAACATAACTTATAACTGTTGACCTTAAATCATGACTTCGAGCCCATCGTTGCCGCGCTGAGATGGAATTTGTAAATTGCGTTATACCTGAAAGATTGTAATTTTTTAAAGTTTACTACATTTAATGTTAATTTATACCAAACTATGATAAATAAAAATATTAAAGTTCTAGGCTAATTTATTTTTACTATATGGCCAAATAAATAATTGAAATAAATTTAATTAAAGCTTGATTTTCAATTGATGAAGTGAATTATTAAAAAAAACGGTTTTGTTTTGTTGTAAATTGAAATGAAGTTAATTACTATTTTTCGATTAATCAGTTGAAATAATAATTTTTTTAATGAAGTTACGAATTAATTAAATCATGTTGTTTTCAGTACTGAAGACTCTTGGCAGCATCTGCATTGATTGTTTGCTCCAAAACTAAGTCAATTGGCTGTCTTGAGAAAGGTTTATTGGTTGTTTGAATGCTAAAGCAACCTTTTTGAAATTCTTCAAACAAATCAGGATGAGTTTTGGCGACGTTTACTAGATTAGCATGGTACTTATCTGCCCATCGAGCATAATTTTGCTGGTTGCATATGAAGAATAAGTTAGTGATTTTTGGCAATACAAATTTAAATAGTTCAAAATCTCCTGTGCGGATGCTTCTTGACAAAGTTAGATAATAATGTACAAGGTTTATGTAGATTAAATGAAACTGCGGTGTCTTACCAAACTCGCCATTAAGAGTTTGCTGCTTGTAAATTCTATAGTCATTTAATAGTTCATTAAGTTCTTCATTTTCTATTTTAAATGACGATATTGGACAGGTTCCCAGTCGTGAGACCCATGCCAGTTTACAAACAACACGCTCAAGGCTGACTTCAAGACTTGCAACTGCACCTGAAGATGGCGACGGAGAATAAAGTCGCCGAAATATTGTGCATTAATAACAACATCACTCGGTTTGTTTCCAGAGAAACGTTTATAAATATAAACATTTTGGATTATTTCTTCGTTTTCGATTACTACCGGCAATCAGAGTAAAGTAAAAGTTTAACAAATCTTGTGGCAATGATACTTCTCCTTCCTTTAAATCTTGTGTTGATATAGTTTCAGGTATTTTTTCTTTTCAATGTGCAAAACTGATTTTCTTAACAGCAACGCAGCTTTTTGCAAAATGTCTTCGTCCTTTAAATTTTCAAATGATTGGTCATCAATGGTTGTTAAATGTTTTGGGGCTAATAATTTTTTATTTTGAATGAAAAATTTTTTTTATTTCTTTGCTAAATGCTTTAAGTATCTTATCTTCTAAATGCTGTGGTGTAAAATTCACTGTAATTTTTTCAGCATTTTCTTCTTCAATTCTTTCTAAAAAGTCGATGTAATATCTGTGAAGTCAAAAAATAACATCGTCCTTTTTCGATGACATTTTCTTGAATAAAAGCACTTATTTCATCAAAAGCCATTTGATGACACTGACGCAGATCATGCCAAATACCTTTAGTTGTTTTTTTACTGAACAATGATATTTTGTTAGCAAAGTCCACTTGACAAATATGATGATAGTAAATATTTGAATGAGAAAGATTTACTATCTTGTTAAATAAGTGTGGATAATTTTCATGTCCTCGTGATATGTTTGATAAAAAAAATTCTTTTTCAGTTGAATGTAAAGGCTGTCTTTTTGAATGATGTTTCTTGGTCTTTTGGTCACAAAATAAGCAAACAATATTTTTACGTTCAATACTTACATCACTTTCAATCTCAGTATTACTTTCAGATGTAATGTTAACATTTTTTAATGGAACACAATTTTCTTGAGAAAATGATGTTGCCTGTTCGATCGGTTCAGGTATTCTAATCTGGTCAGGTAGCTGCTGGAAATGAAGACTGTGAAAAACATGACAGTGGTTCAATAGATTGTCTATTAAGTTTAGGTATCGATGAATACGTTGCACATAGGTCCTCTGTAGCATATGATTATTTCTTTTTTGGAGCAGGCTTTGTTGTAGATTTGGATTTGTAATATTTTTTCATCAATCCTGTAAATGACTTATAACATTCTCTATGATAACCACTTTCAAATAATTCAACTGGAAAAACAACATCTTTAAATTTCAGATTATGATCCTTTCTAAGTTTTAAAATTTTTTGGCACTTTGTTAACGTCTCTTCAGTAAACAATATTAAATTCTCATTAGAATTGTTACAAAAAACACAATTTAATAACTCTGCATGATATATTTTTAAACCCTGCAATTATTTAAATTTTTATTTCACTCACTCGAAATGTCAACTTAATAGCAGAAGCATGACCAGAGACTGAAAAAAACGTTACACACAAATATAATCACAGGGTACACCATGAGTATAAGACACAAAGATATCTCACTCGCGCTCATGCGTATGAATACTGGCCACGCGCTCATATTCAGAACGGAACATTTATCGTGTCTGGCAGGAAACTTTGGCCCATCGGATTGGTCTGGCTGCTTACAAAATGTCTTGAAATAGTACCCCGAGCAACATATATAAAATTCAGGCTTGCTAGTATGACGTAGTTTACCTCCTTTTTTTTACGACCTTTAAAGCGTCTGGCTCAAGTAATGGCCCACAGGAAGTGTCCTGGCAATAATGAATGTTGGTTTTTAACAATATCCTGTAAAACATATATAAAAACCAGCTTTGCTAAAATGACGTAGGTTAGCAAGATTTTTTGGGCCCTTTAGTACCCGCTACCTCTGAAAGGGCCCCACTTCCATGCTGGCGAGTACGCATACGTTCTTAACTACATATTACTCTACTCATCCTCAAAATTTCATCTTTGCTAAATGACGTAGGTCTGGGAGCTCTGGGATCTTGGACTATTAGAACTTGTATCCTGTTAACTTTTATTACCGCTTGCGATCACTGTGTATTCACATTTCCTTTAATATTTCGTTCATAATCAGTTTTGCTATATCAAATAGAACAGATAATACTCATTAACCGTTAATCGTAGCGAACAAATATTTTGGAGGATGTTTGTTTACATATTTCTTTGTATGACGTAGGTTGTTATTACCGTCTATAGAATTCAAAGATTTTGTGTCAAGCAGAGATCCCTGACCACCCATTGTTTTATTTGTGCAATTAAAGTGGTAACGGATTAAAGCTGAAAAAAACCATTTGTTTATAAATTTATACTTATTCGCCATCTATTTTTTTTTTTCTGTACCACAACATTTAATAATACAATTAAAGCCCTATAATTTCCTTTAAAGTACTGTATATTTTACTAAGATGATACGCAATGTTTTTTGAAATTGGCTGCTCTAAATTTTCACTAACGGGGCGTCCATTAATTACGTGAGGTGAAATAGAGGTGGAGTGGGGGGTCCGGCTAAATCTCACCATGGGGAGAGGGCAGATTTCCGAAAAAACACCTCACGTAATTAATGGATGCCCTCTAATATAAAGACTAAATCCAGTAAAAAAATAAAATCATGAACTGTCCTTTTGGAGAAAAGTGTTATAATAAAAGGATAAACTTTTTGGAATTTATATCGCTTCAAACAAAAGTAACGCAACCTATGACTGCAGTGTATATTGTATGAAACGAATTAACTTACCTGAAGCAGTAAAGTATTCATTTTACAATATGCTTCCTCGTAAGCAGACTCAATATCGTATGTCATTTCATGGTGTTACATTTAATTCAAGGAATACTAATACTGCTAACATTATTTTCACACTCGAAATGGGAAAAGTGAAACTCGAAGGACAATATGATTTCATGCTCTACTAAATTTCTGTTTATATCGCTAAAGCAACAGCCAAGCACTGAGACCAGCAGAAGATGAATGCTAGGACATTACAGTTAAGGCATATAGCGCAGAAAGATTGGAGAAAGTTGACGTCGAGGCATTAAAGGCAGGAAAACACTGGGGGGCGAAAAACGGGAAGGAATTCGGCCATGACCTTTTAAAGGAACCATCCCAGCATTCGCCTGGATAGCGGGGCGGAGATTTGAAACCACATCCTCCTGATTTCTAGTCTTGGTGAACATCAGACATAAATATTGTTACGAATTAAAGAGATGTCAGCTAATGCAGGTGATTCTACTCAACGGCATGGGCAAGAAATAGTGTCTTAAAATAGGGAGTGATTATAGCAGATGGCAAATGTAATATGAAGGTTATTATTTATTTAATTTCCCATGTACAACATTCGCATGTACGTAGAATCTGGTCTGCGTCCTTTTTTCCATTATTTTACATGCATACATTCTTATACCTCATGCATTTTACGTATTTTGAAGTGGCGCATGGCTTTGAGTCTTTGCTCTGATTTGATTAACAGATGGCTGACATTAGACAAGAGTAGCGCGCGTTGGAGAAAACTCAATCTGCGAATGTCGCATAGAGTTAACATAGGAATTAGATTGAGCCTGAAGTGGTAAAGCATTAGAATATTTCATCCATCACATACGAATCGAATTATCTATAGCAGTGCCAATGACGATCCCAGTACTAGAGAAATGATAAAGTCATTCAGTTAGACCTTGTGGTAACGAAGATACAAGAATATAATAATTGTGTTAAGCATTGCAGGCACAAGGATGTAGGAAGATTCTATTTTTTAGGTAGGGGGTCAGAGATTGGAATAAGTTACCAGAATAATTATGAATAATTTACCAGTAGTTTGATTAAGGCGAGTCAATCCCGGTAAGCTCTTTGGACAATCTCAAAGATATTCCACTCGTCCACGAGGCGTCACTGTGTTAATTCTTTGCATGGCGGGCATTTCGAAATTGGCCAACGGCTGCCAAGGTCGTATGACGTCACACCACTAGGGGTCAGCACTGTACAGCCCGAGCCACGAGAAACTTCATCTGCGCATGCACCAGCAAAAAGACAGACCAAAGAGATTCCACTTTCCCACTGCATTTTCTCTCTCTCTCTCTCACCGTGGAAAACCAACACTTATGGTTAGGGCTTCTTCTGTACACGAGTTTGCACATGTGTGCTCAGGTTTCGACAGAACTATGGAATCGTCTATCGGCTTAGTTCCTACAGGCCCCTCAACATTAAGATTTATGTTGCGTGTAGCAACAAAACCACGTTCATATCTTTAATGTCTATCTTCGCGGAGTTTGAACGGGCCAATTGGTTTATGAAGAAAATGGAAGATTAGATAATCTATTAATCGTGAACTCGACTGTGGTGGTAAATATTGAGTCTTAGATGCCTTCAAATAAGACGCAAACTTGATAGAAAATGAATGGACCCATTGGTTTTGTTTAGATAGAAATTTCTTCATCCTCATGTGTACCCAGTTAAAGAAGATTACGTTGGTGTCGCGGCTGAGGTATAAGTGCCATCACACCAGCCATCTCACCCTTCGTTCCCGGTCGACGCTTGTCTAGTGCAGTTCACTATAGTTAGAGAGGTACTCCTGTTTTCATCATGCTACAAGTTAAACAGCATAGGCAACAAGCGGCTCACTGTAGGTTTGTCACCTAAACGGGAATTTAATCCAGTAGTTGTACTCGATAAAGTTGGGTACAATAATGTCACGCTCACACATGAAGAATGGAATGTACTGAGACAGCCACTCTACACAATTGGTGGCTTTTTCAACAATAGTGAGCAACTGCAAACTAGTGTCTCACTTGGCAGACGCACCATCTCGTCCCTAACAGTAGTTGCAGCGAAAACTATATGGTTTTACAACAATGCTGTTCCTGTCTATGGTGTGTTTCTCACCGAATCAACTTGGGACAACATGGTCGACGCCCTGCCTGCAGTTACCAGCTTCATCATCACCATGAAGCCCTGTCAAATTATTTTTCTTGAGTTCTCGTAGTGGTGAACATCCTAAATCTTCTATATTCTTTCTTTCTGATAATTTTCTGGAACCATCGAGCCTTCTCCCGTCCTTTAAGGTAAATAATTGAATCATTTTCATTGGTTATTGCATGTAGAATAGAGCACATCTTGCTGAAGGATACGCCATCAGCGTTCCATGGTATTCCTTGGTAATTACGTGTCAAGGTACCTCCACGTGATGGCGAGGATACACTTATGCAATGTGTAGCGATAATATTGTCAGATCGTGTTATACACACAGCAACTTCTTTGAATATAAACACATTAATTGTACCCAACTTTTTCAAGTACTACTGGATTAAATTTCAGTTTAGGTGACAAACCACAGTGAGCAGTTTGTTGTCACTACTGTTTAATTTGTAACATATTGAAAACATGAGTACCTCACTAGCCACAGTTAACTGTACTCGACAAGCATTGACCAGGAACTGAGGGTGAGATGGCTGGTGTGATGGCATTTATACCTCAGCCGCGACACCATCGCAATCTTCTTTAACTGGGTTTCAAGAGGATGAAGAAATTTCAATCCAAACAAAACCAATGGATCCATTATTTTTTTATCAAGTTTGCGTCTTATAGGATGGCTATCGAAGACACAATATTTACCACCACAGTCGAGTTCGCGATTAATAGATGACCTAATTTTCCATTTTCCGCCTAAACCAATTGGCCCGTTTAAACTCCGCAAAGATAAACGTTAATGATATTTGTGGTGCGTGGTGTTGTTGGTACACGCAACATAAATCTTAGGGCCTTTAGGAACTAAGCCGATAGACGATTCCATAGTGCTGTCGAAACCTGAGCACACATGTGCAAAATCGTGTACAGAAAAAGCCCTAACCTTAGGCGCTGGTTTTCCCCGGCGAGATAGAGATAAGATGCAATGACAAAGTGGAATCTCTTTGGTCTCTCTTTGGATGGCGCATGCGCAGAGATGAAGTTTCTCGTGGCTCGGGCCGTACAGTGCTGACCCCTAGTGGTGTGACGTCATACGACCTTGGCAGCCGTTGGCCAATTTTGAATCTCCCGCCATGCAAAGAATTAAAACTGTGACGTCACGTGGACGAGTGGAATCTCTTTGAGGTTGTGCAAAGATCTTATCAGTCTTAATGAGACTACTTTTACCAAAAATGTTGAAAGAATTTAAAGTTGAAATTTGTAGAGGGCAAATGTAGGTGGGTGCTGGAAATGGGGAAAAGAAGTGTAGGGAAATTGAATTTAATTAAACAAAATTAAATGAAGCTACTAACCCACAAAAATCAAACGTCGTGCGTATCTTTTCACTATACAGCAAATGATTTCCAATATCTAACAAGCACACCAAACAGCTCTTATCTGCTGTAGAGATGAAAGATTTGAGCTAAGGGTGCCGTGTGATATAGAAGCAGAACGGTTATAACAGACACGAATTGTGTGCTGAAGTGATGGAACGATAGAAGATTTGGGTAAGGATTTCGGGCTACCCAGTTGCAGATAGATAAGACAACATGTAAATCGTCAACTCAAACGTTACAATGGTAAGGAGATTTCATCTAAGGATATTACTTTCATCTTGATTAGTGACAGAATGTAAGAGTTCTCAGTGAAATGTTGGCACACAATAAGTCACAGACAAATCATATCAGACTTGAACTGCGATGAGAAATTGTGATACTGTAAGGCATCTCGTCCTAGGCACAGGATGCGAACTGGACTGAGATAGCTAACATCATACGTTAATTGTGGATTCAGGTAGTGAATGTAAAACAGGATAAATCACATACTAGTTAACTTTCAAGTATTATTATCTGAGACAACTAAGAATTTATTTATTTATTCATTTTCCTATATACAACATAGCCCAGCACCTAGTATCTGCCCCGGGCCCTTGTTTCCATTATTTTTACTTGTACATGTGTGTATATTTATATCTTATTTAACTAACATATTCACTTCATAAACAATGAAGCCACTACTACATCTACTACTACTGCTACTATTCCTAATATTAGTACCAACGTTACTACTACTACTAATACCACTATTACTACTAATACTACCATTACCACCACCAATTGTCTCAGCCGCACTTCGGTGCCACTATTATTCCTTTTTTCTTGTTGTTGATGATTGCACTCCAAAGGTAGAGTCCCTCGGAACCAGCAGTAAAGTCAGCTGCCGAGTCGATCAAGAGTTGACCTCCTGGAATGCCAATACTGATCCAGCTATCACTCAGAAGACGGGTCGCTGGAGAACACTGAAGTTCCTCCGACGATTGTTCATAATCCTAGTATATCTTCAGTCAATCCGATGTTGTGAAATTCAGACTTTCAGCATCGTTCCCTCTGCAGTTGTTTCTGGAACTAGCCATTCTTCCATCAGTAGTAATTGTGTTCTCCTCTTTTTCAATCTATGACCTTTGGTTTGGCTCGGCATTTTTCCTTTCTGTAAATTTCTCCTTCCAAAATTTTGAAGCTGGATCAGCTATCTCTTCAAGAAAATGCCACAAGCTTTCGTTTCGTAATACATCGAATATTTTTCTCCTTTGTAGCCTAGCTCGTTGATGTTCTCTCAAACTGGCTGTTATTTCATATTCCCATACCACGTGCTCCGGCGTACTCTCTTCACAACATTCACACCTCCTTGAGTCCACAATATTTCGATTTCAGAGCAAGCTATTGTATGGCTCATGGCCTGTAATGTAATGTACCAATCCAGGAGAGGGTTGAAGGTACTTCAAGTTTAACCTCTCCTCTAATGATGGAAATATATCATATGTTCTTCGACCTGTTTTACTATTGTTCCATTCTTGTTGCCATTCCGCCAATAGAAGCTTTCGAATGTGCATTTCAGATGTTGCTTCGCAGCCTATAATTTCTGCTACCTTATCTTGTTTCCCTTTTCTGAGCCAGTATATGGCACCCCGTTTCCCTACTTCAAGGTCCAGTGACCAGACACCAATGACAAAGGTTAATGAATTTGTTGCCACGGTTAAGTATGCTCCTGTCAAACTTAAAATTACTCATCATTGGACACGTCTGACTCGTTGTTTAGATTATATTTCTCTTAGATGCTTTGCCCACATACTTGCCGAGTAGCACACTAAAGAGGATAAAATGGCGTCATGGAATAGTCTTATTGTTTGGAATGTAACAATGAATTTTAGTTGGCCGATATTAAAGATTTTATTCATGACAGCCACTGCTCGCTCTATTGTCTTCTCTAAGTGGCCTTCGAAGTTTAAACGTTCATCCAATTGAATGCCTAAGTACCTGCACACTGGGTTTCTACGAATTTATTTACCCTCGATTCTAATTGTAGGTTTTCGAGTCAACTCTACCTTGAGCAACGTAAGCGTTGTTTTATGTGGCGCTAAACTCAGCTTGACTTTACTGTACCATTGGCTGAGGCAATTAAGTGCCAGATTACTATTGTATTCAATTTCTGCTCTTTTTGCTCCTTCCACGAGTAATAAAAGGTCATCAGCAAAAGCAATTAGACCTAGAAGTTCAGATATTCTTTGTAATAGTTCGATCACTGGTTCCATCCCTATATCCCAGAATATAGCACCGCAAACAGAACCTTGTGGTCATCCTTTAGTAAGGGTCTTTGTGATGAACGAGTTCTGGCATCTCAAGGAAGCAGTTCTAAATCTGCAATAGTCCCTAAAGATGTAGTATAATCTTTTTGGGCAACCAATCCTCCTCAGCGGTTCAAACAGGGCAGGCTACTATAAATTGTCGAATGCCCCCGAGATGTCCACAAATATGCCCACTATGTACTTTTTGTACTGCTATTAATTATTTTCATCTACCGATTTATGGCATCCTCTGTCGATTTCCCCGTTCTATATCCATATTGACTAGGATTCATTCCCTGAAGTGTCTGGTGGTTTTTTAATTTTTTGCATAGAATCTTCTCTTGAACTTTGACAAGCACATTAAATATACAAATCGGTCGGTATGATTTTGGTAGAGGAGGATCCTTGTCGTCTCCTTTCTTTAGAATTACCACCTCACTGTTTTTGCATATTCCCGGAACTCTACCCTGATTTAGGCATTCGTTCAGGAGTCTGAATAGGACGGAGGTTAATTTTATGATTAACTCCTGGAGGACCTCGGCTGGAATTCTATCTGGATCTGGAGCCTTTCCTTTTTTTACTTCGTTTATTGCGGTTATTACTTCCTCGTGTGTAATATTACTTCCTTCCTCTTCACTCCAGCAGAGCTGCCACAAGTTCCTTCGTAGTGTAGTTTGTTATTCTGTTTCTTTTTCTAGGTTATCATCGGAAGCAAAACTTTTAATAATAACTCCTCCGCTTAGTCTCTCCAGTTCGTGGTTAGTCGTCCATCGGCTCTATTTACTGTGGATAGTATTTTACCTGCAGCTATTTTATAAGGAATACTCCCTGGATTGTTGATAAGGTTTCCCTCACGAAGGCTTCCCAGCATTTTTGTTTTGTCTCTCTCATGGCGTCTTTGAAAATTTGCCTCTTCTGCCTGTACATTCAAGGAGGATACTTCTGTCTGCTGCCACTATTGTTCGTTGATACGTTTTTCTCGCTCTTCTCATGTTTAATCGTAGTTTCTGAAGTTTTTCTGTCCATGTATTGTCAGTGATATCTACTATTTTTTTAGCGGTTTCGCCCGTTTCACGGTACTTTGCATTGCAGGTGCCAGCTCTCTTGCAGCTTTGTCTACATCGAAGTGGTTTTCTGGCAGATCCGGTGAAGTAAAAACGTTCCTTCACTTTTCCCCTTGCAGCTTTCTTAATGTTGTATACTGTTTTAATGCTTCCGTTGCCACTACTTTCTTGTCTGCATTCTGCCCAGTTCTTATACAATTGTGATCACTTGTTGTCATGCACTCTCCAACTCCAAAGTAGATTTGGTGCATGAATGTTTGTAATTGATACATCAATATTTGCCAGCACTGTTGCAGATAGTAGGAGAATTATTTGTTTGGTTTCTAACCTCTAGACCCAATTAACTTAATAGTTCTTCTAGAAGTTGTCCTCTCCTGTCAGTCTTCTTGCTGTGCCAGAGAGCAGACATTGCATTAACGTCCGCTGCAATGACTAGTGGGTATTTTCCCAGAGCTGCATCTATCTGCCATATTCTATCCAGGTATGGGAAGATCTCGTCATTGTACTGGAAATTCATGTTTACCATTATGAAGCTTCCCCATGCTGCTCTTATCTCAGCACATACCGTATGTGCATCAGACAACTGCGTAATTTTAGCAACTGTTATTTGTTTATTTAAAACGATTATTGCTGCCATTGGAATATTGCCATCTGTGAATATTCGTGATGTTACAGGCATGTGTGGGATTTTGCCTTGCCAGGAGTACGGTACTTGTAGACAAATAATATCTGATCTCAATTCCTCAGCCACCCTTCTGATTTTGTGTAGAACCATGGTTCTTCCCTTAGTATTCAGTTGAGTAACTTTTAGCACGGAATTTACGGGTGTCTTGTATGCACTGGGGTCAAGGTAGTCTTGTATCTAACAGAATGCGTCCATGGGTCATGACAGACTGCTTGTATGTTTCCTCAGGGTCAAATATTTCTCCTCTTCTCTCGAAAATCTTGTGAACTGGAGTCAGGAGTTGAAATGGATCTGTTGGAACATTTAGCGATCTCAGTTGAATCCTGTCAATTGCCGAAGGCTGTGGGAATATTATGTTTTTACCACCAGGATGGAGGATTCTTGTCAAATGTCGGGGAGCAAGTGTAAGCGTGTGCACTTCTTCGAGTTTACTTAGCTGAAGTGTACAATACCGCTGGATTCACAGTAATGGCATTTCGTTTGCTTATCCTGAAGTTCGGGAGACTTATTTGGCTTGATTTGCGGAGACAATTAAGAATGCCATGGAACCTAATCGTTTACAGACAATACGAGGAGATTATGGACTAAATCGGCGGAATGGGAGGGATATTAGTAACGTAGGCTGCACAGTTGGCACGTCGCTAACATGAGAGAGCGAGCTCTGGAATTGCAAGAAATCTAAACCGTCCCTTATCTCGCAAAGTAAAAGTTAATTTCAGAGAAGAACAGTGGTCTGAATAGGGAAATGGTAAGAGATAACAGCTCAGGCATGCCTCACGACTTGCTGATAGACGTGACTCATTTCCTGTAGTTCTAGAACAGCAACATCTCTCAGCGTTAGACAGAGACATGACTCATTTCCTGTAGTTCTAGAATGGCGGTATGTCTCAACAAAGTAACTCTCCGTGAACTTTAATAAGTTCCACAAACAGGAGAGCTCGCATCGTAAACGATTTCTGCTTTTTTAATTTTTTTGCCTACACCGTAAATGGCAGATTGCTAACGTAAGAAATGAATCGTGGACTTTACTGACATAATAGCGGGATAACTCAGCTGATGTGAGGATCAGTTTCTTCTCATTTGTTGGGCTGATATATTTCAACTATGACATTCAAAATGAAATTCAACGTGGATCGCACTTTTAGTTTTGCTTTGGGCACTACACTTCGTCTACATAGAGGTCTTTGGAGACGTAAGGACTGTGAACAAGGCATTGGATGTATTCGGTCACGACCTATCTGAACGATTTTTTTTTTTTTTACTTAGGCTTTACGCCTCGTCGAAGTCAAGGTCATTAGAGGCGGGATGGGACTTGGGACAAGGAAACGGAAGTAGTTCGGCCATGGCCTTTTGAGGGAAGCATCCCGGCATTCGCCTGTACTGATTTGGGGAAACCGTGGAAAACCCAAATCTTGATGCCCGGACGTGGATTCGAACCTCCCAATTTCGAGGCCAGAGCGTTAACTAGTCGCCCACCACATTCGTTCTTTTTTAACGAATCGTGTCGGAATTCACCTGGCGTGATTTCGGTAAACCATAGAAAATCGAAATTTGTATGAACGGACGGGATTTGAACCCACGTGCCAAATGCTAGGCTCGAGAACTACGGCTCAGCCATCAGACTCAGTGGATGGATAACTGCAGTTGAGAATAACTGACGGGGGAGTTGTAACAAAGCATACAACATATTCTAATTCAGGAAGCTAGCATCAGATATCAATTATGTCCAAAAGTGATGCAGCTTTATAAGATTTCAGCACAAATCCGCTGTACATCGCTAGCAACAGCATTCTGAAACATTAGAATGATACTATTATCAGTTAAGGCATGCAGCGTGAACTCAAAGCCTCCTTCAATCATATTTTCTGATTGAACATTAACTAGATGCGGTCATCGAACTTTGTATAACCTGTTACATACATTTTTCATAAGTACAGTGTACGCTTGTTCCTATATGCGTGTTGTAAGTTGTATTTTCTACCAGGTTCAAGGTACCGTGGATTGACGGGGATCGGCCACATGTGGGATATGAAATCTCACGAAACATTTTAAGCAACACTGTCTACAAATAAATGTTTTCTTTAGATATTCTCTCAATTTATTCATCACTGCTCAGTAGAAATCGTCATTACCAGATATGGAAAAGGCCGAAGAGTTTTCAGACCATCCTGGTAGCAGGGGAGTGCTCGAGTCATAAATGGAGTGCTGCAGTTAGGATTTAGGCATTTCGAACCATGAAATTATTGCCGTTATTTCTACGTCCATGCCAACTAAAATAATTCAGCTACGGTACAAACTATGATTGTAGTTGCCTCTTACTCTATTATGACGTCGTGAAGGAAATAATTCTCGATAGTAAGATTGTCTAAAAGAGAGAGACATTTTTCGTTGTTTTCAGCGGAATTCAAAATGTTATCTAAGAAATTCAGTAGATCCTGATAAGTCGAATCGTCGGACCAGTAAAATGGAATAATAGAAATCATTTAAGTAAGTTACATACATGACTGAGTATTACGATAACTAGGCCTAACGGTAGCAATTACAGCATGAAACCTAAATGATCTCTTTACTATTTATTAAATGCTTTTAACAATATGCACGTGAAAAAATTTCTGGTCCTGTAAGATCGGAAACCAAGTAACCGCAGTTGCTTTGAACCAAAATTGCAAGATGACATTGATTTGAATATATTCGTAACAGAGACACCCTGCACCCGAGCTTTGAGAGCAGACGAGCCCTCGTGGAGTACTCGTCGTTGCGCGGGCTAGTTGGGGTTGATTTACTACTATCGAACCGAGCGTAGAGGGTAAGTGATACCGCTCTGGCATCGCATTCGGGAGGACACGGGTTCGAAATCCCATACGGTCATCTAGATTTAGTTTTTCCATGGTTTCCCCAAATAACTCCAGGCGAATGCCGGAATTGTCCCTTCAAAAGACCTCGCTGACTTAGTCATTTCCCGCCTCTAATGAACTCGACGTCGACGAAGCGTAAAGCTATAAGCAAAAAACCAAACAAACAAACAAAACGTATTTTCATCCCATCCCCAATCAAAAGGCGCAGTTTCGGTTTGATTTACACCTACAGAATTTTCAGTCACCAAGTAAAAAACATTTCTATTAAGTTTAATCAAAATCGCCCCACTTTTCCAAGAAAAATTAGTTTTTAATTTTACAAACAGTGAACAATAGGAAAAAAAACTGACGCAGAAAAAGACATACCTTCCAGTATGTACTGAACTAGTGGTTCCTGCTTGGTAATACGATGACTTAATCCTCGTGGACATTTTTCAAGTGTTAATTTTATTTACGTTTCTTCTTGTATACCATCAGTGTTTTCTTATAATTTAAATTGCGACCCATTACTAGGAAAGGCATTGTAGTGAGACAGCTGACGTGTCTTACTACTCCCATGTCTGCAACTGAACACTTCTCCTTGCGAACTTACTAAAATAAAAGTGATGTGAGGTTAAACAATATTAAGGTTAAGAGCTGATTTTCATTTCCTACTTTGGAACTATTCGCTTGCCGACCCCGGCAGCATAGTGGTTAGCGTGCTTGCCTCGCGCTGCAGGGGTCTCCTGTTAGAGTCCGACCTCGGGCATGCGTAGTTTTAATTAAGTGTTCTGTTTGTCTTTTGTGTATACCATGCTGAGTCTAGCACACCTTGAATGCATCCATGAACAGTTTCGAATTGTATAGTTACAGAGTGCTGGCTGTGTGATCTACTAGTCAAATGCCATATAAAAAAAAGAAGAACCTTTCGCTTTTCCGGGTTGGAAAGTATCCAGTGTTTTAACCCGAACTATGTTCTAACTCTGTACCAAATTTCATTCAAATCCTTGTTGTCACTACGGCGTGATTAGGTAACAAACATCTATCCATTCATGCGTGGTTTATAGTATCAGGACTGTGTGTGCCGTGCTGCAGGCGTCCGTGCGCGGGTGGCAGTGAGCCGCGGCCGGCGAAGCGCCTCTTCACCACGGACATCAAGCGCCAGCTGAAGCTGTGGCTGCTGCGGCGCAGGGACAACCCGTACCCCAGCCGCGACGAGAAGAGGGCGCTGGCGCAGCAGACGGGGCTCACCTACACGCAGGTAAGCACAACTCTTCAAGTTCAGTGCGATTCATAAAATAAAATCCAAAAACTCATACTCTAATGTACAAAAAACTACACAACATCTATTCACAACTGCTTTATCAAAATAGTTGTTGGGGCACTGTTCTTAATTTAAAATACTTATGCTAAAAATGGCCAACAACAAACTTATAATCCATAGCGAGCAATGTTAACAAGTAAATTCAAATAACTCAATCTGCTAATAAATAACAGAGGTTATGAGACTGCGAATATTGAACGGTATCTTCAACGTGATACTGATGTCAGTATATTTATTTCGCGGTCCTGTATTCTGTATATTGTATACTATCTGCTGTTACTCAATGTTTTATTCTTATTCCTTCGTTGTATTCACATTATTTGATGTGCCACTTACTGCCTGAATTTTCTTCCAGCACATCATTGTTGATAAATAATTTGCCAAATAACATGGTAGACTTTGATGCCACGTGGCACGTTTACATGTTTTATCACGACTTAATTTTACTCCAGAAATTGAATTCGCTCTGGAAGGTGGTCATTTCGAATGTACTGATACTTTAACCTAACTTCACTACTGGAGCTGTGCATAAAAAAAAGATCTAATAAAAAAAATCTATAAAAAAAAAGATATATTAATACTTCGTATTGTGGCAGAAGCGTCTGATATATATAGGAAACCTAGAGAGGCTACCTCGAAGACGACATTGATTACGTTTTGCACTAGAAAACTAAGTTGTTCGTCAAGTTATCAGACCATTGGGACTGATCTTAAATTTATTTTTATTTATTTACTTAATTGCTTTTAGCTCTATCAGCCATGCAGCCAGCCTTTACAAAAGTTTCCATTGATGTTTAGAATAGAATTTTCAATTAACTAGATGACCCGGACGAAAATTTCGCGAATAAAATGCGATGAATAGTGACGTTGAATATGATGTCACCAAGTTCAGTCATTACTCTTCATACTCCTACTTCATTTCTCGATTTTGGTTAGAAATCCAGGGAGATAAATGGCTCGAAACACAAAAAACGTATTTTAGAAATATTGACATTTTTGCACTTTAAGGGTCGAATTACAAAAAATTCCTTTCTTAGAATATAATGTTACCACGGCGGAAACCTTAGTCTTAAATATGATATCTCATTTATCTATATCGGTTAGATATCAATGGAGATAAATAGCTCGTGACACAAAAATGCTTTGTAGAACCATTTATACTTTTTTCCTTTAAGCGTTGAATTCCAAAAACTTCTTTCTTAAAATATGATTTAAGCAAAGCTGAGACATTATTCCTCACAATATTACTTGATTTATCTATTTTGGATACATATCCAGTGAGATAAGTGACTCGAGACACAAAAAAAAGCATTTTAGAAAAATTGACTTTTTTGCCTTTTAAGAGTCGGATTACGAAAAATTCCTTTCTTAAAATATAATGTTACCACGGCGCAGATCTTATTCTTTAATATGATACCTCATTTATCTATATCGGTTAGATATCGAGGGAGATAATTCGCTCGTGACACAAAAATGCGTTGTAGAACCATCTATACTTTTCCCCTTTAATGGTTGAATTCCAAAAACATTTACTCTTGAAATATGATTTCACAATCCTGAGACAATACTCCTTATAATCCTACTTCATTTATCGATTTTGGTTAGATATACAGGGAGATAAATGGCTCGAGATACAAAAAACACATTTAAGAAAAATTAACATTTTTGCGTTTTAAGGGTCGAATTACGAAACATTCCTTTCTTAAAATATAATGTTACCAAGGCTCAGACCTTATTCTTTAATATGATACCACATTTATCTATATCGGTTAGATATTAAGGGAGATATATCACTCGTGACACAAAAATGCATTATAGAAGAATTTATACTTTTTCCCATTAAGGGTAGAATTCCAAAAACATTCTTTCTTAAAATATGATGTCACAAAGCTGAGACAATACTCCTCATAATCCTAGTCATAATCGATTTTGGTTAGATATCCAGGGAGATAAGTGGCTCGAGATACAAAAAACGCATTTTAGAAAAATTGACATTTTTGCCCTTTAAGGGTCACATTACGAAAAATTCCTTTCTTAAAATATAATGTTACCACAGCGGAGACCTTAATATTTAATATGATACCTCATTTATCTATATCAGTTAGATATTAAGGGAGATAAATGGCTCGTGACACAAAAACGAATTGCAAAAATATTAATACTTTTGCCCTTTAAGGGTCGAATTCCGAAAAAGTTTTGTCTTAATATATGACGTCACTAAAGTGGAGATCTTAATCTTTAAAATGATACCTCATTAAACGATTTCAGATAGGTATCCAGGGAAATAAATGAGTCGTAACACAGAAAACAGCATTTTAGAAATATTGACATTTTCGCCCTGTAAGGGTCGAATTCCGAAAACTTTATTTTTTTAAATATGATGTGACCACAGGGAAGACCATAAGCTTTAAAATAACATCTCATTCATTGATTTCGGTTAAGTATGAAGGAAGATACAGGCTTGTGACCAAAAAAAAATACCTTATAGAAATAATATATATGATTATTAAACTAAGAGGAAGAATTATAGCAGCACGAGAAAATACTTTTGAACTAATTACCAGTAATACGTTAAAAGTAATCATTATACAATTGAAAATGAACGTATATGTAGATATACAGTACACAATGCGAAAGAATGTACGTGAGTTAAAAGAGAAGGCTTAAAGATGTTTAAAAGATCCAATTTTATAATATATATAAGAAAAAGACAAGGCAGGTTCCGAAACGTCACTTTGTATTTCTACTGACGCGCTATCTCGGTGGAAAGCTTGAGAAGATTTTACGCAAATAAAGATATTTCCTACTTTAAAATATGTCATTAACGTCATGTCAACGTTTTTGTCGTAAGGAGATTCCAAAATAATCACGTTTGTTGGAAAAAGTGTACCAAGGATTTTTAATTCTTTCAGCATTTTGTCTTGTGGTAATCTATACTTTTGGCAGGAAAAAATAATGTGGTTTAAGTCACCTACTGCTGTGTCTCAGCAGTCAAATTGGGGACTTTCTCTAACCCGTATTCGATTTAAATGGTTGAGGAAGGTACCATGATGGCATCGACTTCTGTTAATGCATTCCAGTTATAGTACCAAGTCTTCGCGGGGAGGCTGTGTACAGCCGTTGTGCAAACCTTTTTGCTGTAAAAAATTGCTCCTTTCCGTTTGCCATATTTCCTTTCCTTCCTGTTGAATGGCTTGGTAGAATTCTGAGGATTGGAGTTTTAAGTCTTCTCTATGTCCCCACTTATAGCTTCCGTCACCATTTGTCGACGTGTTCATTAAATTATATTCCCTTGTTTGATGGGACCCACATGAAACTTGTTGTATGTTTCATTGGGAATATCTATTATTATAGTTGCCATCCTCATGTTCCAACTAGGCTTCTCGATACTCTTGATAACACTGTCTCTAGTATCGCTTTTGTTTCTGCTAAGAAAATTGACGCCTGATCCGATAGCGAAATAGTGCATGATAATGTGATAGTGGGCACCATAATGTGCAACTTGCTCTGTTATCAGAATTTACGTTGGAACCATCTGTGGAGATGTATGTTACATTCGGACCCAAGCTGCATAATTTCCATTTGAGGCTTTCATTTACATCAGTATTCGCAGATTTTTCTAGGAAATTAACTTGAGTGTTGATAAATAGTAGGTAGTATGGTGATTGATAAATTGGTTATATTTCAAATTTCTCTATTTTATCATTGATTTATTCCCTGTAATTGTAAGCATTTAATAATGGTATGTTGTGGTGTGCCGCTGGATGCTGCAAAATCTAATAGTTTGCTGCTTTTCCTTCAACCGACTAACCAAGGCATTGAATTTTTTAATGTTGTCATTAACATCAGCCAGATGATAAGAAAGCCTTTTTGTGAATGGAAACAAAATCACTCAGATGAAACACCCACAAGTGTAAGACTAGCATGGTATAACGGACTTCAAGAATAGCCTGTTACCTACGATAGATAATAAATCGACCCCACTTCGCTTTTAGGGAAGCCCGTGGTAAGAGGGAATAAATTCTGACTACATGGACCAAAGTGGTTAAGTCTTCAGATAGCGAAAATTAAAGAAAATCACGAAGTTGTTAAAAGAATAATCAGTATGTTATCAAATTGTTATCAAATATTGAGGGCGATATTTTCTTTACAGATAAGAGTGACTTATACACTGAAGTTCCAAAAGTCATGGGAAAGGAAGATTCAAATATCCAGATGGTTTTAGCACCGCGAAAGAAGCGTATACATGATCCGTGCAGTGCCGGAGCTTTCATTTGTACCCACAAGTGTGACATTTTCTAAAGTGATTATGGCCGCTTATCATGAATGAACAGACTTTGAAGGCGGAATGATCGTTAATGCTAGACGCATGGCGCATTCAATTTCGGAAATTGCTCGTGAATTCAACATTCCTCTATCAACAGTGTCAAGAGTGTTCTGTAACTATGTAACTTTCGCCATGGTCTAGGCAGTAGCCAGCCACGTCCACTTAATGATCGAGATCAGTGGCGCCTGCGTCGAGGAGTCAGTGTTGACAGATAGGTAACACTGCGTAAAGAACAGCAACACTCAATGTAGAAAGTATGACAGACAGTCCCTGAGGACAGTGCAGCAAAATTTGGAGTTGATAGAATATGGCCGCAAAAGACCGGCGCGATACACCAACGGCAGTAGCGCCTCCCCTGGACTAGTGAACATATCTGTTAGTCCCTAGATAATTCTAGTTGGTAAGAGTTGTTGGTATTATTCACGTGTGGCGCAAAGGCCAAGAGGCCATGGACCCAAGTTTTCAGGAAGACGCTGTGCAAGCTGGCGATGGCTCCATTCTGGTATAAGTTGAATTTACATAGCATAGATAGGGACCAGTGGTCAATCTGAACCCACTATTGTCTCAAAATGGTTGTCCAACTGCTTGGAGACCATTTTCACATCTGCAAATTAACGATGGACTTTTTCAGGACGACAATGTGCCATGTCACCGGGCCATAATTGTTCACGATTGGTTTGAGGATCGTTTTGGACAATTCCACTCGATGATTTAGCCGCCAGAAATGAAACCAGTGGAAAATATCTGGGAGATGACCGAGTGGTCAGTTCATGCACAACAACCTGCACTGACAACACTTTCGCAATTATGGACGGTTATAGAGGAGGCATTGATGAATGTTTCTTCAGGGGAGTTCCAACGACTTGTTGATTGCATAAACGAAATACTGGAAAAGGAATTTTGAGTTAATACAAAAATACCACAACGGAAATAATAATGATAAAAAGATTATTCTTAAAAAAAATGGAACTGGTGAAGTATTAAAAATTGGACACTTCTTTTACATGAGAAATGAAATTTTAATTCATGTTTCAAGTAGGAATGAGACAAAATAAGATTAGCTCTGAAAATGTTGTCTTCAGACAGTGAAACCTTAGAGTCCTAAAGAACCTTGTAATATTAACTATACAAACCTTCGAACTGTGTGGAAATAAATAAAAACAAGAAAATATTTGTTTATTTCGTATACAAAGTGATAACGAAGTCAGAATTTAAAATAACGATTCTTTAAAGGATTACAATATTAATTATGTAGATGGATGAATAGCACGCATGATTAATCTTAAATAAGAAAAAAATTGAAGTTGACAGTTTGCTGTCATTCAGTTGCCTCTGCAAATGCTTCATGGAGCTGTTGTGTTCTAAAAGGGCGTGATAGCCACTAGTTCTAGAGAGTGGTTCTCTATTAGGCCTGTTTCCAACTTGGACATCTTACCTCACTTTCGTGGCTGGGCTGAATTCAAAATGTTGCCTTATGTATTGGAGTGAGTTATGGGTTCTTTAAAGACTTCTGCCATTTATTTCTTTAACGCGGTTTGTGTTCAAAAATGTGGTGATAGGATATCGCAAAATACAGGGAGCCATCCTGTTGATGCAGAACTTACTGTTACATGTATTGTTCTTCTCGTGTCGTTTAGCTGGGTGTCAATCTGTTTAGTGTGACTCGTATTTAACCATACTGGGCTGCAGTATTCAACAACTAGGTATACCAGGGCAAGATCAGATGATGTTCTGAGAACTATAGCACAAGCTCCCCAAACCTATTCATGAAAGATTGTGAAGTATATTTTTCATGTTTTAACCTTTTCAACTGTACTATGGATGCTTTCCTTGAATGTCAGTGAACCTTAAAGAATGCAAGTATTCTGAATTTCATTTCAGGTATTTAGTAGGCTTGTCTACTGTTAGAATGAAAAGATCTGACCTATATCTTATTTATATTCAGTTTTAGGCTCCAGTTGCTGAAGTACTCATTCAGTTTGTGAAGATGTTATGTGAGACTTTCTTCAAATTTTACGAATTCCCTATAGTATGCTGTCATGACCTTATTATCAAAGTAAACTTCCTATGCCTATGTATGCCAAATTTGGAGTGTAAATATTGAAAAGTAATTAAGAAAGGAATACTCCTTGTGGTAATCCACTGTTTTAAATATAAAATATAATATTTTTTATTCATCCTGTAATACATAATCATACATTTTAATATATTCAAGCCATTTCCCATCTTTATGATGCCACATTCATTATATCAAGCCCTACGGTACTCTAAATTTTGTCTAATCTACAGTTACATCATCATTTATTAGCCATTCTTTTAACTATTGATTTACATTTTTAACAGCGATTTTTTAAGCGCTTTATCAACTAACGTTTCGCATACTCTTTGTAGAGCTTAATATCATCTTCATAGTCGTGCCGCTCGCCACAGGGTGTCATGCAGGTTCAGTGATGGTGATTCGCAGAATAAGAATCCGGATTCTGGGGAAAAACGTGTATTGTTCATCCACTTCGGCAATAGAGAGTGTTGTCACTAATGGTAGGTCCATTTACTGATTACTGCTGTGTCCTCCACTTGGAAGAACATGATAACTTTGTTGCGACCAGTTTTTTTTTCAAACCCTACAACCAGGGCAAAATATTTTTTTCGTCGACAGTCAACAGCTAGACGTTTTGAATCGCTGCTATTCAACTGGCATACCGACTCAAACGAGAAAAAAAAAAGAAAAAAAATGGATGAGACTTTGCTGCAGACTGAACCAGACCGTTTCATTTTGCTTTGACCTTAGACTGCATTTTGTTTTATAATGAGGCTTAACAGTTTATGACTTAGCAGCAGAACCTATTCTCGGCCCAGATTTGCTTGTCAATTTCCAATTCTAGTCGATGATAGCAGAGAAAAACTTTGCGTCACTGGTCTCTCAGTACCAGTTCAGAATACCCAGTGCATCAGTTCAGAGGCAACTTCAGTGCGTGATATTCGGGGTGACGCAGGTTTAATACCCGTTGTGACCATTCAAATTTTGGTTTGCAGTTAATTCTCAAAATAAGTACGTGCAAATGTCAGGAGGAGTCCTTTATAAAAGCCCAGCCAGATTTTTCCAGTTCCTAGTCCAAAAACTCATTCTGATTTTTAATTGTCTCGTCGTTGAGAAGCTAAAAATCCGTTACAAGCAAAAAATCTGCTTGGTAAAATTGGGAAGTAGTTAGTTCTCTTTCATCTGATCCCCACATTCCCCTAAACTCAAAGGCACACAGGAGTTCCTCAAATTTTCCCTCATTGTGCTGATTAATTATGCCATTCACACGATGTCTACCATTTTGTTGCTGAAGCATGCTATTTCCTCCGGGATACAGCACAAATTTCCAAAGCGAAATTCAAAGCAATGCTACGCGAAGGAACAATTTGATGATCGGACAGATTATAGAAACATCTCCATCAACATTTCACTCGGGAGTAAACGTATCACAAGAGACGGTATTAGACTTGTAACGACAGCGTGCTTGGGGCTAATAAATCTCAGAAAGCTACATACTAATACAATCGGAGCATCCGCGGTATAAGTAACAGACAGGATGTTCTCTCGTCTGTCGTGCACCCCATGAACCACACTTTTTCATACCTTCGGTCTTCAGAACGAAGTTTAGCCATGGAAAAGGTTCATAATAAGAATCTGTGTTACATATCGACTATATCCTAGTGTTTTTACTATTAATATACACTAAATTTATACACTTAGCGTAAGCGCACCAATGGTCACAAACAGTCGATCGACTGCGATGTTTTCGCATACTAGACTTTTAAAGATTACCTTAAGAGACGTTGGCAGATACATTAAAAAATTTAGATAGTTCTTCTTAAACCCCAATATCACTCGACACTGATATTGCGTTTTCGGGGCAAATAAAAATCTCTCACCTTTCTCTCGAAGAGGATTAGAATTTCACAGCAGAAATAATTACAGCGGACAGAGTCTTAAGTTATTAAATTCTTCTGACGAAAATTTAAGACATGTGATTTTATTATTTTTACTGGTCATAAACACCCCCCGATGCCCCCCCCCCCCCCCCCATGCACGGTAATTCAACAACTTCGAGTTTACATGTGAAATCTCTCAGGAATACATTACTGCCATCTGTTAGCTTCATATCTGCAGCGTTGGATTCCATTAGCTGCATCATTTTCTCGCAAAAAAAACTTTCAGGAATGGATGATTTCGCATTAAAACACACTGAAAGGTTCCTGCTACCAGGCCTACCCGGATTGTGCCACCAGTTGTAGCTGTGGTCCTACGCACGAAACGTCCCTGTACTTTCTCTCGCCTGGTTTGACGTTGATATTGTTCTCTCGGAATCTCATTCTTCACTAACTGTTCCATCCCAGAAGTTGAAGCAGTAAGTAAGGTCGCGCCGCCAGAGAGAAGAAAACTGACGTGTTATAATTTGCGATTCGCAACTTCACAATTCGCAATGGTCCAGTTTTTCCGAAACAAGGTTACTCCATAGGTTATCATTGCGCAGAAGCCGGTAGTCAGGACCTGTATCCTTTTCGAATCCGCAGAAGCAATTATGTTAGGTGTAAGCTTTGTAGTTGTTTAAATTCGGGATACCGTTAATATCGGAGACTTATTTCAATTTTCTAGGGATAGCAACTTTTTAAGATATATCTGAAAACAAAAATGGACTAAAATTGCAACCTCGGTGAGCATCCTTGTCTTTATTTTACAGTGATAAAAGTTGAATGAAAACCTACTTTTTACTTGATGAAATTTAGATGAACATAACCCACAGGCTGAGATAGAAAAAGTTTTTTCCCTTATCCTTTGCTTATATGGGAATCTATCATGTAATTACACGAGATTTTAAACATGACCTTCTATTTTGAATTAACACAACAAATGACATACACTAATCTGAATTATGTAACTTAACAAGCAAGCAGACGAACACAAGGCGCAACAAGAATGATAGGGTTCCGTTTCATTGGGTTTACAGAACCCTAAAAATTAGAATCCAGGTTCTCGCCTTTCGTTATACAGTATTAATTTTTACATATTCTTATGATTTTATTCCCGATTTCGAGCTTAGGATGTTACCATGGATTACGTATCCCTCCATGGGAACTTTCTTGGATAGATGTACTGGGGTGTTTTGCCGTTGCCTTCCCAGTGTATGTTCTAAGTGTATGTGTGGTTGACTGGGGTAGTGTATGTGTTGAGTATAGTGTTGTTTGTGTTGTATAAAGTGAGAGACGAAGAAGGAAGAGAGTGCATCTCAGTGCCAACACATTCAGGCCTACTCTTCAGAAAGAAACTTAGGGCCCGTCGCGGATAACGTCTCCATCCGACGGACGAATCGCCATCAACCGTCGCCTCACTCCATAAGCATTGTGGAGAGACTTGGTGATTAGGAATTGTGCACCACCACTCTTCCGACCATGTCCCGATAGTGCAAATTGCATCCACAACCAGGACGAACCAGATAACCTCGTTTTCGCGCCGAACACCATCACGGTGTCCCAGCCAACTGAGCCGACTGGGCGGGTTGTTCTTACATGTATTTTGCCTGATGTTTCGCCCACGTCTACCAGAGTTTGTGAATGGATTTTAAATGTTAAGGGGGAGAAGCCAGAATTTATGTTTCCATCAAATGTTCCTGGCTTGGAAGTAATTTGTGATCCTAAAATTTCTTAATCCTTGGAGAAAAATAAATTGATGTCTACGTAAATTTTGATGAAAATAAATTTTAATGCGAAAAATATCCAAAAATAACGTTCGCAAAAAGAAAAATCCCATCTGTAATCGAACCCACCGCCCATTGGAACGTTAACATACCCTCTATAGCCGTTCGGCTATGTGGCCAATACTGATGAAAGCAGTTTTTTTGGTATGTTCAGCATAGTATTAAAGTTTATAACACTCTTTTTTCCCATAAACAGAGAAAAATATATACGAACGACATTAGGGTGGGTTACCTTAGACATCATCCTATACCTGTATCTGTGCCCGCACTGAAGTTATCTTGCGAAATTACAGAAAGTAACGAAATTTATCAGGTTTATAGCAGATTTTCATTTCCTGTTCCAGCGGCATGTCACGTAGAATCATAAAACATACGGCAAGTCAGATCCTAAGCATTCAAATTGTGAAAACGCCAACAGAATCTGTTCAGCAGTTTTTACGCGCTGTGGGATCAAACACACAAACAGACAAAGCTCGCTGAAGACTTATATAGAGATAGGTTCAATTAATGATAGGGAAGCAAAAACCATAATATTTGAAATTTTTGTTTTAGTAACAAAAGTCTACTCAAATTGGAGATCGCAGGCACTAGGCATACCACTGGAGTACTATGTCTAAAACTGTTTCGCGGTATTTCACCGACATAACGTAAACGAAGAATCCAACATATTCAAGAAGAAAAGGTCAGGTGAGAGAAATGGGTTGGGCATTCAACGAATCTCCTCTTCGGATCCAGGGATCAAGAAATTGGGCTATGCCGTATCGGAATTAATAACATCGAAGGGGAAAAGGCGGTTAAAAGTATGAAGGGAACACTATGGTCACTACCAGAAAATGATTTTACTAGTGATAAATATTCCCTGTACGTACGACGTTAATGCAAAAATCTTACGTTTGACAAAGCTTCTTACTTCTTTCTTCCCGCTACTTGGTGGTCTTTCTTTTGGGTAGTGTCCATTCCCAAACTTTTTTGCCCATCTAATATCTCCTATTCGCTGAAGGCAACTGAACTACGTGAGACGTTTTTCTTCTAGAGTTTCTATAATAGTGCTTACCATATTCATTATTTGTCTGACTCTGTCGTTTCTAACATGTTTCAATTTCTTTATATGACCACTACGTCTCCAGAAAACCATTCCAGGGACGAAAATATGTTTTTATCTCTTTTTTGCCACATATCTGAAGCATATATACAGATACATCCCATTAAATTCCCATCCAAGTAAAAAAGTGGTTTAATTCAACGATTAGCTGGTGCCCACGACTTCGTGTTTGTAAAGAATTTAGATAGACAGCTACCGAAGTGTAGCCACCATAGTGCACGATGGGAGTCTCGAGGCTAATACCACACACCGAGACTGGATTCGGCCAACGAGAGGCATCACACCTTTGACGGCAACTATCCATCATACAGCATCATCATCATCAATAACAATAGTTTCCAGCTGCCGGCTGGGTTCGCTTTCTCCACAAGCTTCTCCGTTTTCTTCTTTCTTCCCACCACCCCTATGACACTACCTTGGCCCAGTCCTCTCCTCTCTCACTCCTCCACTTCTCTCAGCTGTCCATCTCTTGGTCTTCCTCTGGGCCTTTTACCATACATCTTAGTTTTGCAGATTCTTAGGATTCCATGCACCTCCATTGTCTTTACATGCTTATACCGTCTTAGTTTGGTATTCTCTGTTATTTTCTGTAGGGGTTCCTCTTTTATGGTGTGTCTAATCGTTTCGTTTCTTGTTCGTTCTAGCATGCTATCTCTTAGAACTTTCATCTCACTTCCTTGTATCATTCTGATGTGTCACTTCTTCACTGTTCAGGCTTCAGCACCGTATATCAGGATGGACATATAGTATGTGCAATAAATTACTCCCTTGCTTTTCTGTGCTCATCCTTGTTCAATACCAGGCTTCTTATGTCTCTGCCTGCCTCCCTCTTTCGCTTATCTCGATCCTTTCTAGCTGCTTCAGCTGCTCACCTGCCATCACAATTCCCTTAATTATCTTATTCTTCTTTTTGGTTGTTATCATGTACTCACATATATTCACATTAAGTTTCATACCATATTCGCCCACGCTGTCTGCCCAAACATTATACAGCCGCTGAAATTCCTCTTCATCACTTCCCCACATCACCAGGTCATTAGCAAAAGCCATCACCTTCATGTTTCCTTTTCAAATCCTCACAGTCACCTTCTCCTTTATACAATACATGATTACAATAAAAGGTAGTAGTGTACACTTTCTTGTTTTAGTTCATATCTTCGTTTCAGCAAGTCTGTTCTTTCTTCCCCTATTTTCACATTGCTCACACTTCCCTGTTTCAGTTCAATCACTTTACTGATGGTTTCTCTTTTTGAACTCCCCTGTTCTCCAAGGCCTTCCATACCTTACTCCTGTGTATACAATCATACCAATGTCAATGAATACCATCTGTAGATCATTTGCATACTCATAGTGTTCTTCATGCAGCTGTCCCATCGCAAACATTAGATCTACTGTTGATCTCCCTGATTTGTCATTCTGCTCTTCTTTTAACTCGTTTTCCACCCTGTCACGTATTCTTTTCTCAAGGATTAGCTCATATAACTTAAAACAGTGGCACATTTTTCCATAGTTTTAAATACCTTCATGCTCCTTTTTTTTTTTTTTTTTTTTTTTTTTTTTTTTTTTTTTTTTTTTTTTTTGAAGATAGGTACGATTATTCCTTTCTTCCAGTCTTCAGGGATTTTTCTCTCCTTCCATATACTTTTTAATAACACGTTATAGTCACTACTTTCCTACTATTCCTGGCGTCCTTACCATCTCCACACTCACTTCTTCAATGCCTGGTGCCTTTCATCTTACCCCGAGCTGCTACCACTTGTTCCCAAGTTAGATCATTTTCTTTCTTTTCTACATGTTTACTGTCCTCCTGCTTCTCATGTAGAATAGTGGCATCCTGTGTCCAATCTGGGTTCAGCAAAACTTCAAAATGCTGTTTCCATATCCTTATCAGCTGCTTGTTCCAATTTTCTTTCCAATTCCCATTCTGAATGCAGAAATTTTTACTCAGATCCTTCATTTTCCTTTTTACCTTTTCGTATAATACTTTCTTATTATCTTTGCTATCTTCTTCCATCATCTCAGTCCACTTCGCCAGTCACTTCCTCCTTTCCTACGCTACTTTTTTCTTTGGTTTACTTCTTTTTATTTAGATATTCATCTCTTGTCCTCTGCTTGAACCATTTTCTAAGGGCTCTGTTTTTCAACTTCACTGATTATTTTACTCTATCATTCCAACATGCAGTCTCTTTCCATCCTTTGGTGTTACTAGTCATACCATATACTGTTTCTGCAGCTTCAACCAATATTTTTTTTAAAATCCTTTCCACTCCTCTTCCATCTCGGCATTTCCGCTGTGGGTATTTTTCTCCTTAAAACTCTGTGGTATTCCTCTTCATTATTCCTCTCTTTCAGTTTCTATAGCATTATCGTCCTATCCTGTCTTTCAGATTTTCTGCTATCTACCAGAGAGAGTCCTTAGCAGTCCTTAGCATCATTAGCAGTAGTCGGTGATCACTATCCAATGTCTCTGATAGTATTATTACCTTTACATCCGCCACACTCCTCTTCAAATTCAGGGGCGGATCCAGGGTGAGGCTAGGGGGCTCAAGCCCCCCCCCCAAAATTATCTAGGTCCAGCCCCGGCATTGTAATTTTGGAGATTTTTTTTCTTTTTTTTAGCGGCTACCCCCATGGCCGACTCAAAGCCCCCCCCCCCCAAATACCAAAAATCCATTAAAGGCAAGCCCTCTGAATCAAAATTCACTCAAGCCAAGCCCCCCCCCGCCCAGACCAAAATCCTGGATCCGCCCCGTCTTCAATGCCTCATTAAATATCATGTAGTGCACAACCGACTTCCTCTGCCAATCACTACCATATCAGATTACCTTGTGACTATCTTGCTTCTTTGTACCATGAATTTTTTAATCCCAAGCCACTTCGCACGCAAAAATCAAGTAGATTTTCCATTTTTTCATTCCTGCCACTCCAGCCTTCTGTCCCTAATACTTCCTCACACCCCGGCCTTTCTGCTGCCACATGGGCATTCAGATCTCCCATAATTATAATTATAACATTTTGACCCTTTGACTATCTCTGCAGATCTTGTTCAAACTCTTTATCTTGAGTTGGGCAGCTTACTTGTGGAGCGTATACTTGCAGTATCTCCAGGCTTCTTCCTTTAACCGTGACCATGATCTTTATAAGCCTGTCCCTTATCTCTTTTATTTCCTTCCTTAGACCTTCCCTCACAACTACTCCTACTCCATTTATCCTCTTTTCCTCATGTCCATTCCAGTACATTCGAAAACCTTTCCTCAGTTCCCCTCTGCCTTGTTCTTTCCACTTTGTGTCTCCCAAACCCAAGTATCCAATTTTCTTCTATTTATCAGACATATGGTGGATAAATTTTATAACAACATTAACAATTAGCTTACATAGTTCTATTCATAACGTTACTGTTAATATGGGGCATTGTTCATGATGTCAAACATGAATATACCACCATCTACCAGCGTAAACTTACAACAGAACAGTTTTTCAGATGCATTTAGATGGGATTTATGGAATAAAAGTAATAAGTAAATAAAATAAAAAGATATTTAGTGGATCATTGTTTGTAGACAATTTCGTAGGCACATACTATAAAAATTACATTGGCATCAAATATAAAAAGTACTATTAATTGTAAAAAAATACATGTTTCTGGTGGTTTCGATGTCTTCTGCTCGTTCGTTCGTTCACCTGCTCAGTGAAGGTCCTATTTGTCCTTCCTACAAACGTCTCTGGAGGCAAGCACCCTTGCGTTCAGTTGACCTCAATGACCTGGCCTCTACTGGCCTCTCCAATTCGTTCAGCAAAGCAGCTTCCTTCAGTCAGCGGCCTAGTACGGTCAAATTTCCGCCATTCATCCAATACGGTAATAGGATTCACAGCAAACTAACTTTCGTTACTGTCTCACGGTCAACATGTCAAGTAACTAATGTAATGTTTGATAGAAATTTTAATGACATATATCATGCGTCCCGGTTCGGACGTATTTTCCATACAACCTTTATACATAAATAAGTGATATATATTTTGCTAAATTAATGACGTGATATAGCTCATTTAATTTCCGTTATTAACCAGGAATCCCTGTTGCCACCGAGTTCATACAAAGTAGGTCCCCTATAGAGAAAAGAAGAATCTCTCCATCTGTTCTATCTCATCTGAATCAGTACTCAATCAGTCTCTTTCTCGAATGATCACATTTCTGCATTCAAAACCCAATACAAAGTCTCTCCTTAATGCGGCCGGGTAAACTCCTTCCAATACTATCGGTCACTGTACTTGCACCACCTCTCTCTGTGTATCGCCAACCACTCTACGTCGAGCTTACGCGGCATTCTAATACATTCATTAGCAAAAGGCATGCCCTGCCTTTCATTGCCGCTGACCACAATCAACAGTTTTTCAAAACAAACCTTGCCTCCTGAGGTGATTGGGGGAACATGCGTTGTCACCTCTCATCTTTATATATATAAAAATCTCGTGTCACGATGTTCGTCCGGGATGAACTCCGAAACTACATAACAGATTTAGATGAAATTTGGCTTACTGTGTGTAATTTAGTCCAACTTAAAAGATAGGATAGTTTTTATCTGGATTATAGACCTCAATATTTATTATTTGTGAAATAAATGTTAATTAAAAGTTTGTCATAGGACAATGGTTTGTAATTATTTGTAAGCCACCGAACATAAGCGATCTGCTGGCTTAGTGGTTAGGGCGTCGGACTGGCGATGGATGGGTCCCCGGTTCGAGTCCCTGTCTCGGCGGGGCTTTTTATATACACTTAACCCGGCATTACCCTCCGGCGCAGCATGCTGTGTGAGGTGAAATACGCCAGGACGGTACTGTGGTTCGGATTCGACGTTAAAATGTAGGACACCTGTACCAGGCAGGATGGGCGGGCTAGGTAAAGGCGGCTACGACAGGGGAGAATGCCCAGCCAGTAGAAACCATGTCATCAGGTCATTAAGACCACGCGAAATTATTATTATAGTTCCATAAGTTTCTAACAGATGGCGATGTGTTAACTTATCGATACAACACTAGGTTAGCTAGGTTGGGTAATCATCCAGTAGATCAAGTTCTGTTTCAATTTATTTATGCTACAGTTTATTCCTAACAGATGGCGGTGTGTTAATTTATTGAACCATCCAGTAGATGGCGTTGTATTTCGATTTATTTATGCTACAGTCTATTCCACGCCATATGTGTAAGTTTCTTCAATTTTAATTGTGCTGTGTATTGTGTTATAATTATACTGTATTGTTGTTCATCGTTTGTGTGTCATTATACCTAACGACAAAGTAATTACACACATGAATATAACATTGAAGAAAACGTTACGATAAATTCGAATCGTGTAAGTAGTTCTCGCTAGCTTATCATTTTTTTTCTTCTTTTTGTTCAGCTAGAGACCACGTGTCAATTTCAATTCCTCTCCTGTTGTTTCTTCTTTCTTCCTCCACAGTACTCCTTCATTATTGCACTCCTCTCTACCTTTGAATCCTGCCATATTCAAAGTCTGCTATCGAAATTTTTTTCTTTCCATACAGTTCACTGGTATTATTTCGTTTCAAATCATTCTAAACCTCTTGAAAGCCTGGTGTCATCCATGCTATAAATGTATCGAAAAAAATATTATTCTTATTTTTCTTTTATTTTTCAATGTTATTATATATTTCCTCATTATATCTTAACCTCCATTTTACTGTATTTTTCAATGCACCCAAAAATTCCGGTTTCATCACTGTATTATAATGTCTTATTTTAAGGCTTTCAGAAAGGCACTTTTTGTTGTAATTCAAATATTTTTCAGTGAAATGTCGCCAAAGAATCTAACAGCAGAGAGGCACGACGCACGACGAGAGAGCTCATCAATCAGCAACACAAATTGCGGCAAGTAAGGATGTTCAAAGAATCAGGACAGCTGAGCGTCGTATGCAAGAATCCGGTGGCTTTCGACAGACATTACCAGTGATACCTTGCTCTACTTTTGCCGATGAAATTAACGTATGTTTAAAACAATCGTTTTTATGGCGGAATGTCGAAACACTTTGATTGACCATGAACATGCGAATACAGTTGCAAAATGATCCATCGGCACAAGTATTTTGTAAGCAGTTGCTGGATATTGGAAAAGGTGAAATAGAACTGCATCGAAATACAGAATATATCAAATTTCCAATTCTGCACTGTTGTTCACTCAAAAATGAACTAACTCAGCGTGTGTTCCTGGATATATAAAATAATTACTTAGATCATAATTGGATCAGTAATCGTGCTATTTTGGCAGCAAAAAATGTTGATGTCAACGAAATTAACTTCCAGATACGACAGTTGTTGCCGGGTGATCTGATGTCTTTTAAATCAATAGATACTATTGTAGATGAAAATGAAGCCGTAAATTTTCCAAATGAGTTTTTAAACTCTTTGGATATAACAGGAATGCTGCCACACAATCTCCGGTTAATGATTGGTTCACCGATTATTCTTCATCGTAATTTGAATCCACCTAGATTATGCAACGGTACACGTTTGGTGATCAAAAGGATCACCGTAAATGTTCTTGAAGCAACTATTTTGACTGGAATGTTTAAAGGAGAAATCACCCTGTTGCCACGTATTCCAATGATACAGTCCGAATATCCAATCCATTTAAAAGTTTTCAATTTCCGATTCGTTTGGCTTTCGCTATGACAATGAACAAGTCATGTCCGTTTGCGGCTTGGATTTGAAAATACGTGTTTCTCCCATGGGCAACTATATGTCGCCTGCTCACTTGTAGGGAAACCATTAAATCTATTTGTATTAGCAAAAGACAGGCTAACTAAAAATATTGTGCACCAATTAGTGCTTAGATAAATTAAAATTATAAATTGTAATAATTTAAAATAATGAAAATAATTGATAAAATGTTTAAAAATCAACTTCATAGGCCTCATTTATAAAACTGAAATAAAAAATTATTTATTTATTTATTTTTATAAATATCAATTTTTATATAATTTCAATTAAGTAATTTGTAATAAAATGTAAATTAAATTTTTTTATGATCGTTTGTTCTTAATTTCAACTCTCCGTAATTCTTTACCAATTACATTTGAATTTCCAAATCGACTACAATATTTTTGTCTTTATTAGTGAATATTAATTTGACTACTTTAGGAAGTTTAGAATAACATTAATCCAACGTACTATAATTACTAAGTCACAGCAACGCGTGACTGGGTCAGCTAGTTAATTTATAATCATTACATCCGGCTTAATACGGAGTCCGAAAATCCCTCCCTGCCGACAGCTACTCAACCAACTGCGTTTTTTTTTCTGGTAGAAACAGTTTGTTTACTCCTTATAAAACCCTTATAATCAAGCGTTTTAAGACGAATAATATTTTACGTTATTCTTAAAACAAATAATATTACCGTATAATTGGCTACATAATAGTTATTTCATATCCCGAAACAACATAATTTCCATTCAGTGCCGGGTCAAGGGAGTGAGGGTGATAACAGGAGCACTTTGCCCAGACGGCAACTTCAGGGGGCGTCAAAATCATATTTGAATGGGTGACAGTTTCAAGTTTATGTCCCGCTCGGAAAATTTATAGTTTCCAGTGTTAACTACAAATGAGTATTGTTGTGTGTTAATACTGGTTTAAAATGTCCTTGGTAATTTGTACATTGTTTTGAAAAAATCATACTTCATCATTGTGAATAACTTTCCCTTTCTTACCCCATCCAATACAATAAAATGCATTGCGCGTAGAGACTAGACTTGAACTCCACAGCTAGGAAATCTTCGGTGAGTCCGATGATGCGCGAATGTTAATTATACTGACTGCCAGCGCAACACCGCTTGGTTAATAGAGAAATAAATAACTGCATTTGATATTTTCACGTATAAGTGTAGATTTCAAATAAATGATTACAATTTGGAAGTAACTGAACATAAAAACAACTAAATGCAAAAGTTTATGTAAGGAGAAGAGCATCCAACGTTCACACTGTATTCTATGTAGCGATTACTAGAACCGGGTCACAAGGAACAATAAGAATTTTTTTCAACAGAAGATAAGAAACAGAGAAGTTTATCAAAAACTCAGAGAAAGTTTCCTCGAAACGTGGGTAATCGCAAAGTATATCAGTCAAATAAATAATTGTAATCTGTTTTTGAAATTATGCTTGCTTACAAACTTTTCATAACAATAAAAATTTCGTGATTAATAGATTTTCGGGTTTGCCGCGTTGTTTATTTAATTATCTGAGCTTTCGGCTGGTATCCTACAGCCTTCGTCAGAGATACTGTTTATGTTGACATAGTAACGAACGCATCGCAGAGTACTAGGCCGCTATCTTCATTGATGTTGTTCGCATTCTTTAAAATTTCTGCTGCCTCTTTCACACGTCGAGGCCACCACTGGTCTTCTCTCCACAGTAGCCTCGTGTCTTGAAATTTTATTTCATGTCCGGTGTTAATGGCATGGGGAATTATGGCGGATTTGAGTTGTTGTTATAAACTGAAGAGCCAAAGAAACTGGAACACCTGCCTAATATCATATACCCCCGCGAGCACGCAGAAGTACCGCACATGGACTCGACTAATGTCTGTGCTGGAGGGAATTGACACCATGCATCCCGCAGGGCTGTCCATAGATCCGTAAGAGTACGAGAGGGTGGAGATCTCTTCTGAACAGCACGTTGCAAGGCATCCCAGATATGCTCAATAGTGTTCATATCTTGGGAGTTTGGTGGCCAGCGGAGGTGTTTAAACTCAGAAGAGTGTTCCTGGAGCCATTCTGTAGCAATTCTGGACGTGTGGGGTGCCGCATTGTCCTGCTGGAATTGCCCAAGTCCGTCGGAATGCACAATGGACATGAATGGATGCAGGTGATCAGTTAGGATGCGTACGTACGTCTCACCTTCAGAGTCGTATCTAGACCTATCATGGATCCCACGTCACTCCAATTGCACACGCCCCACACCATTACAGTGTCTCCACCAGCTTGAACAGTCCCATGCTGACATGCAGGCTCCATGAATTCATGAGGTTTTTTCCATTCTCGTACATGTCCATCCGCTCCATACAATTGGAAACGAGACTCGTCAGACCAGGCAACATGTTTCCAATCTTAATAGTCCAATGTCTCTAACGTCGGTGTTGATGGGCCTAGGTGAGGCGTAAATCTTTATGTCTTGCACTCAGCAAGGGTACACGGGTGGGCTCCGAAAGCCCATATCGATGATGTTTCGTTGAATGGTTCGCACGCTGATACTTGTTGATGGCCCAACATTGAAATCTGCAGCAATTTGCGGAAGGGTTGCACGTCTGTCACGTTGAACGATTGTCTTCAGTCGTCGATTGTCCCATTCTTGCAGGATCTTTTTCCGGGCGCAGTAAGATTTGATGTTTTACCGGATTCCCGATATTCACGGTGCACTCATGAAATGGTCGTACGCGAAAATCCTCACCTCATCGCTACCTCGGAGATTCAGTGTCCCATCTCTCGTGTTCCGACTATAACACCACGTTCAAATTCACTTAAAATGGTAATAACCTGCCATTGTAGCATCAGTAACCAATCTAACGCCTGCGCCAGAAACCTGTTTCTTATTTAGGTGTTGCCGACCGCAGCGCCGTACTCTGAGTGTTAACATATCTCTGAGTTTGCATACGCATGCCTATACCAGTTTCTTTGGCTCTTCAATGTATTTATGGTGGCGGATATGTTCCTTAAGGCCCTCTGCCACAGTGCGGCCTGTTTCGCCGAAGTAAACACTGCCACAGCTGCAGGGGATTTCATAAACACCCGTAAGCTGGTGTGGGTGTAATCTGTCTTTTACCCTGGTTAATTACTGGCCAAGTTTGCAGTTAGCTTTCTATACTATTCGCACCTCCACCCGCTTTAACAGTTTCTCAGTCCGGTCAGTGATACCATGTATGTATGGGAGACAGTCGAATTTTCTTGGCACAATGATATCATATGATATGTTGACGTCTTCCATGGGTTTTTTGGGTCTTAAAACCCTTCTGATGTCGGATTCACTATAGGAGTTGGCTCGGAATATTTTTGTAATGTGTCTCCATTTCTTCCTTTAGACTTTCCGAGTCACATACTGTCCTCGCTCTTAAGTTCAGTGATGTTAATACGTCTTTCTTAATTGTAGGCTGATGGTGCGACATGGCGTGCAGATATCTATTACAGTGGGTCGCCTTGCGGTACACAATATGACCCAAACGTCCATCACCTCGCTTGTGAACCGGGTCATCGAGGAATGGCAGTTGTCCATTTGTTTTCCACATCCATGGTGAATTAGATTCTTGGGTGGGCACTATTCAGATGGTGTAAGAACTCCTGCAAATTCTCGTTACCTTGAGGCCAGATCACTAAGGTGTTATCAACGTAACGGATCCACTTTGTAGGTTTTAGGCGCGCGTTGATAAGCACCTTCGTTTCGAGTGATTCCATAAATATGTTTGCGGCTACAGGTGAAAGTTGCGAGCCCATGACCGCACCTTCAACTACAGCATAAAGTTGACCATCGTACTGGAACACAGTTAACTTAAGGTAGAACTCTGTCAGGTCAGCCCACACAGCAGACATTCCTTGTGCAAGAAGTTTGCCACATTATCTGTAAGCTAAATTCTAAGAATTTTTTTTTTTTAATTTAATTTAATTGCAATGGAGCTCAGGCACCGGTGGCAATTTCCGTACACCCCCATCTTCCACCTATCCTGCAGCCACCTACATTTGCTCTCTACAAATTTTATCTTTAAATTCTTTCAACGTTTTCGGTAAGTTATTCATCATTTCTCTTCGTAACTCATTCCAATCCTCATAGAACAGTTATTGTTACTTGAATGCCTCCTGCGCTTGGGGATAATTTTTTCAGAAACAGATTTTCCACCCGCAATTGCATTAATTTTCTTATTTTCATACCAGTTATTCTGGCACTTGTTCTTTATGCAAAATTTGCGTAGTTTAGTTTCTGAAGAAATCGTTGAATATATTGGTTACATTTCGTTTATTTCTGCTCAGAAATCACATTATAACTGCCATAAATATTTAATTTATGACACTTCATAATGTGGAAACTAGTATTAAAAATTTAACTTTTGAAATTCGCATTGAAATATTTGAAGATTGTAAATAAAAATTTATAGGTTTATTTAATATACAAATTTAAATATTGAATATATCTATTTTTATTTACATTTTGTACTCGACGACTAAAATATTATGTGCATTTTGTATAGAGAAGATGAATAACTATTCGAACTCGAGAGGTATACATTAGATCTTTCCATAAATTATTTAATTGAAACACGTATTTGAAATTTATATCTACGTATATAATAATGGAGTGCCGAGTTCTACCTCGCGAATACTGCGGGAAGCGGCAGTAGTGGAGATAACCTCTGATGTTAATATATTTTCACATGCTTTGAACGTCAGTTGCCGCGACAATTTGTGAGCTTGTTTTGTTTTGTTGTTGACTTGAACGTGATAATCCCCAGCACCAGTGAGTTGTAATGTAGTTGTCTCCGCGCTTGGCATGAGATGCTGCCGGGTCTAGGAGAGTGCTAATACCCACTCCGACCCTTGCGTCAGAGCTGCTACGACTGGCGTCGCGATGGATCTGGTGTGTTGCGGGTTAGTATTTTCTGCGTCTTTTGCGGTCTGCCATATGTGATTCTCAGACACATCGCGCAACATTAGCCAGTGTGGGCGTAATTCGAACAAGCTAGAGACTCTCACTGCCACCCACTCGCTCTTCGGTTTGATTCGGGGTACCGAGCGTGTGGGTGAGCGGTAACGCTCTGGTCTCACATTATTTTTTTTTTTTTTGTTCGGTAGGACGCGGGTTCGAATCCCTGTCCGGCCACCCAGATCTGGGTTTTCCATTGTTTCCTCAAATCACTCCAGGCGAAAACCGGGATGGTTCCTTCAAAAGGCCGTGCCCGAATTCCTTCCCGTTCCTTGCCCTCAGTCCTTTCCCGCATCAAATGACCTCGACGTCGTAAATCCAAAAGACGTTGGATAATTGTTTTATATTCTATGTTTACAATTATGTTATGGAGTACGGATTTATGTATTTGTGGAATGGGTCTATCAGAGAATATAGAAATCAAGAATTAAAAAGTCGTTGATGGCTTTGGCTTGTAAATACATGTCCGTGACAGAAATTGGAAAAAAAAAATCCACATTGAAACTAAAATTTAGGCGCGAACGCAAAAAAAAAAAAAAAAAAGGAAAATAGGAACTCACCAGCAAAATGTAGTTGGTTCATATATGAACCGTTGACGTTTTTATTGCCTGTGATGTAAACAAGACAAAGCAGGAACGCTGATAAAGAAAACTTAGAGGAAGCTGAAATTTATTATTTTTTGAAAAAATTGTATTTAAACAGTAAGTTGGCACATTGTTTGGTATTGATGCCACTACGCCACGGCACTGAACTTTCATCTGACAGAAAGTAAATCGCGGAATTAATTTCTGGTTTCCTTCCCATCGATTTCCTTGTAGTATTTTTTATGGCGAGCAGGGCCTCAGATAGCGAAATTTCTTAACTCCCTGCTCTTGGTATTATCTTCCCGTCAGAATCTTCTGCATCCAAGAGCCAGAGTGTATGCGTTCCTCGAAGATACATTTCTGCAAGGGAAATTATGAAACTTGGCTCAAAGCATTTGTTACTTTTCTTACAGATTTTGCTACCAACTTTAGTTAAAATGGTTTCAAAATCAGTTAGAGACATTCTCAAAATATTTCTGACCGCTATACCGTCTTCCATTTTTAAGGCATTATTCCCGCTATGAAATAATTTGTGAGCCCACCATCTTCTTTGTTGGTTTGAATTGCTCTTATTGTTATTTCTAATTATACACAAAAGAGCTAGCGAAATTTCCGAAAGAGCAACTTATTTTGTCACGTTTCGAAAAAGACTGAAAAGCAACATGAATTTTGGAGTGGACACGATTCTTGTCGCGGAACAGAGTTCGGATAATAAATCTTCTTCTAAACCGTGAATCGAAAGATTAGGTAGTCGATTCAATACTAGACTTTAGTTATATACACGATTCTTTGCATTTGTTTATGTGATTGTCGTATCATAAACAGATATTCCGTTAACAGATAAGTACAACAAATTGCTTTTAAAACATATATGACTCATGCACTATTGATCATATTTCGCTTCCCTTCCTCAACGGTTAAAATTTGTTAATGGGTAAATGATCTTGCAAAAAATCTTCTTAAATATAGGAATTAAATACTGGTATCAGTAACTTGTGAGCCCCGAAAAGATTCCAGATAATTGCAGTCTTCACATTACTGTACGGATCTGACTGTTGGACCCAAAGGAAAAAAGATAGAACAAATATAAATATCTGAAACGAAATTTCTCGGATCGCTAAAACGCCAGCCCATAGCCAGTAGGCCCTAATTATTATTTTCGTGTCTCCAAAGGAAGAAACCAAACTGATCAAAACTATGACTCAAATACAAAAAACAAGGATATGAGCTGGAAACGAATAAATATCTTTAATAAAACTTATGGCAATATGGAATGTCCAAGGTATTGGACGCAAAGATGAACATCTAGGTGAACTATTAACCAAAAATAATATCAGAATTGTTGTTATAACTGAAACAAAGAAAAAACTAACGTAGCAGGCCACTTGGTCCAACACTGGAAAGGAAGATGATATTTATATATATATAGTCTCCCAAAATAGCACAGGATTTTCTTTTTAAATTATATTTCCGGCCTCGAAGAATTATGGCCTAATCAATCCACCTGTCCAAAACCCACACCAAACGATGACTCGGTGGGCATGCATTGGCATTATTGTCCATGCCTCAAATGTGACACTTTTGCATATTGATTTAGCCTACCCGTTAAGGTGGAAAAGCTCCTCGTCGCTGAAGATGATTTTCCAAGCAAATTCGGCGTCCACTTGCTGATTTTCCAGCACCTGGTTGAATCTTTAGTAGGTGTAGATGCAGGTCTTGTTAAATTCCACATGTTCATTTTCAATTAATAACGTCTAATCGACGTTTCAGGACTTCTGACTAATTTGTCGCTCACTGCTGCAACGTTGCCGGTACAACAGCCAGTTAATTCAAATTAATTGCATTGGAGCATGTCCTCCGGTGGCAATTTCCCTACACACCTATTTTTCCACTTATTGTTTTTATTACACCACCCACCGACGTTTGCCCACTGTCCATTACCGATCCTTTTTGTTCAAATTTTTGAATCAGTCGTTTCATTTGGAGCGTTCCTCTGACCGAAAACGCTACGTAATTTTTACATTCTCTCCGCAAAACTTTCCCCATATTTACAATAAACTTTTATGGCCGTTATGCGCTGCACAGTTATATATCGCTCCGTATCGACTGTGTTTATTCCACTGTTGGGTAATTTGACAAAAGCACATATATTAATGACTAGATCTACAGAATGTTTTAATAAATATCCACCATCACTAAATTCTGTTACTTATCAAAGAAAAAAGGAATGATTATATGACGAGTTTCTTATGTAATTATTTTACTGTAGTAAAAATATTCTTATGAAATGGCGTAAAAGAAATACTAAAATTTTGTATTTTTAGGAAGAATTTGCTTCTATATGTTCAGTTTGCTTTTTCTATGTTACGAGTGAAAGTACCAGGAAATGATAATTTGTGCTCGGAGTTGCCATAGCACACAGATTCTAAAATACAATACCGTAGGTTGAATGTAGATACTCTCTTAACGTTAATGCATTTCATTTGATGTTGACAAGATGAAATTCAGCTAATTTTACCAAACTATAATTTGCTTATCTGTTATTTTTTTGAATCAGATCTGCAACTGGTTTGCCAATTGGAGGCGCAAGCTAAAGAATGCAAGCTCTGATATGGAGCAACAATGTACGTGGACCAATTTAATTAAAAGCTACAGTCAAAAGACAGAAGGCAACATCGAGCGATTTAGCATTGCCTCTGATGACAGCATCTGGGACGAAAGTGGTAGTCCTGACGTAGGTAAGTTAACAGATTGTAAATTCACCTGAATGCAGTGTTAAAACGACGACAATAATTACAAACAATTTCAGGTGGCATATCAGCTTTTATTTCTTAACGAAAGTTTTGTAGTAATGCTACTGAAACCAAGATTTCATTGTTATAAATAGAAGAAAGTTAATTTGTGGAATGCTTTTTTGCCTTCGTATTGGTATTAACATTTTTGTTAATGTTAATTCACCAGAATGTACGTGCAAATTCTTGATGTCAGTTCCACATGGAAACCGAAAAAGAGCTGTGCCTGAAAACTTTTCCGCTTATGCTATAATTATTCACATCTTGAATTGGATTCCGTTTCGATTAATTTCATAGTTTTTTTACAATTCTGTTTTGAACCACACTATATCAAAAATATTGATAGCACCATGTGATATAGTTATATACAATAAAAGTAGAGCTTTTAAGCTTGGACTTATTCAGTAGAACCTAATTCGCGTGTGTGCCGCACGGTAGTGATTTTATGTGTTTTAATAATGTGTATATTGGAATCTGAAATTTTGATAATAGTTTAGTTTCATAATTTCGTTGTATATCATGTAGCTGTAATGAAGTGACGAAATAATAAGAAAAATAATAATCCATATGTCGTTATCACAGTAGATAAGCTTGCTCGATAACACATAACAAGTAGGTCCCCACAGCTTTGTAAAAAGTTATTTTTCCCCCTAATCTTGTAGGCCTATATTTGGTACCAACTAATTAGGTGAAGGAAGTAGGCTATACAACATAAATTTAAAATTTTTAGAGATTTTTGTTTTTCCAAACAAAAGTCATATTGGGTATTGATAGGCTCATAACAATATAAAATTTCAGTTATTGCTGTCAAAACAACCATCTGTGACTGATTATGGTTAATATAATCAAATTTGTCACAATGTTCTGATTTAATGAATCTTTATTTACATCATTGATCTAATTTTACAAGAATTTACTAAAAGTAAGTAAATTATAAAATATAGTTATCTTAAATCAGAGAAATTTTTAAAAAATAAATCCAGTACAGGAGGTACTTGTAATTGTCATAAAAATTTTATACTTAAGCAGACTAATTTAGTAGATAAGCAGTTGTTGCTAGTCTGTAATTATCAGTAATGTCAATTCATGTGGCATAAATTTTATTTTCACAGATCTTATTTTTTGTATGAATGGGAAAGATTATAAGATGATTATGGAATTCATCTTTTAAAAAGGTCACAAAATTTAATGTAGCCCATAACATGTTTTCCGGAAATTCTCCCTCCTTCTAATTTTCCATACCTTATCATTCAGTTGCAGTTGTTGGCATTTATTGTTCCAATATTTCTTTTTTATTTTGAACAATGTAGTAGGAATAAGTTCTAATATATACAATAGACTAATTCTGTATCTTGTAGTATATAAAGGAAACAAAATTTTGTTCAATTGAGTGAGGGGAAAAAAATTAGATGAATCAAAATAGCTAGCAGAAATTTGCTATAGATCAACTTGCGAAGGATGTAGGATACAGCAGTAGAATTTTATGAATGATTACTTCATTTAAAGAATACATTCATCTTAGAGGCTCAGTCTTCATGCCATCAGATAAATCATTATTACATTTATGCTTTATTATTTTTTTATTAATCACTTTATCATTTCTGTACACACCTACTTATGCTTTATGTAAGTTTTTATTTTTAATTATTTCACTGATCATGTATAATATCCAGCATCTCCGTGGGTTTTGACTTATTACTAATTCTGACTCTCCTGCATTCACGTTAAAACTTTCCCAATCCATTATGAGTAAAGAAATGTATGGGCATTGTCCTCTCTTTTCTTCCACACACGTCTTAATCTTTTTCCCAACATTTGTATTACACATTTGCACCATTGATTAGTAGTCTTCCTCTTGGTCTCTGATAATATCTTGGTTTCCACTCAAATACTGCTTTTGTCCATCTTCATTTAATTTCATTGCCATGGAACGCAAGCTCCAGCGACAATTTCCTCACAAACCTATTTTACCCCCTTTCCTGTATCCACCTTCTTTTGCCCTCTACTAATTTCAACTTTAAATTCTTTCAACATTTTTGTTAAATTAGTCATCTATTCCCTCGTCCCTTACCTATGAAAAATTCTTCCCACACCCTTGTGCCTCGAATCAAGAACCAGGATTTTGAAATGTTTTCCTATTACCTATCCCATATGTCCAGCCCAGTTGAGCTTGTTATGAAATGTTTTGCCAAAATATTTTCATTTCAAATCTTCAACAAGCAATTCCTTCACCATCTTATAATAATAATTATCTTTAGTTTTTTTTATGTGTGTACCTAATAAGCAAAATCTTCTGTACATTTATTTTCATCCAATGTTTACCAATCCAGATAGATACACTGTCCAGATCACCCTGCAACTGTTCACAGTTCTCTATCATTTTTATCCTTTTATCTAGGATTTGTTATCTGCATACAACCTAACTTCTGAAAGGAAACCATCAACAGAATAATGAATAGCAGTGGTCCCAATACACTACCCTCTGGGACTCCCATTTTTACTTTCACTTGCTTTGATACTGCATTTCCTAACCTAACTTTTTGTTTCTACCTTTAAAAAATTCTTCGAATCAGAAAATCAGTTTCTCATCCACTCCAATAGTTTTTACCTTGCTTAGCACCATTTTATCTATCACTGTGTCATAGGCCTTTGAAATATCTAGTCCAACATTATCAATTTGGCCTCCCTTGTCCATTTCATCAAAAGTAGCTTGCATATATCCTTCTAACTGAGGTTCACATGGATATCCTTGCTTGGAGCATGTTGCAAACTTGGAAAACACACATATATTTCTGATGTGGTTGCATATCATTCTCTCCACTAATTTACCTACCACTGATGTCAAACTGATTGTTCTATGATTTTCAACTCTTATTTCTCATCCCTCCTTTATATACCAATACTACTATCACACTTTTCCAGCCCTCTGATAAGCACCAAGTATCCAGACTCAATTTAAATATGGTATCCTCAAAATGAATTTCAAATTTTTGGTCTGCTCATTTTTAACTGGGTTGTTAAGATTGTTCTCCAATTTACACCCTCCCATTTCTGATTCATTTCTCACTAAACCAATTACTTAAAATATCTGCCTTCTTCAAATCCTAGGTAACTTCTTCTTCATTTTTATACATAATTGTCTCAACACCATCCCTTCCCCTTAGTTTTCTAACATAGCCATAGAAATTTCTAGGTGCATCAAGCAGTGGTCCCCCTGCACCGATAATACTCTTCATAAACCCAACTTATTTGCTACTTTTAATTCTTTGCTTAGATGTTTCAAATACTGTTGTCTCTTAACTTTGTTATGTTCTCTTCTTACCAACATCTTTAACTTCACCTCCCCATTATAGTACACAGGTTCTCCATTTCTCCTTATTTTCTGTTTTGAAATAAATATTTCTTCACCATTCCTTATTATCTCATTGAACTCTTCCCACCTAGACTCAAGTTTAGTTGTGTCATCATTCTGTTTGCTGAAACTTTCCCTGAAATATCTCTTCATGTTCGAAATCTGTGCCTTTTTATAGCTGTACCTATATTCCCCTTCAATTTTGGTTATTGGTTTATTGAATTCTCTAATATCCATCAGAACTGTTTCATGCTCACATATTCCTGCAGTCAATTGACACCCCATCTGGATTTTTCAGGAACATATCCCCATTGTTTTGTGTTCTGCTCTACAACTTGTGTAAATATCTGTTCCCTTGTGTTATTAAGCTTATTGCCCCACCCATTTAACACCTGGTAAATTGAAATCCCCTAAAATAATAACCATTTTCTTTTCACTTCTGAACTCTGAGTATCAATTTAATTTCTCCCCAACAGCCTCATCTTCATCAGTCATTCTTCCACTGCAGTAAGCACCCAACACCCTGATCTTTTTCTTTTTTACTACCCCAGAAATCTCTCCTGAGTAACTCATTGTCATGTTCTATGAACACCAATGAACTGTAATAATTTATCTAAGCAGTTTGAAAACCCCTTCCCCATTTGCTCCTCTATCTCTGTAGTACACTCTGTAACAGTCAGGAAAAACTTCATTGTCCAGAACTTCGTCTTTTAACAAAGACTCTACACCTATAATCACTTGCAGTTTGTGTATCTCTATTATGTTTGCAAATTCTATTAATTTATTCATTATACTTCTACAGTTCACCCGTATTACTGGCTTTACATTTTCAGTATTTACCTCCTCCTTTCCAGTTCTACCCCCGTCAGTTATTGTTTCAGCAATTTCATCTATTTCTTTATCTGTGATTTTTCCCATCATGGATGTACAAGCAGTAGCACTTTGATCATCTATTTCCATCCCTCCACCAGCAGCCCTTAAACTAAAACAGGCACAGTCCTGTCCCCATTATCACTGGAAATGGGCTCCCTTACTGCTTTAGCTAACAACTCAGAAAGTACCCACTTGCCCCTACTATTTAGGTGTATGCCATGTCTAGTGAAACTCCACCAACCAATGGTGTTCACATGCACAACCCCCAAGACAGAACTAATGTTTTACCCAAGTAGCACTTCCATTTCCACATTTACCCGCCTCACAGCATAGTTCAATTGTGGCTAGTCATGGCAACTTAGGACCAGTATGAGTTCCACCCTGGTATGCCGTGCCTCCTTCACCAACTTCCTCAGGTCACTCTCTATACTATAACTCGCATTGCTATCAATACTGCACCTGCCACTATCACTACTCTATCATCCTTAGTGAAATTCCTACAAAGTGAACCTACAAGTATATCCTCTATTACCTGACCTAATGTTGCACTAGGATTGAAAAAACCTGTGACCTGGTAGCCTGTGCCTAACTGATTCTGCAGAAGAGGGCCTACACCTCTCCCATGGCTACTGTCTAGTAGCAGAACCCTTTTTTCCTATTCTTGACTTGCATGCCATTATTCCTAAAGGCCTGCTGCATCTTACCTACTCTTACATCTACATGAGGTTCTTCTCCTCCTGACTCTGGCAACAGGCCAAACCCGTTTTTTCCACACAATTTCTGAAGTGTCTGGTTTCTTCATCCTATTAACCATATTTCTCCTACAACCTGCTACCAGCTCCCACCCATCCTTCTCAACTTCCTCCAACCTACTATCTCTACTTTTCTACACTCCTCCAGTAATACCATTATTTACTGGCTTTGTAATATTCCATGCATTAATCTCCTCCTTCAAAGTTCTGCCCCAGTCAGTTATTGTTTCAGCAGCTTCATCGATTTCATTAGCATTTGTGATTTTTCCCATCATGGATCTACAAACAGTATCATTTTGATCATCTATTCCCATCCCCACACCCAAAAAAGGAGCAGTTCTGACCTAATCATCACTGGAAATGGGCTCCCTTACAGCTTTAGAAATTACTCTCTTGACACTTCTATTTACTCTGTTTACATGTAGGTATGCCTAGTGCAACTCCACCTACCAATGGTGTTCACAGGCACACTCCCCAATACAGAAGTAATGCCTTTTCCAAGTAGCACTGGTCATGGCAACATAGGACCTGTATGTGCATATCCCTGGTATGCTGTGCCCAGGGCCGTCGTTAGGGGGAGGGGGGGGGGGGGGTAAGCGGGTCAAAAGTACCCGGGCCCGCCGGCTGATGGGGGGCCCCCGATCACCGACTGTAGGGGCCCTCAGGCCATGAATCCAAGGATCTAGGATCTAGAGCTAAAAAAAAAAAAGGAAAAAGGTGGCCCATTTTACCCCAGGCCCGAAATTCCTAGCGCCGGCCCTCCTTCACCACCTTCGTCAGGTCACTCTCCATTCTCTAACTCACGTTTCTATCAATGCTATTCCCCACACCTACTACTATCACTATTGTCCTTAGTGAAACTCCTACAAAGTAAACCTACATCCTCTGTTATCTGACCTAATGTTGCACTAGGATTGAGAAACTTGTGACCTTATTTTCTGTGCCTAACTGATACTGCAGTAGAGGGCCTCCACCTTTCCCATGGCTACTACATACCAGCAGAACCCCTTTCTTCCTATTCTTTCCCTGCGTACCCCATTTCTAAAGGCTTACTGCATCTTACCTACTCCTACATCTACATGAGGCTCTTCTCCTCCTTACTCTGGTAACAGGTCAAACCTATTTTTGCCCACAATTTCTGAAGTGCCTGGCTTCGTTATCCCAATATCCATATTTCTCCTATGACCCGTTATCAGCACCCAACCATCCTGCTTATCCTCCTCCAATCAACTTACCATCTCTACTTTTTGCTTGAGCCTCAATAGCCTTAGCCTCCACAGGTTGAGCCCTCACAGACTGAGCCTCCTATGGCTTCACCTTCATAGATGGAGCCTCCATAGGCTGAGTCTCAAGAACTCTGATTATTTTTCTCATCTCCATCATCCTTTCATCCCTAAGACAAAGTGGACAAAAATCATGGGAGAACCTCATTTATTTCCCACTTTCCCTCTTCCCTATATGTCGAATTAAACCACGTCTTACACCAACTACAACCCCCTTCGTTACATACCCGTGACAGGTGTCACACTTTGCTGTCTTGATTTTTCTCATATACTTCTAGTACCTGCTAAATAAACCTTAAATTGATTTGATAAATTAGTGTAGTAAAATTTATATTAAGATCTTAACTTTTTTGTAAGACTGGATTAGAACTTTAATCCTCATTCAAGTTACTGTAATTATTAGGTAGATAAAAATGCTTTAATTATGATATTTTTACTAACAAGTTGCTGTTTTAATGTTTTTGGAAAATAAGTAATTAAGAAACTTACTTTATTTAAGACTGAAATAATTAATAAATGTATCTTATAATGTATGGAAGTTACACCTAAAATCGATTTGTTTTAAGATCAATACTATTGAGCATCAGAAGTCAGAAATTTACTATTACTTATTTATTTTTTGTATTACTAACAGGTTACCTATTGCTATTTTTATGCCTTAATACTAATAAAAATAACAAACTGTTATATTTTAAACAGTACAAAATTAACCACTTGTCTTCCAATAATTCCAAACCTAGCTCCATTATCATTTCAGTTGTTGAATATGTATGGTAACTAAAAATAAAGAAGGATAGAGAAAGTAAACCCATCACTTACTACAGATGACTGCTGGAGGTAATGTGGCAGGTCTCAATGTGTACAAATCTGATCTCTTTGTCATATTTCTCACTTCTAACTTGACAAAAGTTTTTTTACCAAAACTTTGTTTAATGTGGCAATGTTTTTGTGTTCATCCTATCCCTAATGGCTTTTTCTGTGACAGGTGGTGTGCTTATTTTTCCTAACCCTTTTTATTATAATTACCTAACAGCAGCTTAATTTTCACTATTATTGAATTGTACAATGTTAATTTTCACAGATAAATCTAGAATATCTTCTGTATAGGTCTCCAGATTCTGCATTTGATGGTTTAGCATGGGTTATATTCTATTTCATTGTAATAAAGCATCTCCAAAATTTCATATCCTAGTTCCCTTATTCCCTTTGTACAGCTTATTAGTTGTAAACTTTTCCCTTCCATCTACCCAGTGTGTACGGCCAAGCAGAGCTCATTATAAAATGATATACCAAGATAATTACATTTTATTTCTTCAGTTATTCAATGTTCAATTTCCCCTCCACCATATTACCATAAAAAGATTATTTTTCTACTTGTGTATTTAATCAGCTTCATTGTAAATCAATCTATCTAACAAGATTAATTAATTAATTATGGTAGAAATTAATTGGTGGTATAAACTAAGATGAATAGAATAGTTCTGTAGCCTTATAAGTAAAGTAAACCCCGGCAGGATGATGGAGGATTAAGTAGAAAAAGGGTGGATAATTTTATCACCTGATTAGGAACATGTGGTAATATGGATGTGGAACATAGTGAAGCAAATTTAAAATCATGTTCTATTAAAATTACTAGCAACCTGTATTGGGCTTTGTGATTCCTGAATGTGTACTTGGATGAGGGAAGACATAAGCAGAGGTGCAGGAAAGTGTTGGCATGAGAATGGAGAATGAGAGGATGCTGAAGGGAAGGTTACTTCTGGGAAGATAATTTAAAAGACTGATAAATCAGGAAGGCCCATAGAGTTGATTGGAGACAAATAGTGGAGGTAGTGTGAAGAGACAGGCAAAAATGGAAGACAATGTGCCAGATGATTTTCCAAAGCAAATACATCAATTGATTATTATGAGAAAGTACATAGTGATGATGAGCTCATTAAACACCATTATATCATCTGAAATCAATCTAACTTGTGTAAACTATCAAAATCATTCCCTAGAATAATGTTTAGCTATAGTCACAATATGAAAATGTGTGACACTGTAGTTCTTGCTTTTGACTTCCCTGATCCTTCATTTCCTGTCCTCACTTTCAGCTTCCTTCCACTTAAGTATTCCTCCAACTGACAATGCACATTATGATTATCTGTATGAGCTCTTTACTATTTATTGACCTTTGCAGTTTTCTCATAATCATTAGACTACATTTTTATTTTATTAGTCTATTCAATATTTATCTGTGGAAAACTGCTACTCTGTTATTAACTGTAATGTCCCTGTGTTATATTCAGCAATATTATTTCATATATGTTGTTTAATATATATACATTTTTCATATTAAGACAACTCCAAGTGAACTATCTAATTTTATCCCTATGGCAATAATATTTTTCATTAACGTGTATCGAGTCTCCCTCTTTGCTGCTATTAATTTTTTGTTTGGTTGTTTCATGTGTTCCCTACTGCCCTGTAGTTTCCATATTCAATTGCTATATGCTCTTTAGCCTCCAACCCTCCTTTTGTAGTGTTCCATACTTTTCTTTTTATTTAAAACATATCCTCTTGTTCTCATTTCCCTCTGAACCATTCAAACATCCTCTGCACTGTTGTGGAGCACTTTTATTATACTCTGAATCTTCCTCTACAATATCGCTACAATTTAAGAACCAATGCCTTCTTATAATTAGATCTGTACTGATACTCTTCCTTGGTCATAGGTTTTATAAACTCTCTTGTATCCATCAGAAATATCTCATGATAATTTATCCTCTGTGTTACTAAACCCATTTGTTTATTCATAAAACATCATTTAGGCTGCTGCCCTTGTAACTCCATTGTTTTCTTATGGCAGGTTTACATTGTTCACCTTTGGATAATCGTTCCAGGTAAATCACTTGAAGTTGAAGGAAAGTGAACTTTGTCAATGCTAAATATTCCAAAGTAGCTATCCAACATAACAGATTGAAAAAGTTCAATTGTATTCTATTTTTCATTCACTCTTGATGTTTCACTCAGATGAATCATCAAGAGCAAAGCAATAAACTTTGTCACGGTAAATATTCCAAAGTAACAATCCAAGATGATGGATTGAAGAAGTTTTCCTGGGTTCTGCTTTTCATTCACTCTTGAAGTTTCACTCATATCAATCATCAAGAGTGAACTATGTAAACAGCAGTCAATAGGTTGAAGTAAACCCTCCAATCGGCTCACTTGCACTTATGTGTTTCTCATTCCTTCTGTTTTCAACATAAAATGTTTTTTATTTTTTTTTTAAGTGGAAAGCAGAACACGTATCTTTATATTTTTAATATTGTTTCATAATCATGAATGTTTGTGGAACACAAAATGAGAAAGTTGAAAATATAAAAACATAGGGGCTCGAGCTTTCGAGGCCATTACTAAAGAACTGAATCTTCCACTTTTAACAATAGAAGACTTCAAGTGTAAAATTAAAACTAGCCAAACCAGATATTCTAGTGAATTAACTAAAGTTTTAAAAGTCATATGCATGCTGACAATATATATGTACCAAAATTATACACTGGTGGAAATGAAAAATGCAGCACCTAGACGGAGCTGTGATAAATGAACGAAATTTGGCCCCAAGTATCCCCGTATGAAGAGTGTTAAATGATTAATAATTGAAAGTTTTGCATGTAATAGTTTGAAAATTATGAGGCTATATACTATGCAAAATTGCTGTTTTTTAGTGTATAAGTGGTGCACAGTGTGGTGTAACATGACACATTTTTGTCCCCCAGTTCTTGTTGATCAATTATGCCAAGGTGAAGAGTGACAACCCTCTACACCCAAATTTCTAACTGTGAGAGATGTTGGATAGTTGGCATTTTTGTTGGGTGCATCATATTGTGAAATCTCCCAAATATTTGACTGCCGTGTAATATTAGTATACAGACTTGTTACACAGTGGATGGATGAAAGAAGGCTCTAGTACTCCAAGAGCAAGCACAGGTCCATATACGAGCGTGGCTCACAAACTAATGCATCACATTTTTTTCCCCTCAGCCCCCAGCAATGGTATGAATGTGAAACTTTAGATATGAATTCTTTGAAGTTTCTGAGTGCACACACAAAGTTTCCATTTATTCTGACAGATAGCATACTTGCAACATGGCATCTGTGAGTGATATATGTTATAAGCAGCATGTCATCATTGAATTTCTCACTGCAGTGCAAGAAACTGTTGGAAACATTCACAAGCATTTATGTGCAGTTTATGGAGCATCAGCAGTTAACAGAATTACAGTTAGTTGCTGGGCACAGAGAGTGAGGCCATCTGAAAGCGGTTCTGCAGAGCTCCAAGATTTACAGTGGTCAGGAAGGCCACCCATGGCTGTAACATCTGACAAGAGGCAGTGTGCTGATGTGCTCATTCACGAGGACCGATGCATAATGACTTGGCAGTTGGCGCGGGAGCTGTCAATCATTAAAGGAAGTGTGAGTGTAATGGACAGTGCTCTTGATTACTCAAAAAACTGTTCATGATGGGTTCCATGCTGTCTTACGGAGGAACACAAAACTCTCAGAAAAAACATTTCTTCTGAGTTGCTGCAACATTTTGAAGCTGAGGGGGAAGCCTTCTTGTACCGGATTGTGACAGGTGATGAAACCTGGATTCACCAATGGCAATCGATGGAATGGCTCTCCACATAAGAAAAAATTCAAAGCAACTGCTTCCGTTGTTAAGATTATGATCAATGTATTTTGTGACTGTGATGGTGTCATACTTATTGATGTGATGCCGAGAGGCACCACCATTAATTCTGAGGCATATGTGAATACATTAAACAAACTCAAGAAGCACTTCCATATCATGCCATAACAACCCAGATGACTGTTAGCTTCAACATGATAATGCACGTCTTCACACAAGTTTGAGGATGTTGGAACAAATCACCAAACAGGATTGGAAGTGTTATCCCATCCACCAGATAGACCTGACCTAGCTCCCTCAAGCTTTCACTTGTTTGGGGTATTGAAGAATGCCATTCATGGGAGATATTTTGAGGATGATGAAGAGGTGATTCGCACGTGAAGAAATGGATTCTTGAACAGAACAAGGAGTGGTACTGCCAGGGCATACACGCTCTTGTGTCTAGCTGGAGGAAGGCCATAGAATGGAAAAGATATTATATTTAAAAGTAGGGAGTGTGGAAGAAACATCATTCTTTCTTGTGTATCAGTGTCAATGTGTTCAATAAACAACTGTTTGAGAAAAAAAAAAATTGATGCCTTAGTTTCTGTGCCACCCTCATAGAAGGACAGCAGCATATGAAGACCACCAAATTGTGTGAGTGGGTGTTGCTTGCAGACAGGTGACTGCAGGCCAGATCCAAGCAGTGCTTACAGACAGAGTCACTCCCTGGATGATTGTAATCCAATTGGGTTACATTCTCTGACCCCTATGCAATGTGCTCCCTTACCCTGATTTCACTGCCAGCATCTTCTAGCCTAACATTTTAGTTTTTCCCGGCGTATTGTTGAAATAAATAACTCTCGGGTTTTCTGCCGGTCAATTCTAACCTGTTGTAATGCAAAACACATATGTACAAACGAATGGCATACATTTGTATTTAGAGAAGAGTCTCGATTCTTTCTGTGGTAATGTGATAATCTAGAACATGTTTGCAGGTGTAGTGGAGAAACAGCTTATCATGCTGCAATTTCAGAATGTCATACAAGTGCAGTCACTGGTGTCATAGATTGGCAACAATCAGTTTTGACGGCAAGACTGAGACGGTTGTTGTTGAAAGCATATTGACAGCCCACCACTATGTGTACAGGGAGCTGCACACTATTGTGATACCCTTCATGTCCACCACCCAAATCACATCATCCATCCTCATACTGTGGCTATCACAACACGTGCCTTGCAAGGGGTTGCGATCACAATTTGGACTGCATGGTCTCCAGATTTGTTCCCAATAGAGCATGTCTGGGATGCAGGAGTAGACACATTATATCACATGGTCACCTAGCTCAGCTGATTTCACAAGATATGCAGATATAGAGAGACCCATATATTGATTCAATGCCGGCAAGAATCCACAAATGTATAGGTGCTCAAAGTGGACGCACTTCTTATTGACAACTGTACCTAAAGGTAATAAATTAAACCTGATCCATTTCAATTTTTTTATCATTTCTTCTGAGTATGTCTACAAAGTTTTCTAAAATTCCACCATTCCTGACTAAGTTGCACTTTTAGTCTCCCCCAGTGTATTAGTCCAAACAAGCAAACTTGTTCTTAAGAAGTGTTTGCATTTCAAGATTAATTACAATAATTTATTATTACTCATAATACTTTGGTAAAATGAAGGTAGTAATAAAATATGCAGAAAAATAGTATAATTAGTGCTCTATCATTTTATAAGGTTGTTGTGGCCTGCACTGCAACATGTTGGAAGATCTAATTTCTTGTCTACTGATGTCTCTATTCTTAATTCACGTGTAAATTTCAATTTCGTAGGTAAAGTTCTGGTAAATTAAATCTACTCCTAATTGCACGAGTTTACTTGCTGCATTTGTAGCAAACTGGATGGTTCATTTGTGAAGTCTAAACGAAAAGTGAATTCATGTTTCATTTTACTTAAGAGTGGATTCATCCAGAATTAATACAAAAAGTGAACCATGCAACCATTCAGAAGTTTCAACATGATATTTTGTGATGGATTATGAGAACCTGATGAATCAGTATAACCATTTGCTGCAAAGATGGTTCCTGTCACACATAAGTATTTTGTTAAGAACAAAAATTAGTATAAGGGGAATAACCACTGTTTACCACAAATGACACAATAAAGATTTGAGTGCACATGAAACATTAAAATTTTGGTTCATTTACATTTCTTCAACAAAAGAACATGACATTCAAAAGGGGGCATCAAAAAAAAGTGTTAGTCATTCTTTGTTTGCATACTTTACTATTTATCACAGAAGTTCTCAAGTCCACACTGACTTCATAATCTTGCTCCAACTTCATTGCACATTTGAACAAACTCAGCTCTGGTGAAACCCAAGCCGAGGCCCTGAGACTGCTCTCTGTTACTGGCACCCACAATCCACAGATCCTAGCATTTCTATCAGCCAAGAAACAAACACCCGCCCTGTACCTTTCTTCCCCCAGCGTAGCACCAATAATCAAATACAACTCCTAGAAACTCCTGATTACCATGGGATTTGAACCTGTGACCAGAGAGAGAAACTTTCAAAAGTAAGCGCTTTAACCGCTGAACTAGCAGACCACCGTGTACTGAAGTATACATGTGCTGAGTACTATCAAAATCAGATGAAAACTGTGGGTGTGTGTGAACAACAATGACAGAAATTAAGGTGAGGGGGAAAGGAGGAGAAGGTTTAGGTTCTTGTAAATCAAACATAAACAGTGTTTTTCTATTTATTTTAAAGTCTAAGTATGCAAAGTTCCATCAAAAGTGGATAAAAACTGCGTGTTTGTATGTAAAACATTGGCAAATAAAATATTTTTATGGATTATTTATATGCTTTCACTGCTGTCCAAGCACAACATGTCATACTTACAGCTATATAGATACTGCTATTACAGCATGTTGGGTTGATGATGCAAACACTTAAGATTTTACCCAGCCAATGTGCATATCACACCATTGCATGTCAGTGATGGGAAGTCATGAACTCATAAATTTATCCCCATCCTACGCACCTAAAGAAGTAGTTTTCACTTTAAAATAATAATAATAATAAAAGAAACTACCACTTTCCACCTCTACCTCCAGACTCCTCTCATGTCAACATTAAACTAATTTCCTTCTATACAAACTCTCCCCACTGTCACAGCCTCATTGTCCAGGATACTTTGTAAAAATGTGTGCACCTGACAAGACTCAGTAGCACATATTTCATGCATTTTTGGTTCATTTCATTCTCTGTGATAACTTCAATTCCCAAATATAGCAGAAGATATGTGGCACTATCACAACTATCTATATGGTCCCTTCGTATGTCAGCATACCCTGGTCTAGAGGAATAATTCCCGAACTAAATCCTTCTCAAGCTTCTCGTGTGTGTCAGATGCATACATGACGTAAATAATAAAGGATAGAAAAAGTAACCCTTCACTCATCAAAGTTGAAGGTTGGATGATTGCTTTAATATACAACATATGATAGGAACACAAATATTTTAGTTTAAAGCCTTATTCTGATAGGGAGGATTGGGTCATTTGGCAAGGGAGATGTGCACACATCATGGCTTGCCATATTGCTAGCTTAGCCATTGAAGGTTTTATAGGTGGTGGGAGTAAACTATTGCAAAGCGAAATGTTGATGACTCTTGGGAAAAGACTATATACTCTATTGCAGATGGTGGTGAAATGCCAAAGTCGATATGCAGAACCTATCTGTAGAATAGGTTGACATGCACACCTTTGTTCACATCAAGCCCTCAAATTTAGTGTAGCCCCATAGCTACCTTCTTAATTTTTGTCTATCACCATAGTAACAGTAAGAAAAATTTTATGTAAATTTTTCATTTGAATAACATCAATTTTTTTTCACTGTAAGCTTTGTTTAATGATTTTATCACTTTGCTCTAAGAATTTACTATACACTTTTTATTCAGGGAACTACTTTAGATATTGTGAAATTGACTTCAGTTTCTAGATTGTTTTTTGTATTTCATCTTAGATCATTCTCTTTTTTTACACAGATCAAACAGAAAATAAAGAAATGTCAAATCAACCTTCTGTTTTATCATTTGTTGCTAACGCAACAGCAATGGACCATAGCTACTCTGCACTTCATCGTAACCAAATTGCTGTATCAAATGAAACTGAACATGTTGAAAACAATGCTGTTCCTCCACAACTTTTATTTTCCAAAGATATACTAGATGATGAGCAGACTTTGTCTAAAACAACTGAGCAGAAAGCCAAGTATAAAAACCATATAATGCAGAAGTTCCTGAATGACCAGATTACAAGTGAAAACAGGAGTTCACAGTCGCCTCAGGACACAGACTTGGACTGCAAAACAGTACCCAAGGCAGAGCTATTGTTACGTGACAGATGGCTTGAAAGTGCTGAAAAGTTTCAGCCAGGTCAGAGCTATGTCAAGTGGTCTGCCAGGAATGTAACATGGAAGGCAGCTGCTCCAGAGGATTGCAGGAAATCCCGTAGAATGGTTGGATCAGGTGAGAAAACAAGAAAAGACCTCAATGTGATTAATCTTTTCTCAGTAGTTGTGTCTTGTAAATTCCTTATACTTGCACATCATAAAATTGTTTATATTTCATTTCTGTAGAATACAGAGAAATTGTAAATATATTTAAAACTATCTCGAATGCCGTAATTATATTTAAATGGATCATGGAGATTTGATTTTAATTGTTTTAGACTCTGTATTTATACCTTCTTTGCTTTCATTGATGCTCAATGTCTTTCTGATGAAGGTCATTAAGATAAAGAGTATCCATGTAGTTTTATGTTTTATTCTGTTAACTACTTAAGCATTCTACTTAATACTTGTTGCCCCATTATGTTTGTGAAATGTGCATTTTTGAGCTGTAGAGAGAAGAGATTATTAACATTTTACCACTTAAATGCTATAGGTAGTATGGTAGTAATGAAAATTGCTGTGATGGAACCCATTCTGGCAGTACCTTAATATGTCAATTCTGGTGTACTCTGCTAAAGGATTGACATTCTCCTTTTCCTCTCACACAATCATATTCAGATGAATTGCACTAATTATACTTATAAACGATGTTTATTACTGTATTTACTTTCTAATTTATTTTCAGTATCCATTCAGAGTTGCTTGATGTAATGCTAAAAAAAAAAAAAAAAAAAAAAAAAAAAAAAAAAAAAAAAAAAAAAAAAAAAATATTTGACTATCATACTTTTGTGGGTTGTTAATAAGTAGTAATCATCAGTCAACATTAAACCATGTGATTTTTATACTGTCATTTATTGTCAAATTTGATGTAATTCACATTTCTAAAATTCAAGCCAGTAAAATATTATTTTCTTGAATAACAAAAACCATGTTATAGTAAGACAGCACCAAAATGTAATATTTAGAAACATGGTGGAAAAGATATTCTTTGGTAGAAGAGTACAGCAGAGCAAAACTATTTTTATAGAATGCATAGTATGGAAAGGAAAAATATAGAAGACCAATCTCTTGGAAAAGCTGAAGCTTAAGGCTCATTGTGCAAACCTTGCCATGGCTTCTACTTCTATAATAGAAAGTAAAGTAAAAGCCTGAAATATTGTGTTTTTGTGATTGTATAGTTTTCTCTTTCATTCCCATATTAATATTGCCTGACAGCATTTCTTCCTACACCATTATTTCTAAGAGTGTTGTACCCAAAAATTATTATTGCGTTCATTAAAATGCTAACTAAAATTCAAAAACTGATTGCACCTATTGTCCGAAATATTCAAGTTGCGTCATTGTGATCTGATAAACACAATGCTAAAATTTTTCATCTTGTGAACCATGTTCGTAAAACCTCTTAGCCTTGTACATTGTAAGGGACAAAACTGCTATACCGGGGTGAGTATAGGTTTAGGTTCCTTAACTGAATGTTTACTTGAAAAAAATGTTCTCTGAATTTGCATCCATAATTTTAAATGACCATGTTGCCGCCGGGATCTTCAACTGTATAGCTTAACGGCCGCCACAAAGCTTATTTTAACCAAAAGCTGAGGAATGGTTTCAGTCTACCACGATAACACATAAAAATTCACTTCAAGAAAAACCTGAAGTTTATTTTCAAAGCCACATTTTAAAATTTTACATTTACAGTTGAATTGGTGAATCGAACTAAACTTTTCCAAAAGATTCTAGATTATGAAGAGCAGAATTTCCTGACTGAACCCTTTAGAAAATTTATAAGTTCATTATAGTTGTTAGCACATGAGTCTGGTAAGAAAAATCATCATGGTCGCCACACGCTCATAGCTTGGCTTAACGGTTTCCGGCTATTACTTGGCCTAACCGACACATACTCACGCAGGTCTACTATACGCAACATTCCCAGAATAAAGACGAAAGATAAAGACGAAACAATAAAGACAGCCAGACAGTCTGAGCAGATAGCTTTATACCCTCAGCCACCTGCTTGATGTATTCTACTGCTTATCAAAAATAGAGTAGAAAGTTGTGATTATAGAATATGTTTAAAATCTATCCATGTGTAGCCTGGCCTTCAAGTTTTATAAAAAAAGTATATAGCGAAAATTCTCAATGATTAGCTTTCTTGAAAATGAATTTAGTTTTCAGGCACATTGGTAAAAAGTTTCCGAAAATTAATGGATGAACCCCCGAATTCTATCTTAATTTGAGCACTTTCTAGGTGACCCTGCTGAATTGCAAATTATCATGTTAAAATTGTTGTCATTATGTTCTATTTTAATTCCTGATTTAAATGGTGTAAATATTATTATTATAGGTTAGTGTTTCCCAACGTGGGGCCCACGCCCCACAGGGGGGCAATTTAGAAATTGACTTGATGCGACTTTACCGCTTTCTCTTTGGGTTATTTAAACGCAATGCCAGATATGGTTACAAAATATAGCAAAAAAGCAAATTCTTAAAAGGATCACACTAAATTACCATAATAAATGTTTATTATAAATCTTTTGAATTTGAATTTTAGTATTTCATTATATGTTTTTTAATTTTACTTACTGTGTTTTATGATAATATTAAAATGTTTTCTTTCAAAAACCATCCTATATCAGTTTCTTTAATAACAAATAATTTATTTATTAAAAATTATGCATGGGGGGCAAAAAAATGTTGAAAGTGGGACATGACCCAAAAAAGGTTGGGAAACACTGTTATAGGTGGTGTAATGGCAAAGTTATGAGTTTGACAAAAATCGGGTTTGAAATCTGTTTAGCAATACTTAATTTTTAGTTATAATTATTCAAGTATTGTTTATGTCGAAAAAGTGAATTTATCTGAATTTTCTTTAAATTTAGTTACGTGTTTTCATCGTTGTTTTGTTTACTGAAGTGGCTTGGTTTACTTGCAAATAAATCTCAAAAACTGCCACGTGTGGTTTATGACTAAATAACTTTAAAATTGATCTAAAATCTGTTCTACTGCATGGAATGTTCTGAAATTTTAATATGGTATACTAGATTTTTCGTTCTTTTAGGAAATCTACTTTTTAGTCTGAAAAATTACTGAAAACATATAATTAAAAATGTTGAAAGTGAAAGTGTATCTATCGAAGTGTTTAAAGATTTATTTACATTATTTACATGGTCTAAAACTACGGAATTTTACTGACATTATCTTTCTTTTGGATTATTATTATTTTAAAATTACTTTACTGCATTAAGAATTAGTGAAATTATCACGTAACCAAAGTCTATTGTTTACAAGTTGGATAATAATGGATTACCCATTTCCAGGTTAGTTTAACAGTTCTTTACTATTATAAAATGTTTATTTAGCACTTGTATTGTGTGTTGAGTGTCTTTATTGCTCTTAAATTGGTTTATTAACTGAGTTAGCTTGCTGTATTGGCTTCTGCATATCTTATATCCTATAGTTGCAAACTGAAAAATTTAATGTTAACTGGGAAGCTCACTCCCTCCCTTATTCTCTATAACTATGAAAACTAGAATTTATCCAAATTTTAAGGTGCTTACAACATAGATGATATTGATTATTATACCCAAAATTAAAATTTTCAAATTATGTCCCATCTCCAGTGGAATGGTATGCTTATCAAAAATAATAGTAAGTTTATGTTATCAAAAAAGATAGAAAACTAAGACTATCAGTTACCAACATTGATGGAAGGATAGCTCTAACAATACAAAAAATAAGATGTACACAAAAGTACAGTATTTTGGATGACCTTTTATGTTAATCACAAGCAAATTGTCAGAAATTAATGTTACCTTCCATTGACTGCCTGAAATAACTTTCATTCCACATTCCTGACTGGCAGCAACAAGCAATAATGAATATTGTGCTCTTTACTGTTGGCAAACCGAATGTAGTGAGTGAACACTGGCTTTCGTTACAATGTTGGTTTAAATCTTCGTCCAGTCATCCAGATTTCGGTTTTCCATTGATTCCCAAAATCACTTGAGACAAATATTGGGATGGTATACAAAATATGATGAATCACTTACAAACACTGGATCATGTTCAAAATAACACAGGCTCTCCATGATCAAAATATTACAAGTCACCAACATCATCCTCCATTAACAAAATATAATGAGTGACCAACACTCATCATCCTGCAATAAAATGTAATAAATGACCCACACTCATCATGCACTGACAAAATATAACAAATGATCACCATCTTACAATCCTAAGTCTTTATACCGTGTGTTACAGAAAAATGTATACACACTTCAGGAGTAGAAAAAACATATGGAAACGTTTTCATACAAAATGTTTATTAGCCTGAAAGTAAGATTATAAGTCTGTTTGAAGTTTCCAATACACTTTCTGGGGTAAATGTTTATGTTAAGTGTTCAAAGTGATGGCCTTCTGCATCAATGCATTTCTGAACACGGTTGCGACTGATTCGGTAACTACCACTAAAGTTTCCAGTGGGATATCTGTGCACACTGTTCTAATCTCATCCCAAAGTTCATTCAGTTTATCTGGTTTTCTTCTGTACACCTGGTCTTTCACTGATCCCCATAAATAAAAGTCCAACGGTGTTAGATCTGGAGAACGCGCAGGAAACTCGATTGGACCCCTGCGTCCTATCCAATTCTCTGGAAAATGTAGATCAAGGTATGCTCTTACATCCCTATGGTAGTGCACAGGGGCGCCATCTTGTTGATAATAAATCCTCTCATTACCGTACAGTTCATGAATGGCAGGTAAAATTGAATCGTTAAGCATTCTCAGATAAAGTTCACCGGTTAAAGTACCTTCATAACGGAAAGGACCAATGAGTCCCCTACGAGTCAATCCGCACCATACATTTACACCAGGCAAATTCACAGCCAGTTTCCACTGTGATGTGGGGATTATTGTCAGCCCAGTACACACAATTGTGTCTGTTGACAGTTCCATTGAGCTTGAACTGTGCTTCATCTGACCAAACCACATTCCCCACAAATCCCGGAACATTGTTAACCATGTCCCGAAACCATTCACAAAATTGTAACCTACGATCTGAGTCATCGTCGTTTAACTGTTGCACCAGTCTGGGAATGTACACTTTAAACTTGCCTTTCTTCAGAATGCGTAGCACGCTGACATGACTTACACCACTCTCACGCGCACATTGCCTTGTAGATTTTTGTGGCGACTGCTGAAAGCGTTCCTAGCACCGCAGCCGAGGACTCGTCACTCGTAGCTGTGCGAGGTCGCCCTGATCGGCCTTTGTGTACATCACACACTGTTCCATGCAGCTCGAATTTGTCACGTATACGGGTAATTGTTAACCGTGTAGGTGGATCTGTACCAACTTCACGTCTCCACTGTCTCTGGACAACAGCCACATTCTCAAATTTCCAGTACCACTTCAACAATTGCTTACGCTCTTCAAAGTTCAACTGTACTTCCGCCATGTTGATATCAGTTAAGCACCGCTGCCCGCGTCATGGCCCTAGCTTGCTGCCACCTATTGAGCAAACATCACACTACGTTTGTACCAAATTTCATCCTCTCAAGCTGTGAAAACGAACTCTCTATGACCTTTAAAAGTGTGTATACATTTTTTTGTAACACTCGGTATAGATTCACTAACCATTACACGCAACATTGTACACATGGATTTAGAATTTCATTGCCAGAATTGGATATAGATAGCTGTAAGTAACGTAAGATTTCTCCCAAACAACACCAAGTCAGTATAATATGACAGAAAGCCATCACTATATCATTATACCATTTAACCTGCCACATGAAGAGAATAAGTTTCCAACATATTTAATAACTGAAAAACAAACACAGGTGCGGGAATATGGGGGGTAGGGGGTTAACTGAGGGCAGCTTTATTTCAGGTTTGTCTTTCTTTCTTTCTTCAGCATGAGCATCAGATTCTTGGGTTCTAATAACTTAAGCTGCTCATGTCCTTCTAGAGCTACACCTTAGGTCAGGTTTACGCCTCCAAGGCATGTAAAAAAAGAATACAAAATAAACTAATGCTAGAAACTTTCAGGCAGACACAAAGTAATAGTACAGTGCTGAGAAAATCGACATCTATACTAAATAATAAGTTTTGTCTGTAAACGAAATTTAGTGACAAATCATACACTAACAGAATGCGCGAGAAGCACAGCTTGAGCAGCCGACATAACATTACAGACTAACATACGCATCTGTCTGTCTTTCACCATTCAATGATTTCTCAAAATTTTGCGACTAAAGCTGTTATTCATACCGAAAAAAATGTCCTGTGTCCATCCTACAGATACAAAGTATTTCCATGTCAAATTCCATCAATATTGGTATAGCCATTTAGTCATCAAAACGTAACAAAAAATAGAAACTTACTTCTGCATTTATAATATTATTAGTGCAGATCACACACAGACTGACTGCAAGAGAAACAAAGCCTGAGGGACCAATATAGCATAAAAAAGTGTACACATATGGCTTTGTTAGACCGCCTACTATTTGCCACGCATTGCACTTCTAACTTTGAGGGACCTATAGTTTAACATGGAATCCGAACAACTAAACATCCAGGAGTGGCTCATACAATCAAAAACAATTCTTAAAAATCTTTGCTTCCATTGGCACTTGAACTAGAGACCACAATTGAAACATTAGTAAGCAAGCGCACTGAGCTACCAGACCACTATACTGAAAGGTACTACAGTGACTTATAGATCCTACGGGTCTATCTATCGTGGTTCAGTAATTTTTCAAAATTGCATAACAGTATGTACTTTGTGAGAACGAAGGCTTTCACGGCGTATTGATGAAATATAGTCTTCACGGGTTTTCCGCCGTATGTTGTTGAAGAGAGACAACAACGTGCTTTCGGCGGCTGGCTCTGCCGCCATCTTCAGGTTAGATGTTTGCTGCAGGGGGTACCAGCGCTGCACTGACCGTGTCTGGCCTCTGCGCGCCCTAATAAGGCCTGGCCTCTCCCCTCCCCTCGCTCCGTCCCGCGGCTGTCGTCTTGCGCTCGTCGTTGGTTGGCTGGTGGGGCGTCGGTCCCAGCCAACCCCGTCGGGCCGTAAACGCTATGCGTCGGCGCCCGCCTACCTCTCTGTTTCCAGGGTGAATGTTTCAGAAGGGACAGAGCCGGCTTCCACGCATCACTGAGCCATAAACCCGTGTCCCTGTTGACTGTGTTGTTGTTCAGCCGTATTTCTATCGCTTCCTTGATGACTGACTCCCAATATAAGGAACACTTGGCCAGCACCTTTACGTTGCCGAAGTCCATCTTGTGGCCGTTTTCAATAACATGCTGGGCGACCGCTGATTTATCTATCTGGAACATGCGGATGTTGCGTTCATGTTCTGCCACCCGAGCCTTGATGGTCCGGATCGTCTGACCAATGTAATTCTTGCCGCACTGGCAAGGTATGCTATAAACCCCTGGAGTCGTCAAACCCAAGTCATCCTTCACAGGCCGGAGGTAGATCGGCTGTAACTTTACTAGATTCAAAGTTATTTCAAATCTTAAATTCTAGCTTTCCTAATCGCATGGATCGATACATAAACAAACCAAATTATCTCTTAAATTAATTTTCTCCAGACATAATGAATAAACTTAAAAATTATTCTTATGTCAAGCTTTAGCCATGGAAATGAATGCAAGAAAATTCATTCAAGTTAAAAATTAGTTTACGTGAAATTTCTATCTCCTACATAAACAATTTCAAAATCAAACTGTAGTGTATATTACTACTAGGAATGGCTAGTGGAAATACTTTTGGCAAGCTAATAGGTACCTTACAGCATGCTCTCCATTTTTATTTATTTCTTATATCTATTACAGATTTAATTTAATTGTGGTGGAGTGCACTACACATTCATTTCTTCCCATTTCCTGAACGCTCTACAAATTTCAACTTTAAATTTCCATCACTTTTTTCATACTGCATTTGCTGCCCTAATTTCTTGCTTTCTACCTTTTAAGAATTCTTCTACCAGCAAATCCACTCCAATAATTTTCATCTTGTTTAGCATCATTTTACAGCTCACTCTGTCAAAATCTTTTGAATGATCTAGTGCTACACTATCAATTTGACCTCCCTCATCTATTTGATCCAAAATATCTACCATATAGCCCATTAACTGGCATTATCCTCACCTAAGGCCATGTTGTCAACATGAGAACCTCTTACATTATTCACAGACTTTTTGAATGTGGTTGCATGTCAATCTCTCCATTAATTTACCTACCCCTGGTGTCAAACTTATTGAACTGTAATTTTCAACCCTATTTCTAACTTTATAGACCAGTACTTGTCACTGTCTGCTGGTAAGCAGCAAGAAATCCAGACTTAGTTTAAATAATGTTTAAAAATAAGGTAAAATGTCACACCCTGCAATTCTTAGGACATCTGTATTAATATTATCTGCTCCATTCTATTTTAGCTTCATTTCATTTCTATTTATTTGGATAAGCTCATTCTCTGATTTACAACCTCCCATTACTAAATCATAGTCCCTAATGGTCTCACTAAACCAGTTAAATAAAATCTCTGCCTTTTTCATATCCTCAGTAACTTATTCTCCATCCTTATCTATAATAGTCTCAATACCCTCCCTTACCATTAGTTTTCTAATATAACCATAGAAATTTGTAGATGCTTCAGTCAGTGGTCAGCTTGTACTAACACAATTCTCAATAAAACCATCTTTAACCACTTTCTTCACTATTATTAATTCCTTGTTTAGTTTTTTCAAATATTCTCTACTCCTTTGCTATCTGTTAACTCTGTTATTTTCTCTTTAACTGCCTCACCTACCTATTATAGTACATCGGTTCTGTACATTTCTTAATTTTCTGTTTTGAAATAAATACTTCTTCACCCTACTACTATCTCCTTGAATTCTTCCCACTTTACCTCCACTGTACTTGTGCCTTACTTCTATTTGCTGAAATTTTCATTGAAAAATCTCTTCAATATTGAAATCTGTGCCTATTTCTCCCTTCAATTTTGGCTGCTGGTTCACTGACTCCTAATATCCATTTGAACTGCCTCATGATCACTTATTCCTTCAGATACTTGACCCCAACAAGGGCTTTATTAGGAATATATCCAAAATATTTTGTTCCCTAGTGTTCTGCTCTACCGCTTGTGTAAATCTTCCTTCCATTATTAAGGTATTTGTAAATCTCTGTTCCCTTGTGTTGTTAATCTTATTTCCTATCCAATTTACACCTGGTAAATTTAAATCCCCTCCAGTAATGACCATTCCACTCTCACTTCTGGACTCTGAGTATGAATTTAGTTTCTTCCCAAGAGTCTCTCATCTTTATCATTCCTTTTTACACAACGGTAAACATCCAACTCCCGAATTTTTTCCTTCTTTACTGCCTCAGAAATCAACCCCAAGTCATGGTAAAGATCTGTAAACACCAATGAACTGTAGTAGTTTTTGCTGCTCCTGCACCAATTACTGCTCTCTCTCTATTGTACACTCTGTAACCATCAGCATATATCTCATTGTCTTGTACTTCTTCTTTTAACCACTACTCTATGATTACTTGTGGTTCATGTATCTCTATTAAGTTTGCAAATTATATTACTTGGCTCGTTTTACTACACCAGTAACATTCTTACTACTGGCTTTTTTAAATTTTCAGCATTAACCTTCATCTTCCCAGTTATGGCCCTGTCACTGTTTCAGCAGCTTCATCTGTTTCTTTTGCATTTGTATTTCTTCTCATCATGTGTCTACAATCAGTATCCATTTGAATATCTATCTCATAGGTTCCAAACCTTTTATGATCTACCACTCCCTTTATGAGAAAAAATTTGCTCACCACCCCCCTTTAAGAAGAAAAAAATACTCCTCATCCCTTTTCCGAAAAAGAAGATCACTGACTCCCGTCCTTGTTATAATGCAACGCATAGTCCTCCAATGTTTTTGATTCATAACTCACTTATTGAAACAGTTATTCGATGACATCTCTCTTAGGTGAAGTGAACAGCATCATATATAGAGAGCAAGGACAGATTTTTAAAATTACGTTATTGAAAGACATTAACAATTTTGGCTTATTGTTCACAATGTAATTAACAAGTAAATATTTTGAAACAACAATGTTGTTAATTAGAATGCTGAGCTTGGTATAATGACACTAATTTTTTGATATTTAGTGCCTTATTTCTCATCAGCAATCTTAATTCAAAGCATTCTACTATTTCTTTTCTTAGCTAATAAATTGCTGACTATGCTAAATCCTCTTTTGGCTACATATGGTATTGAGAATGCAATTAAAAATTTCTTTGATGCAGCCCTAGGCCGATATAATACTGGAAATCAGGAGGTCAGCAGTTGGCCCTCAATGCCCCCAAAATTTTTCTTGGATCAGAAATGTCCTCCAATGTGCAGTAGCACCACCATTGAGAACCACTCACCAGCAGCCCTCTTCCCCCCAGAAAGGTCCTGACCCCTTCAGCATGGAAAATAGGCTTCCTTACAGCCTAAGCTAAAAACAACAACTCAGAAAGTATCTCCTTGACCCTGCTATTTAGGTGTAGGCCATGTCTAGTAAAACCCTACCTAGCAATGCTGCCTACTGACATAACCTCCAAGTCTGAACTTTGTCTTTCCCAAGTAGCACCTCCGTTTCCATGATTACCTGCCTCGCAGAGTGGCTCAAGTTTGACCTGCATGAGTTCAACCCTAGTATGTTGTGCCTACTTCACCACTTTCTTCAGGTCACTCTGTATACTATAATTCACGTTTCTATTAATACAATTCCCAGCACCTTCCACTTTCACTACTCTATCATCCTTAGTGAAACTCCTATAAAATGAACTTATATCATCTATTAACTGAACTAATGTTGCAGAAAAAAAAAAACCCTTGTGACCTGGTAGCCTGTGCCTAACTGATCCTGCAGAAGAGGGCCTACACCTCTCTCATGTCTACTACCTAACAGCAGAATCCTTTTAATCCTATTCTTTCGTTGCATGCCTCTACTCCTGGAGTTCTGTTACATCTTACCTACTTCTACAACCTCCTGACTTTGGTAACAGGTCAAACCTATTTTTCCCCACAATTTCTGAAGTGTCAAGCTTCTTCACCCTGTTAACCCTATTTCCCCTATAACCTGTTATAAGCTACCAACCATGCTTCTCACCCTCCTCACTAAATACTCCAACTGTTTTTTTTTCCTTCATTTTTTCCCTGCCTCTAAAGGATTATCCTGCACAGGCTGAGCCTCCACATTCTGAGCCTCCACTGGATAAACCTGATAACCGGTCATAAACCGGTCTCCATGATAATTTCATTCAAAGCTGACAAAACCATGGGAGTGCCTAATACCCAATGAAGCCACTTCTTACACCCACTGTAACCTACATTATTCACTACATTCCCGTGACAGGTACCATACTTTATAGGATGATTTTCCCCAAATACTGAAAGTACCTTCTAAACGAACCTTAAGAAGTAAAAACAATACGCTATAACTTTAAATTAATTCACAGACTAGTCTAATAGCATTTATAAGAGGTAAGTATTTAACTTAGATTAGATTAAAGTTTTACCCCTCAATCAAGATTCTGTAATTAGTAAGTAGGTAAAAATACTTTAACTATTATAATTTTCTAAGAAGTTGTTATTTAAATATTTTCAGAAATAATTAAAAAATAAATTATTATATTTATAACAGAACAAGTCCATATATATAACTTGCACTTATGATATCCAAAGTTACTATTTCTTATCTTTTCAGGAATTCTGCCTGAACAGTCTTGTTACATCCCTCACCCATAACAAATAATTCTCTTTTATGTTACAAAGTTTGCCCAGTATACCTGTACAATATTTCCAGTGTATCTCACTTAGTTAATGTAATGTGATTATTGGATCATTTTAAAGAAACTGTGTTTTTATATTTGACTTTTTTTTAGGTTATAGCTCTGTCTTCAGCTCATCAAATGATGTGTTTAATTTTTTTTATTCTTCTTCAAATCAAATTCTAAGTTGAACTTCTTCTTGATTCATTATTACTGTTAATTTAAATCAATTTGTTGGATTACCTGAGAGAAAGTTTCTGGTTCACATCCATTATGAAGTCTGCTGTAGATTATTGAGTGAAAGAAACTAAGATAAATGTTATTCACTCATACAGCAATAATTTTTCTTTTGCTTTATTCGTTTTTTTCTTTACTTTTCTGACATAAGCATAGTTATGTCCAGAGAAATTAACCGAGTTCTCTTGTTTTGTAGTGGTAACAGACAGTTAGTTATTATCAAACTACAATTAATGACACAATATAGGTATTAAACAGTAGAGGTGTTATGTAATTAATGAGATGCATGATTTAAATTTAAAATTATGTAACCTAATTTATTCTTAACACTTTTTAAAGAATTTCTTAATCCTTGAATCTTTAATATGATAGCCTATTCATTTCTGAAGGTTGTGAAACTTTAATCATTAGGATATTAAAAACAAAATTTTACTATACTTTTTTAAACTAATGAAGTTTTCTTAAATTTACAGCATTTACACAAGCTGAACAAGGTGAATTTTCTGCAGATGGACATCACCGAGAAGAGCTGGATGCTGCCCTGGCCCTCACATGCTTATCCCAGATGCAGCATTGACAGCCTCGTGATGGGTATCAGTGACAGTTGCTAATAAATGGTTGTGTTCACATTTGCAAATGTGCAACTGTTTAAGTACTTTTATATAAAGTTGTTGGTTGTGCAAATATTTTGATGGGATCTTTATTGTTATTATTTCTTCTTAAAAATTGTGTAATGCATCTCTATAAGATATACAAACAAGCATAATTATTGAAGTTTTTTTTTAGTTTAATGCATTAAACTCAGAATACCTGAGGGTGCAGGAAATTATCGAAAATAATGTAAAATTCTGTGACATTTGTGATGCTATTTTAGTAAGTGGTAACAGAAACAATGAAAAGTGACTGATACAATTGAGGTTTAATTGTATGCATGTGTATCGTGGCTGTTTTGTGTAAGTTTTGATAATATAGCAACTCTCTGTTGTATAGCAGTTGTCTTGTGAATGACATATTTGTAATTGTTTAAAGCATAAGTGTTGTTTACAACAAGGTGATTGATTTTAATGGAGGTCCTTTCATAAATATATTTAATTTTGATTTTGCAAAATTATGTATTATTCACACAATTATTTAAAACTTAATTAACATTATTAATTTTTTGTCTTCATATTGTTTGTGAGTTGGTGTATTTGCTATTGCTTATGAACAACCCATATATTTTAGAATCTATAAATATTTCACATTTTTTTTGTATCTGTCTTCCTTTAGATACGAGAAATTTTATAGATATTGTAAGAACCGAGCTTATGCTTGGGGTGGAGCATAAACACGTTGTCTTAACTATAACCGTGTGTAGCCTTGGTTGTAACAGTTTTGACTTAGTTAAGATGATACGAATGCCACATAGGTTTTTAACCAGAAAACTATGAAAAGGTAAAGTTCAATAAGGATAAGTAGTTCATTGCCATTTAAATAAGTATATTCTTCCAAAAGTTCCCAAAGTCAACAACTGTACAGGCAATCAGATGAATTTTCCAAAGAAATGTATTACAAGTTCGCTTAACCAGTCGAGCCAGACCACACCCCAATATGTAGAAAACACTCTCGGGATTCTAGCCGCGTCAAATAAAAGTAGACTGGCGACGTTTCGAGAGCGGGCACTGCTCCCATTGTCAAGCCCTGCTTAACTAACTAAAACTGCCTAGCTAGTTAGTTAAGCAGGGCTTGACAATGGGAGCAGTGCCGGCTCTCGAAACGTCGCCAGTCGACTTTTATTTGACGCGGCTAGAATCCCGAGAGTGTTTTCTACAGTGCTGCCGCCGCGAAAATGTTCACAGTTATTTAACACACCCCAATAGTTCAAACTTCTAGTTGTAGTAATTTAACAAAAGAGAATCACACGCTCCCATTGTTCAACAGCTTAGTAAAATCAAACAATCCCGAGGCCTCACTTGGAGAAATACTATTTTAACACGACATAATAGTTGACTTGAATAAAAGAAGTGGCATTATTCCAAAATAAACTATCACTGATGTGTTTGATATAAAACTTTCCTTCCTACTGAGCTACATGCTATCGCATTCGCGGTTCCTGGCAGACTGAGCGGCGAACAACTGCACGCACGGTCCTATATTCACATAGCACTTCCTGCTTCTCGAATATTCCTAGCGGCTGCTTTCTCACGCGAACCGTGAGAATGTATCTACTTCCTCGTTCCCAGGGGTGGCTGATCAGATATGAAATCACACGTCTGAAGTCCTAACATTGGCTAATCTGACCTTGAAATTAAAAATAATTCGATCTTTCTGAAACTCTACAAATTGCTAGATCTTTAAATAAATGTTAAATTTAGTTATCATGAAAAATATCCTAACTTTAATACTTTAGCTGAAAATAAATAATTTAGATAGAAACTTCCACTCCAAGCGAATGCCGAAAACTGATGAAATTAAAAATATTGAAAATACCATCTTAAAAACTGTAAAACTGCTTTCTAACTTGAATAAACATAGAAAAATTACTTTGAAAATGAAATGCAATAATATTCTATCCAATCTAACTCATGGTTCTGAGAGCAAAATTTTGTAATGCAGTTACAAAATTTAATAGATAGGTTACAATATCAATCAGATTGATTGGTAACAGTATCCACAACAGCATAATAATAGCTTAAGGTATCATAAAAAAGTAAATTAATTGATAATTCTTCAAGTTGTCTCCAATCACTGCTTCAGGAACTAAACATTTCACAAACAAAAATACACTTTCCATTCAGAACACCAAAAATTATTTGTTTCACAGAGAGACTAAGAAAGTTTGAATTCAGGTGGGACAAAAGTGCTTCCTCCATTCTCACGATTCAACTGGCCACCTGTGTGCAACAGGAAGCTCATGCCACATATCCTTAGATGGCTGGATCGATAAAAAGGGATAACTTTATTGGTCAGGTCTTACTGAATGTTAAGACAGGAGGATTTCTGTCATAAATACTCTTATAGGCTAGTTCTCATCTACAAAATTCAGAAGGGGTAATAGTACCCAGACAAACTCTCACCCCATAAAACAGTTGTTAGAGTTGTGAGAACTGGAACAAGTGTCTCCGGATTGTCCAGATGGCCAGTGTAAACTGTTTCCTATGAACTTTTGGTTAATGGTGATGATGATATAAGAAGCTGTGCAGTGACAGCAGGTAAGTTGGTAAATGATACAGTATGATACAGTATTTGTATTGGTGCAAGTGGCATATTCAGTAATAGGAAAATATTGCACTATCGTAGGACTGGAATAAGTAGTAGTGGCAGTGAGAAATGTTCCATGGGAAGAATCCATGAGGTAGTCGAGCAGAATAGCTTCAGATGTTCTTGAGATTGGGTGGTCTGCAAAATGAGTGCAGGATGATATATTGGGCTTCTGTTAGTTTTGCAAGTACCTAATTCATGACTTGAACAGATGTGTCTGCCATCGATTGCAAGGCTGTAAGAAATGGAACATTTGGTGTGAAAGGGATGACAATTTTCAAGGTACAGATATTGAAAAATCGTTGACTTGATGTGCAAAGAGGTGTGAAGGGCACCTTGTTTTAAGGAAATGACCACATCCCAGAAAGTGATGTAAGAAGTTTATATGAAGATGATAAGTGAATTTATTAAAGGAATTTGGAAAACTTAGGAGGTAGTTTTCACTGTGGGCCAAGATCATAAATATATCATCTATTTATCTGAGTTGGTGGTCTTGTGGCTCAGTGGTAAATTTTCTGGCTGGAGATCAAAAGATCTCCGGTTTGAATCCCTTTCTAGTCAAGAATTTTTATAGGCTCTTAACCTGATCTCATCTCTGGCACAGCTTGCCATCTAATGTGAAGTATGCTACAAAGTTTCCATGGTTAAACTGTAGGTACCTTTTACTGCTAACAAAAGAGACAAGCTTGAAAGGCTGTAAGAGGTTGCAGCATACGTAATATTGGTGACCCTTTTATAGCTAGTTCTTCCCACCAGCCATCACACTTGTAGCCCACACAAAAATGATGGATGCTGTGCAACGATCACCTGTCACTGACTAGATTAGCTTTTTTTTATCTGAACCATACAAAGGGGCGAAGTGAGATTTTGTTTAGGAATTGTCTCAGACAGCATTGAAATCGGCTTGTGTAGATGGGGCCATGTGAGTACAGTTGGCAGTGCTGCATACTGATGATAAATTTGGGAGTAGAAGGAGAAGTATTGTTTCGGAAGAATGAAGAAAGACCAGGACAAGAAGTTGTGCACTGGAAGCATGTAAGTTGGTAAATGAGTTGAGTAATTGTTCAAGTATGACATACCATTGTCACTATCATCACAATTTTATCCTGTTATTTATTATTCTTGAGTATATTTAGTATGCTACAGTGAGTAGACAAATTCCTCAATAATTTTTACAATTGTTTCACCTTTTTTTTAAAAAAAAAAAAAAAAAAAAAAAAAAAAAAAAAAAAAAATTACTTCAGGTGCTTACCATGTTTTATCATGAGATGTTGTTTATCAATTTATTCTGCTGACACCATAATTTTTTTGTTCTTTCCATTTTTTATATATTTTACCTATAATTTCTGTCTCATTTGAATTAAGGTGCTTAGTATGCTTTCTGTCTTGGCAATGAATAACTTGTATTGTGCTGATGTATCACCCCTAATAGTTTGATTTTTTATTCTTTATTAATGTTTCTATTTCTTTATTTCATAATCATAAGTTCTTCTTTTTTCTGTATGTTTTTCCTTCAATAGCTTCATTTGCATTTTTTTTCTATACGAGCTCAGTCACTTAATTCTTGTAACTGGACAAGGGGTTTAACCCGAAATATTGTATTTTCTGTATTTGTGTGTTGTTTTGTGTTGCTGCTGCCCTCCTCCCTTCAACTTTGGTGAGTGTTGGGTGCATGTTCTCTTTCCTTTCCATATAAATATTGCCTTGCGTCAGTTCTTTCCTTCCATTGTTACAAATCAATCTTTTAGACTTTTCTATACCAGTATTTTATTTTAATAGCTAAAACTATTACTTTTACAATTAACTGCATAGCATAAATATATTTTATTGTAATTTAAAGTAAATAGACTAAATTGCACACAAAAATTAAGAAAACTTATTTTTTTTATGTATTGTATTAATTAGCAAATAAAGCATTACATGCTCTAAGTATGAGTATGGAAGCAACCAATAATAACTTACATTGTGACCATTGAGAGAACGGGTAGTGGTTGAGATATTATAACAAGTACAGTAAAAGTCCGGTTATCCGAGTTCCGATTATCCGAGCCGCCGGGTTAACGGAGGCAGATGATGAAACTGTAAATATGGTTATCAGTGGACAAGGAGAAGAAGAGGAAGAAGATAAAAATGAAATGGTTCCAAAAATTTCTCATGCTGAAGGTTTAAAAAGAATATAAGCAGCACTTGAGTATATTGAGCAACAGGAAGAAAGCACAGCAGTCAACATAATGATGCTACAGTGTTGGCGCTATACTTCCGCTAAGAACAGAAACAAAATTATGACACAGAAGACAATTAGACTTTTTGGCAATGATCACAATGAATGTACAAAAAAAACAACTTTATTGCTTCACAAATTAGTTTTACTCTATAAATGAATTATATTATTTCAGTTTCAATGCATTTTTTGATTCATTGTAACCTCTTTCCTTGACCTCCGGTTATTTGAGTTTTTCATTATCTGAGGTGGTCCTGGTCCCATTTACCTCGGATAATCGGACTTCTACTGTACATATATACATGAATGCATAAAATTTTATTATGCCCATTATTTATTTAATATTAAAATATAAATATTGATTCCTTGTGTTTCCAGGCTAAAACAAATTTATTTATCATTAAAAAGTTACAATATTAAGATTTAATATAATTCATTTTCAAATAGACAGAAAGAAAACAGTGCTCTGAGCTCATAGTCATGAATTATGTACTTACTAACAGACAATCTTACTAACAGAGTTCAGGTGGTTTTCATTTTTTAAAACTGATTGTAGCCATTAGGATGTGCAAAAGAACAATTTAATTTCTTTATAGATTTTAAATCTGATTTTTTAAAAGAAATATGATCAAATTATACCATTTTGAGAGAAAAAAAAAGGTTTACAATTTTCTTCCAGCAAGTGTGTATACAAATCACACATTACAAGTTGTTCAGAAATCATACGAGAAGGCTGAGCATAGTAACATTAAAATGGGCCCCAGAAATTAATTATTTGGGTTTAAAAAGTAATAGAACTAAACTGAAACTTTTTGCTACCCTTGCATGTCTCTCTCTCTGTTAGAAAATACATTTCAATGCCAGTGAATGATAATTAACTATGCCATAAATCAAAAAGTTAAACAACAGTTTAATGGACATCTTAACAATTCAATATATGGATGATCATGGTTTAGGAAACTTTTTATAATAATTAATAAGAAGATATAAATCTTTAATGTGTTAAGTTAATTTTAAAATCCTACATTGATATGGAAACTAAAACTATATTTTTCTAGTTTTGATAGTATAAAATATAGTTACATTTTCACTGACAGATGACTGATGAAATGTTTTGAATGAAACAGGAGATTCATACAATGTATTTAAGGTGAGATTTTGAAAATAGCTTTCGAAATATTGCCACTCCTAAGCTCTTTTATTGCAGCTTCATATTCTGACAAAGAAAAGATTTTGATTCCCAGCTTTTTGTAGTCAACATATCTGAAAATGGAAGAACAATAAATCAACATCATGAAAGAGGAATACATATTTAACTTAGTAAAATAAAATGCCATGAAAACCTGTAGTCTTACACAAAATATCATAGTAATTGCGGTTAGTTTGGAAAGCTGAACACTCGTAGTAAAAATTTAATTACCTAAGTAGTAGAAACTCTTGAAATATTTTTTTTAATTCCTTTTGTTTATAAAATCATTCTGACTGAAATAACTTTACCGATTGTTCAGTGAAGAATTAAGTTGCATACATAATACATTATCTTAATGTATTTTGAAATGTGGATGTGAAAACTATCACTTTTCTGCCAATCAGATTACAAATCTGGCGCAATGAAATGAGCGTACCCTAATGAAGCTAGAAATATTTATTTGTAATCATAAAAGTTTTCCATCCATATCTGTCAGGAAAAAATAACTATAATTTTTAGATTATTAAATAAATGTTTATAGTTATATAGTGATGGGGCACGTGCTCTTGTGACAATTTCCCTACAGACCCATTTTTCCCCTACCTTATTCCATATATTTTTGCCCCTCTACAAATGTTAATTTTAAATTCTTCCAGTGTTTACACTAAATTAAATATCAATTCTCTTGTTAATTTACTCCAATCTCTGATCCTGTACCTATCAAAGAAAATTTTCCCTCACAGGATGTCATCATGGTCATCTTTTTTCTTCCATACAACTCTCTTAATTCTTCTACCAGTATCTTCCTAAGCCTCATGACCAATATATGCCTAGTACATATACATAACTCTCTTCATCCTCTTCATGTTATCGGACAAATCATATTCCGGCTCCTTTATCATATCAGTAACTGATTGTGTTTTGCAGCAATTTCCAGGAGCAAATCTTGCAGCCCGTTGCACTCCTTCCAACTCCTGTATTTGATGTGCAAAATAATTATTATTATTATTTACATATGGCTTTATGCCTCATCGTGTAGGAGTCATTAGGAGTGGGATGGGACTGGTAACAAAGAACAGAAGGAATTCGGCCATGGCCTTTTTGAAGGAAGCATCCCAGCAGTCACCTGGAGTGATTTGGGGAAACAATGGAAAACCCAAATCTGCAAGCCCGGTTGGGGACTCAAACTGGCGTCCTCACAAATGTGAGGCCCAAGCATTAACCACTCACCCATCACGCTAGGTGATGTGCAAAAGTGTTTCAACCCAGTTCCCTCATTTCCCTGGTACGTCACCTCATCAATCTCTCCAATAAGTAAAGGATTTTGAATCCTTTTCCTACTACCTGTTCAATGTGTTCTTCCCAGTTGAGTTTATTATCAAATGTTATCCTAAGGTATTTGTATTTCAAGTATTCAACAAAATATACCTTCCCCACATTATAATCACAATCAGCCTTTAGTTTTTATCTGTGTACCTAATAAGGTAATTCTTCTTTGCATTTGTCTTCATTCCATGTTGACCTGCACAGCTAGATATCCTGAGCAGATCTCCCTACAGCAATTCAGTCTTCTGCCATTTTGATACTATTATATATGTTGTCTGTAAAAAAAAAACCTAACTCCTAACTGTGAACTGTCAGCACTATTGTTCATTAGAATAACGAATAGCAATGTTCCCAATACACTGCCCTGTGGCACAATCATTTTCACTTCTACTTTCTTTTGATACTGAATTTCCAAACCAAACTTTTTGCTTTCTACCTTTTAAGAATTCTTCTAAAGAGCAAATCACTTTTTCATCCATTCCAATGGTTTTTACCTTATTTACCATAATTTTATGGCTAACTATGTCAAATGCCATAGAAAAATCTAGTGTTACACTATCAATTTGACCTTCCTTGTCTATTTCATCTGAAATATCTTACATATAGCCCAATAACTGTGATTCACATGAATATTCTTACCTAAAGTGAGTTTCATTCCTTGCAGATATTTCTTATGTGGTTGCATATCAGTATCTTCATTTATTTATATACCATTGATGTCAAACTCATCAGACTGTAACTTTCGACCCTATTTATAACCCCTCCTGCATGGACTGCTACTTATTTATTTATATCTTGTCAGAATCATACATTGTTACACAATTACAAACATCAAATTACACTAGACCAAAACTGTCATGAAATGAAGGATCCATTCACAGACTGTCCAGATTTCTTCAACAAAATCATCATAGCAAAGAGTCATGGTGCTATGGGTATGACCAAGGAAGTAAATAACAGTCAAGTCAATGGAAGTAAACTGGCTCACATTTTCCAAAAAAAGATTGTTAGGTGAAATCGAATGTGAAGATGATGTTGATCTGTTTATTTGATGTCAAAGGGATTGAACACTCAGAATTTGTCCCTAAAACCAGACAGTAAATCAACAATTCTATTTGGCGGTTATAAAAAGGCTGCACAGAAGTCTGGCATGAAAACGTTCGGATTTGTAGAATTCCAGCAAGTGGTTCCTGCATCACGACAATGATCTGCACATACAGCTGTTAGTGTTCGCCAATTTTTGGTCTCAGTGAAAATGACTACCTTGACCATCGCGCACTGTTTGCCCAATTTATCACCTTCGGACTTTTTCTTGTTACCGAGGATGAAAAGAGACTTGAAAGGGAAGCGTTTTGTGATGTCAAAGACGTAGAACACAATGTCATGAAGGTGCTAGCAGGTATGAAAGAGGACGAACATTTGGACAAGTGCATTATTGCGAATGCAGAGTACTTTGAAGGAGATTAAGGTTGTATTTGAAAACCAATAAAGTACATGCTTTCTATAAAGAAATTCCAGTTATTTTTGGGTACCTCCCCCCCCCTCCTCTCGAGTAAGTCATCATCTGACACATGTCAAAATAATAATGAATAGTGGAGATTTGCGGAAAATTAGCTTTTTTTATTTTTACTTCTTGCTTTACGCCTCATCGATGTTGCGGTCATTAGAGGCGGGATGCGATTGGGGACAATGAATGGGAAGAAATTTGGTAATGGCCTTTTGAAGAAAGCATCCTGGCATTCGCCTGGAGTGATTTGTGGAAATCATGGAAAACCCAAATCTGGATGCCCGGACGGGGTTTCTAACCGGCATCCTCCCGAATGTGAGGGCAGAGCATAAACCGCTCACCCACCACGCTTGGTCCGTTGAAAATGAGACAGATATCAAAAGCAGGGAATTTTGAGGAAACAAAGAAAGTTCCAGTAAATGTTATAAAATATTAAGGGAGATATTAATTTCAAATATATATATATATACAGAGGGCGTTCGCCGGGAAACGCAACCCTCCCAGTCTGTTGCCGTCGGCAACTTGCTCGGTCAGCGGGGCCAGCGGTTCCCGCCACACGATACCGTGAATCACCGCACTGTTTAACACCTCCGCTGCCCCAACAGTGCAGTGGCACAGTATAATGGGACCCTTACATGGTTAAGAACGGTTTCTTTGCATTGTAGCTAGTTTGTGACTTCAGTCTCTTATTAATCAGTGTTGTGAATAAACGTTTCTTTGCGGTTTGGCTGGTTTAGGGCTTCATACTCTTACTAATCTGTACCGTGTTTGAGTGTGAGTAAAATTATGGTACATTACAGTTTGCAACAAAGAATATTTCTCTACGATACATATGTGAAGAAGAAGTCGTTTAAAAAGTGTCGCAGTAAATTTCGTCGCGAATATCCTGGCGCTTTACTGCCAGCTAAATCAACAATTCTGCGTCTGGTTAAAAAAGTAAGAGAAACGGGTTCATTTTTTAACAAAAAGAGACTGTCGGTCAACCGTATTCTCACAGAGGAGAAAATTGACGATATCGCTTTTCGACTAGAACAGTCACCCAAAAAATCATTAAGTCAGTTAGGGCAGCAGGCAGGCGTATCTAAGACGTCAGCTTGGAAAGTAACAAAGCTAGTTCACTTAAAGCCGTACAAAACAATTGTGGTGCATAAAATTACAGAAATAGACCAGGGGCCTAGGATTAGATTTTGCAACTGGTACCTGCAGGGTGTCCACGGTGGCACTGTTGATCCGCAACTGACGTTTTTCTCTGATGAGGCCTGGTTTCATCTGAGTGGTTATGTTAACGCTCAAAACAGTCGACACTGGAGTTCAGAAAAACCAAATACTCTACTCCAACTGCCATTGCATGACTTAAAAGTGGGTGTTTGGTGTGCGATTAGTGCTTCGAGAATCATAGGTCCAATTTTCTTCCGTGAAACTCTTACTTCCGCAAGATATATCGAAAATATTGTGAAACCGTTTTTCGAGAAACTTACTGAAGAAGAAAAATTGTACGGCTATTTTCAACAGGATGGGGCGACAGCTCACACCGCTAGAAATTCGCTTGCTGCACTTGACGAAGTGTTTTATGATCGTGTAATCAGCCGTGGGTTGTGGCCCGCCAGATCACCGGATTTAAACCCTTGTGACTTCTGCCTTTGGGGTAAACTTAAGGGTAAGGTGTACGAAGGAAATCCTCACACATTGGAAGAACTTGAGGAAAAAATCTATCAAGTAATAATGTCCATTGACAAAGGTGAAATCCAGCGTGTGTCTCGAAATATGTTCAGAAGATGTGAAATGTGCATTACACAAGAGGGTCAACACTTCCAGCATCTTTTATAAGGTAAGCTAATGAATTACGACACATTTAAATGCTTAGCACATACAAGTTTATGAAGCGTAATTATTGTGAAATAGTCCGCGGCCGACGGTCGAACAATGCCGGAAGCTGATCGCTCGCTCGCCGGGAGCAGTTTCTTCCTTGTAGCGCTAACAGTGGGTTGCGTTTCCCGGCGAACGCCCTGTATTTGATAGTTGTCGGGGAAGAAGCGCAACATACGGGGTTGGTATCGGCTTCAGCACCTGAACTCGAAGTCTTCCAAAAGTTTATCAAAGCTCTGAAAAGTTCTATTACCTTGTTAAACCATGTAGGATGCTAACTGTTAAAATGACCACAGTCGCCACTTACAGCTTTACCTCCTGTAAGAAAGGTACTATTGTAGAAATGAAAGTCTGAAGTTGAATAACTGAAATGTATTCTTGGAAATTTTCACATAAGTTACAAACGTTCACAGTTAGCAAAGGCAATCGGAGAGAAATCGTTCACCGAAAATCACAAATTATGAAACAGAGCAAACTCGCACTACCCCAAAATGAATGTTGACCATTAGAAAATCACATGTCGGAACCTGTTAAGTAGCCACATTGTTCATGGTGAAATTTGAAAATGGCGACTAATCGGCCATTATGGTAGAACTTCCCCCGCCCAAATGTATCCGCGCGCTTCCCGAAGCTTTCGCACTCGCGAGGACATGCGTCCTGCTTCAAGTTAGACAAAGTACTGAATATCACCGGCCTCGTTGCCGCGCTCTGGCTCGCTTATATAGACGTACCTCACGTGACGTTGCACTCCGGCTGTGCCCTTCCGCGTTCTCAAACATTTACTTACATTTAAATCTATAACTTCCCTTCAAGGCGATCAATTTAAAAACTAGAAACTGAAAGAGTTATGGGAGTTTACAGGTGTAATGTAGTGAGACAAAACTTTACTTTATTTTTAACTTTAATTTCCTGTCTGACGTCACGACAAAATTTGAAATCCTCCGGTATTGCGACATAGTTAAAAAATTTAGAAATTTTAAAACGACATCAATTACAAACATGACATTCTGGTCAAAATGTAGGCCCTGGTTTTAGCCTCTCAAAAATGTAAATCTTATTTAGATCGGTTATGAAATTATTGAGTTATTACTATAACCAGATATTCTCACACGCGCCATATTTATTTTTTAGGTATTTTCGTGTGTAGCTCTGAAGGTATGTTGATTATTAAACCGGAAAAATTACTAATGTGTAGCCTGTATTAAACTGCGTATTTTGAAAGCTATCCCATCTTCGTGGGTGCGATATCTTGGACACAATAAATTTGTTTTGTTATTTCCACATGGTCTGTTGTCGAGTGGTTTATAAAATTCTCTAACATCGGTTCTACTGCTTTAAATGGCATGAAAATAATGTGTACGAAACTAGAAGAATGGATCTTTAAGAAAAACTACTTTTAAACCGGAATCTAAGTAGGCTTTTGAATAAGAGAATGTTAAAGTTGAGTGATCTATTTTATACGTTCAGATAACATTTAAAAATACTTAAACGGCTGGAAACTATCAGCTTTAGATGAATTTAATTCTCTTTAGGATTGTTTTAATTTATTAGTTACTTTATATGGTGTGACCGTGTTTAAAATCAGTGTAAAAGCATATTATGTGTACGGTGTCTCTGGCAAGTTACTTTGAGATTGGATTACCAAACAGCAGGTTAGTAAACTGTCTTTTAATGGTTCTAGAAAATTAATTACGTGGATTTACTAGCTTTTAACAGTTCTTAGCGCTTTTAAAATGGTTTAACTTGGTTGGAATTAATGTTGAAAGGCTTGATAATTTCGTCTATTTACCGGCTTCCTGTTTTTACTGATATTTCATATTTTCCGGAATAAAACTACTTGGAATCTATTAAAACTGAAAGAGAAGATTATTTACTGTATTTTTATCTACTTTTTAAGTCCTAAAACTATTTAAAAAAACCTAAAATTGTTTATGTAAACTGTTTATGAAAATGAGTTATCTACTTCCTCAAATCCACTTCATATTGTTATTAGGTGGCTGTAAACTATTAGAAACTGATCAATTATCCTTCTAAACTGTCCTAGGCATTATGACATTTACTTTTGGAACTTTTAACTGGTCAAATTATATCAGAATCTGTTATTTTCCTACTGCTTCAGTCTACTATTCAGTAATCATATTTATTTCTTTAAAATCTCTACTGAACTCTATTTAACTGTGAAGTTATGGTTATTGTAAGTCTAGGCCTGGCTTTTATTAGCTTTTTACAACCTTTACTGTATTAAAATCTCCTCCGAAATACCAAATCTGGTATATGGCAAAATTTTAGGGTTAGATTTGATTTATATTGAAATTAACTATTTATCTCTGGAATAATGCTTATTAGATATGATAAAAGGTTTTTTTAGGCACTATATTTACTGTTATTTAACATCTACTTCTTTTAAATCGGTTCAGAACATCTCCCTAACCATTATTAGGATCTGACAGTGAAAGTTTACTTTTATATGGAATAACCTATTTCCTGCTGAAATATCATTGATTTATTGCAATTTATGGTTTATTTATGTTGGCTATGTACTGTTTGTTTATTTTACTGTACTTGAAGAGTTGTTATCTCGATTTTAACTGTGGTATCGTGTACTGATATTAACCTCAAACTTGGCCGGATTTTAACGGAATCTCGAAAATAGAGCAAGGGTTACCTTACATAGTGCACCAAGTGGGAAGAAAGAGGACTAAAATTTGAATGTAAAATAAAGTTAAAAAAACAGAAGGTTTCACCCAAATAAAAAATAGCTACAGAGATTAAATGAATGTCCATTTAAACAAGTTAATAAAAAGAAATCCAGTGATGGTTAAATCTTTATGAGGAACTCTTTTAGTTGTCATGAAAGCAAACAACAGTGGCTGCAATTTCTACGGCTTGCAGCGCCATTTAATGGCTGCTGCCCGAAGCTCCTACATCTCAATTGTTTGCTCAGGTAGTCATATTGTTGAAATCTTCTTCTGGGTAGTTGTGTCAATATTCATAAACTTTGTATGCTGAAGTGTTACAACTTTGATAACCAGCCAACATGGATAAATTTTCTTTGTTGTTATTATGTTAACTAGACTGTGGAGCAATATAACCTTTGTCTAGTGATATTTGTGTGAGATATGACAGCAAAATGAAAATATTAATACTTGATGGGGCTACTTTGTGACACAACCATACTGTCACAAATTAAAGATATATATTGTATTTTCAATGTCAAGAAAGGTATTAAACATTAAGAGAACATATCACCATAAGCTGGATTTTCATCCCTACTGAAATTAAGTGGATTGTTTATTAAATGAAGCTGTACAAGTGGTTCTGACAAAGCAATTGACTCTAAAGGAAGCATCTCAATGGTTCATGAATGAAACATTTCATTGAATCTTATGTTTGACGTTGGTAATGGTTAACTATTTTGTCTCAAAAATGTGCTATCTCCTTTGCTTTTAGATTCAATATCAATAGGAACACACTATGACTGAAGACAAAAGAGGTGTTTGGCTTGATCATCATGCCACCAAAATCTGGATGACAAACTGTATTCACAAGAGAGGAGGAAATCAAGTTTGTTGCTCATGCAATCACAGTCTTCAATTGTCTACATTTGACCCACATTGTGTGGTGAAGGCATTTCTTGACAGACTAGAAAAAAAGGGACCTTCATTTCAAAATTGTAATTTTTCTGGAAGAGATTGGGCTACATTTTTATGAAATTTCACCAAACCATTCTCTCTCAACAAACATCCAGAAATATCAGCTATGATATGGCCAAGACCGATCAAAAAATAATTGACATGTACTTTACGAACTTGGAAAAGGAATTGGAGGGTATTCCGCCTGAGAACAAATGGAATTACAATGAGACAAGTTTAGTGGACGACCCTGGAAATAAAAAAGTGAAGAGGAGCAAAATATCCTGAAAAAATACAAAACTCGTTAAAGGCTTATGTGATTTGGAAATGCTGGAGAGAAACATGTGCCAATTTAAGTCAACCACAAATCTGAGAAATTGTGGATAACTTGTACTGAGAATGTACCGAAAGGAGCAAGATACTATTAAACAAAAACAGGCTGGTTCAGTCACCAGGTTTTTGTGACTGGTTTATATCGCTCTTCTCTCTTTCCTGAAAAAGCAAGATGGTCCAAAGGCAATCATTGGGCATTGGGGACAATTTGAGCTCTCATATAAGCATGGAAGTGCTACACCTTTGTGAAGAAAATAATATCACTTTCATTGCCCAACCTCCAAATTCAACTCATCTCCTGCAGCCGCTCAATGTGGCATTTTTCCGTTCTTTAAAACCAAATGGAAAGAACTGTTGACAAGTTGGAAAAAAATCCACCTCTGGCAGCAGATGTACGACCATACAAAAGGGAAAATTTACATGTCTTTAAAAAGAACTAATGACTTTCATGCAGGAGGATGCCATGAGCAATCTGAGGTCAGGATTTAGGGTGACAGGAATTTATCCACTCAATAGATACAAAGTATTGGAACAGCTTCCAAAAGTAGTCCTCAAAGAAAGCTTAAGATTGATGATGGAACACATGGGCGAAGTCATAATGCAAGAGGTGAACAAGAAGAGAGAAGATGTTACAAAAACCCAGTCACAAAATGTAAAATGTCCTAGTGGGAAGAAGCTTTACTGCTATTAGTGCCGCCGACATCCAAGAAGCCATAGGAGGTGAAGTGGTGATGACGTCTAGAGGGAGTAAATAGGTGACAAAGTGTGGCAAAAGAAGGAAAAACACAAAACGACAGGCACAATCTTTCATCAAGGCTGCAAAATCTAGCCATATTAAGTCTTCATTTTTATGTGCATCAAATGAAAATACAGACAGCAGGGGTGCTTTCTTTTCAAGAGTCTGATAATAGCATTGAATTGTTCAGCAATCTCGAATCAAGCACATATTATGCAGACAGTGCTACCTCATTGATATTTCCAAATAAAATCATAAATGACTTCAGATTATCCGGCTTATATAGGATGCTTTCAAAGCTAGTGATTTTGTAGTGGTCAACTATGAAAGAGTACTTTATCCAGGAAAAGTGACCGAAGTTGTGGATGAGGGACATAAGGTGAGTGTCATGGAACAATCGAAGTTGCACTGAAGATGGTCAGTTAGACTGGATGAAATTTTGTACAAAACGAATAAGGTTTTATACATCATCAACCTGCTGACTATAGTGGAAACCGAGGGCTGATTGCATTCGAAGACCTAGATTAAGCTGCTAATATTTTGTAACATTGTTTTAATTAAAATTTTAATAAATGTTTTACTGGGTAACTTTGTTAAAATATTTTTTTCTTTTGCATTTCTAGGCAAAAACACATCTGGCGCAAAGCTACCCATAATTTTTAACCTAAATTTCTTAGATGATATTCAAGATTTAGGTTTGTGCAATATTTCATTATGTAGGAGAAGGATACATCAATAATTTGTGATAGTTTTGGGAACCTTTTAAAACAGTTCATCTGATGTGGTAAAAATGTTGAAATCTGTCACTGTCTTATGGTTAATAATTAAAATAAACTTTCAGAATTTAATAGCAGTTAAATAAAACAGTTTGAGGCAAAATTTATAATAACATAAAGTAATCAGCATGAAATGAGCTTCAAAGTGACAAAGTTTAAATAAAAATAAATATTGGAGTACAAATATAAACCAGGAATTGTTGTGCACTCGCCCCAAGCCTGTAAATACCCAGCTTTTTTCCCTCACTAGGCAGTTTGAAGGAGAGCATCCTCTTTGTCAGTTGCATCCATGTTTTGTTAGGAGATGCTGGATTTCAGTCATGTAGCAGTAGAACTTTTAAATTTTAAGCCTTGAACACATTTCTCGAACTCTGAAAATATTTTGATGAATGGGAACTAAGAAATTTTATCATACGAAAGGATGTTCAGTGATAGAAACTTTTGCCAATAATATGCTGGCTAGTATACATTGTGAACATTTCTTGTTAGCTCACTCTTAAAGAGGTGTCAAGAGTGAATGCTTTTATGTCAGTATGTGTGGCTAGATGAATAACCTGCAGTCATCTAATGTGTTTCAAAGTCTGATGCAATATTCAACTATTTCTGGAAAAACGTGCAATCTCATACCAGCCTAACTTCAAAACTTTGAAAGAATATATTATTTAATTATTAATAGTTGATTTTTATTTTTATGTTATACCCTGCCATTATCTGTTTCAGTTAATTCAACAGCATGACAACCAATTTAAGTGAACTTAGGAGAAACTTTCATTCAGATTAACAAACATTTAATCCAAAGTCACAGCTTATGACAAGAACTTACAATTATCCCAAGCACAATTTTACATAACAGTCTGCCTGCACCGTTTAAATTTGAAGCCTCCAACCAAAGTATCACATAACATAAAATTCTATTATATTTTTTAATATGTAAAGGGAAGAAAATATCAAACAAGGGAGGAGGGCAGTGGTAGCAAAAAACACAAAAAGAACCTTAATATCACCTCACAACATTACTTCACACTCCAATATTGTCTGTATTAAAATTATTTTTAAGTTTTTATGTATGAATGACCGGTAAAGTATTTTACTCTTGTTTCCTCATTCAAGATTTAAATAATTACTGCACTAAAATAGAATGTCAAGGCTGTCATTGACTACATGAAATTATAATATCTATTGTACCCTAAAATTTAAATCTGGTTAGTAAAAATAAAACTTTGTACAGTCACCTTTGGCAGACATACATGTCATTGAAAAGTTATATAAGCCATTATATTTTAATAAACAGTTTCTCTCGACTTTATTACACACTTTCTGAAATCTCAATGCTTGACTCCTATCTGTATGAGCCAGGTTACAAGTAGTCACTTAATTTCCGATTAAAAATCTCTCGTGCAGCATAAAATTTACTTTTAAGACTAAATGTACACTTGTGTTCCAAAAACATTCTATTCCTAGCTTAACCATTAAAATATCTTGCAAAATTCTTCCTCACGGTGCCTTTGATTCAGTCCTGTGATCTTAATTAACTTTTTTTCATAATAATTATATGCAGCATTTTAAATATGGGATACAAATATCATCAGGATATAAATATATACATACACATGTAGTTAATGTAAATAATTTACCTTGTACTTAGAACACTCATCATTGACAATGCTTTTTCAAAGCAAAAATGGTTAACATATGTGCCAATAATAGACAATTCATTTTTGAAAATTAGGTATGGCTTCCACCTGAAAGAATAAAACTGTGTTACTAGGTGTGATATGAGAAGTCTCAATTCTCACTATGCAGTATTCTGTTTATATATATGAAATATAAATTTACTAAGGAAAAAGGAAACTGCTTTAGGCAATATAATTACAAGGAAAGGGAAAATGACTCATCACTCACCAAAGTTGAAGGCAGCGACGAGAGAAGAACATACATAAATTTACATAATGTTATAAGAAATTTTCTGTAGAGAGTGATGCTCCCCAATTTTTTGTGGAATTTATTAAAATGATATCTATGATATAATATAAATAAGTGAAAAAATAATATAAATAAGTGAAATCATTTGGTGCAAAGTTGCAATCAGTCATGTACTGTTACTTCAGTGAATAATTGTATTATTTGTATTCAAATTCATGTTTGTCAGTTTTGTTCAATCAATTGCCAGCTGGGCTATTTGCTCGTACAGTATATTGGTAGGCCCTACTGTTATACTAAATTTCTCTCTCACTCACACACACACACACACGAAGTTTATCTTTATTATTTGACGATGTTACATACATGGTTGCATATTGCAGTGTAATGATACAAACAGTACTCAGAAAGGAATATAATGCTAATTATTAGTTACCAGTAACAAATACATATTACTGTTTACAATATACAAAACTATTTTCTTTTCATGCCACACAATTAATTAAATACATGCTACCCAATGTATGGAAGTGAAAGGATGATATTCCAGTATCTAAAATGTACTGATTAATTTCAGATTTTAATAATTAAGGACAAGATTTTGAAGTATTGCCTTGCAGAAATCATGCGTGAGCAAAGGCTTATATTGTTGCAGAAATCATTTACACAAATCAATTTTTGATTACTATTTTAAAATCATGGTGTGATATCATTTATTTATTACTGCTATATTATAGGAATGTCAGTTATGAAATTATATGGTAAAATTCATAAGTTCATAGAAATATGATAGCTGATGGTATAGGACATTAACATTGCTTTGTTAATGCCAGATAAAGGAAGGTTAACTATTGTACAAAAAGTGAATGTTGTGTGTATTTTCACAGGAATATTTTTTGTAATCAAAGAGTCATCACTAGGGTTCGGATATTTAGGAAAAGTCATATTTTTTCCTGCCTTCTTTTTGAGCTGAAATGCTGAAATGAACACTGATTCAACGTTTCTGATTGTATTTAAATGTTTTTTATATAGTCTATAAATGAATATTCGGGCCATTTTCCTAATTTTGGTCATATTTCAACAATTTTTTTGGTCATATTTTGAGGAAAAATCTGGTAATATATTGATAGAAGTTATAGACAAAAAGAAATTAAGAAAATTATTCAAAGAAATATACTCCTGTTATACATTGGAGAAAGGAACGAAACTAATTGTCACTAAATTGTTCAGAACTCACCAGTCAAGAATTAAAGTTATAAATTATTGTCACTCTCTAAACGTTAATGTTCCGCCCACTTTTTAAATTCGACTACGCAGCAGCAGCATGCCTGTGTCGAGCTGCGTCAATCAATGTCTCACGTGCGACGGTATCATGGGAGTTGAGTCAACCGCAGTGACCCACCGATGAGTTGAGAGGAACAATTGTCTTCCTATGGTTCAGTATGGCGAAACCCCTTCCTACCAAGGTCAGGTATTCCCCACATACCAGGCTCTCCACGTCGAAACAAGCACAAAGCCTTGAGCCACTCATGCACTGTCACCAATGCTTTTGAAAATAACCCTGAACGAGTGTTAAATCTGCATTGGATCAGTGAGTACCGCCATGCCAAAAACAAAACTTTCTGAAAGTGCAAAGTTACGGAGTTACGTAAAGGAATTTGGAAAGGAGTATTTTAGCAAAGATGAGTTCTTTTCTGTAAATTATGTGAAACTAAAGTGAATACAACAAAGCGATTTCCTGTGCAGCAGCACTGCAATACATCAAGACACAAGAATAACGTAATACGACATTCAACTCGACAAAGCAAACAGCGACTTTTCTTGGATACATCCACAGCTTCGTCGTCTTCCAAATGGTCAATTTATTTAAATGACGGTATCAGCCAATATCCCACTTAATAAAGTGAACAATGAGCATTTCAAATCGTTCTTGGAGAAATACACAACACAGACGATTCAAACCGAATCAACATTGAGGAAGAACTGTTTACGATCTTGTTATGAAAATGTATTGCAGACAATCAGAACTAAGATAGGCACCAATAAGATCTGGATATCAATGGATGAAAGTACTGATGCTTGTGGGAGATACGTTGTAAATGTTATCTTTGGAACCCTAATTTCTGACAGACCAGGTGATATATTTTTACTGGACTGTGAAGCTCTTGAATCAGCAAACCACTGAACAATTGCCGTCCATTTTGACAACGCTATGAAACTGTTATGGAGCGGTGAAGTTAAGCGAGAACATGTCTTACTATTTGTGACCGACGCTGCACCGTACATGGTAAAGGCTGGGAAATGTCTGAAGATGTTGTATCCTTCGATGGTGCATTTAACTTGTCTCGCTCATGGATTTCATAGAGTTGCTGAGGAAGTAAGACTAAATTTCCCTGATGTTGATAGGTTAATATCAAATGTAAAAAAGATTTTTGTTAAAGCTCCAATGAGAGTGGCAAAATTTAAAGAAGACGCACCTTCCGTCCCTCTTCCACCACAACCAGTACTTACTCGTTGGGGTACATGGCTCGATGCAGTTAGATATTACTGTGAATATTATGAAAACATAAAGAAAATAAAGAAATTTCTAATTTTGATAGCAGTGAAGCATCTTTCATAAAAATTGTCCAAGAACTGTTTTCCAGTAATTTGTTCAGAAATTTGGCGTACATAAAGTCAAGTTTTTCAGGCATCACAACTGTGATTTCGCGTCTTGAAGAAATTGATCTAGAAATGAATGAAAGTTTGGCGGTCGTTAAAAGAGTGGAAACCGAAATAGGCCAAGCAGGGGGCAGTGTGGCTAATTTGCTGAAAAACAAATTTGATAAAGTGTTGTGTGGGAATAAGGGATATACAACAGTTTGTAAAATTAATGAAATTTTACATGGTGGCAAATCTGTTTTGACTGAAGACGACCCACAATTAAATTGTAGTGACCTGACTCTGTTTAAGTACGCTCCCATCACATCTTGCAATGTCAAACGAAGCTTCTCACACTGCAAGACAGTTTTAAGTGACAACCGGAGAAAATTCCTCTTCGAGAACATGAAGCTGCATATCATGATATACTGCAATGCTGGCATCAAACAAGAATAAAAATTGGTATGTACACTAATTCACAACAAATTTATAGTAAATTTCCATTTTTAAAAGTAAAATTCTAGTAATCCATTCTTTAACAGGAACAAGAAAATAACTTTCAAAAAAATTAATTTCCCAATCGTACAGTGAGTGCATAAAAGCAAATTATGTTGTCTACATGAAAGCGACATAGCTACATAAAATAAATTATGTACATTTGAGCGTTTTCAAGTATAAAAAATTTAATGACTGGTCATATTTTGTCTCTTTTAAGTCATATTTAGCTATTTTTAAGATCATATTTGCCTGCATATTTCTCGATTTTTTTGGCCATAAATATCCGAACCCTAGTCATCACAAATGGAACAGTGCATCTACAAAAACCCATAATACAAAAAGGTGGGAATAATGATGATGTTATCTATCAAGAACATGTTTTCATGCTTTGATGTTTAATTTTATAGCAATCTTGTAACAGTCTTGTCCAAAAGATATTTGTTTTATGCAAAACAAATGGTATGACATTTTGTGAAACGTCCTTCTTTAATAGAATATGGTAAAAAGGTAACAGAGTTCCTACGGCTACTACCACTTGCTGGAGGATTGTAAGTATATATGGCTGTCTATACCTTTACCCAATCTAAATGGTCTCTTGTTCCATCTTCATGTACACCTGTTATTGGTAGGTACTCAGATTTTATGGATAGAAAGTTACAAATACAGGGATTGTTTTTAATTATTTACACAGATTTAATAAACTTTATGTACAACTTACTCCAACTATAAAGCTTATACCAACACTATCATTCAGGGGATATAAGAGGAAAAATGAGAGTAGGACTTTCTCCACATACATATAATTGATCAGTCTATAAATTACAAATTTGGAGGATATTTGAGGTAACTAGGTAGGCTAATAAGGTACAAATGGGTCAGAATTGATAATATGACTACACATATTTATAATATCGGGGATATGCCAATCTACCATACCTTAATATGTTATTTAAATTGGGGCTTTTTACTTAGAATGGGATTGGAGAAGTGGTTGTGATGGTAACAGGGATAAAAAATAACCAAATACCTTAAAAGAGGGTAGCATCTATATATATATATATAAAAAAAACCATCAGTCTAATTGTCAAGTGAAGGATGAAGAAATCTTTCCAATCAACTGAAATCAATTATATCTATACAGATAAGAGAGAACATGTGACATCTTATTTTTGGTTTTCAGAAAGTAAGAAAAGTAGTAACAGATCATGCTAAAGAGGTAGATCTCAAACTATATCACACATTATTCTCAAAAATGTATTTAATAAATGCCAGATGCTATTGATCTTTAGAACTGAACAAGTGAGGGAAAACTTACTGTATCTGAGTATGGGGAGATGGCATGCCAAATATTAATAGCTTTCCCCGATCTTCTAGCAACTCCAATGCATCTTCTATTGCTGGTCCATAACCACTGCAATCTATGATCACATCAAATTTGTAATTTGGATTATTTTTCTTTCGGAGTTTCAGCTCTGTAGCAGCAATAATATCATATCCTGTTTCTGTAGAAAGATAAAACCAAAATGTAAGCAATTATTTCCACTTCCCATAAAGAATTTTTAATGTAACTTTATACTAAGCAAAAAAATTATTTTTATTTATTAGTCCCTTAGCATCACATATAGTACAAATGAAAATTTATGGTTTCTCCATCAGTTTTTATAACTCAAAAGGTTTAAAATTATGGAACTACAGGATTATTACTGTGTCACACATTTTGATATATAATAATGATGTAAATTAATAAACATTAGTTACTGTGACTTGTCTTTGTATTTAAGAGTTAACCTGATGAAGGCAACGATTGCAGTTGCCGAAACGTCGCTAAAAGGATTAGATAAATCAATTAACCCGAGAGTTATTTATTTCAACAATACGCCGGGAAAAACTAAAATGTCATACAAGACAAAAATTATTCAGCAAATTGATGTTGAGAGTTTGGAGCTATTCAGGGCCTTCATATTTGCTTCAAGAAGCAGCTAGACCATTCCACTGAATTTACCAAGAGGGAATTAATGGTGTTGTGATGGATAGTTCATTGTTGATTTTCATAGCCACAAGAAGGATTCTCTATTAATCCTCACATCTGTATCCAGTAGTTACTTCTACCATGGCCTATTCTCACATGGTTCAATGACCAGATTTTCCTAGGTAGGTTGAATTCAGAAACTTGTGTTGCAAGACTTTAGATTAAAGCCAATTTGTCAGCGTTGGAATTGATACACTCAATGCATCATGATTTGTTTAAGTTGAATTGCTTTTGGACCAGCATCTCACAAAACTTCTATTCTAAATATTTTGATTTCAGTCTGTACTGGGTTTGATGTTTGAATTTCTGATGTATTGCAAGTGGTGAGTTTCTTGAACATTTCTACTACTTGTTTTTGAAGATGTGGGAGAGGAATGTTATAAATTACAGGTAGCCATTCTGTAGGTGCAGATTTTTTGGTTCCAGTTGTTGTTTTCATTTTGTCTGAGATTTACTAAATTCACATAATAACGTTTTTCAGATTTTGTGTCAAGAAGTTGAACAAATATGAGAGAGTGGTAGCTAACTGTAATACGAGGCATGTTTTTTAAGTAAATTTTGAAATTAAAAAAAAGACGTGCAAATATATCTCAATAATTTTATTTTTACATGAAAGCCTGTACCTTACTCTACTTTTCTACATAATTCCCTTCAATATTGAGGCACTTGTCATAACGTAGTACCAGTTTTTGAAAATCCTCCTCATAGAAGTCAGCCGCCTGACTTGCTAACCACTGCATCACAACTGTTTTGATTTCGTTATCATCTTCAAGACGCTGACCGCCCAGGTGTTTCTTCAAGTGCAGGAACAAATGGTAGTCACTGGGCACCAGATCAGGGTTGTACGGAGGATGATCTAGAGTTTCCCATCGAAAAGATGTGATGAGATCTTTGGTCTGATTAGCCACGTGTGGACGGGCATTGTCATGCAGCAAAACAATTCCCTTGCTCAACTTGCCACGTCTTTTGTTCTGGATTGAATGGCGCAGATTGATCAATGTCTCACAATAAGCTGCTGCATTCATTGTCTCATTACGAGGCAGAAATTCCACAAGCAATACTCCTTATCTGTCCCAAAAAAATTGTGCACATGATTTTCTGGGCAGAAATCATTTGCATGAACTTCACTTTTTTGGGTGAATCTGGATGCCGCCATTCCATGGACTGTTGCTTGATTCAGGTGTGATGTAGGTCACCCATGTCTCATCACCTGTAACAATTTGGCTTAAGAAATCATCATCATCGTTGTGGTACCGCTCAAGGAAAGTCAATGCACTGCCTAAACGTTTGGTTTTGTGCACATCCGTTAACATTTTCGGTACAATCACGAATGGAGTCGTGGGCATCAGCTAGAAGATAATGTAAACATAATCCTAAGAATAAAGGACAGTTCGGAATTAAACCAATGTAGTAAAAAAATATGTCGATAATAAAAGTCAGGAAACTAAAGTATTTAGAAATCACCACATTCATTTTCACCAGTGGTAGGCAGGAAGAGACAAACATTTTGAGGTAGTGTTTATTAAAGATGAGAGAACAATTTTAAGGTTCGTTCACCATGTTTTTTGGATGGAGCAAGCAAGGTATCCGCAGACAAAGGAAAACACATTAAACAATGGGAAGGCAATTATTTAAAAATAGATAAACTGAATCTAACTATGACAACAGGTAGTCAACATTGAGGAACACATTCTGATGAACATTAGAGTTCGTAAATAAACAAGAAATATGTTTTTTAAAGTGAGAAAGAAAATCAAATTCATAAATAAAATAGTTAGCAAGAGAAAAACATGACTAAGAAATATAAATAAATAAAATATTATAATCATTCAATATCAGTATAAAAATCAAATTATGATTAAAGGGTGAAAAATGGATTTTTATATCTGAATTTAGAGATGACATCATTAGCCATGTCATAGATAGTCTACATCATCGTTCGACTGAAAAGGAGGGATTTGCAAAAAGAAAGATAGCTAATAGAATGTAGAGCAAACAATTCTGAAGAAACAGAGCAAATTTCATTAAAAGTTATAATACATTATATGAAATATTATTAACTAAAAAAAACTTTCAAGAGCTCACGAAATGGGAGTAAAATTTGAAAGTAGGCTAATAGCAGTAAACGAAAGATCTCACCAAAATATAAATAGTTACAGGGTTGAAGCATATGTTAATTGAAAGAGGGAATTAAAAGGAATAACGGGAAGAAATTTTTTTGCAAGGAACTAACTACTTTGAAAGATACAGTAAAATAACAAAACTTTTAGAAATTAACAGCAGCTAAATAAAGTTACAGGAGACAAAATTTATCATAACATAAAATAAAATAATCAGAATAAAACAGTCTACTAAGTGACGCAGTTTCAGAAAGATCGAAGTAAAATCTTATATATATATATATATAAAAATAGACGTGTTTTCCCCTATATTTCACTTTTCAGCCACGAATACATAGCACAGATCACTGGTGTTTGTGTGAGGAAGTAGAAAGGAGTTTCCTATCGTACAAACGTTGGCCGAATGCCGATAGCTGTGGGAATGTGGAAGATATCATGATTCCAGTTGGTCAATGCAAGGCGTTTTCATATTTCGACCAAACAATTGTGTCTCCTTATACTTCTCTTTCCTGCCACAAATACATATGATAGACCATTGATGTTTGTGTGTGGTAGTAGCAGTGAATCTCCCATCATGTACTCTGGTGGTTAAATGTTAGTAGCTTTAGGGGTGTGGGAGATATGGTGATTGAAAGTGGTCAACCTGCGCCACTTTCATATTTATGCCAAAGACGCATGTATCTTGGTGTATCACTTTTCAGCGAACACTATCTATCGCAGATCACTGGCGTTGTGTGTGGTAGTAACACAGAGTCACCTTTCGATCACAACGTTGGCTGAATTTCATTAACTGTGGGAGATATGGTGGTAGAAGTGGCCGCTCGAGGAAATTTTAGTATTTCGACCAAAGACATGTGTCTCCGCATATGTCACTTTTCTGCCACAACTATATAGCATACACCATTGGTGTTTGTGTGTGGTAGTAGAATCGTGTCTCCTGTCGTGCACTATGGTTGTTAGATGTCGGTAGCAATGGGGGTGTGGGAGATATGGGGGTACAAATTGGTCGACCTGCAGCAATTTCATTTTTTTTTTGCCAAAGATGCATGCATCTTGGTGTATCACATTTCAGCGAAAACTATCTATTGCAGATCAATGAAGTTTGTGTGTTGTAGTAACACAGAGTCACCTTTAGATCACAACGTTGGCCGAATTTCAGTAACTGTGGGAGTGTGGGAGGTGTGGTGGTTGAAAGTGGCCGATCAAGGATATTTTCGTATTTCGACCAAAGACATGTGTGTCTGTAAGTTTTACTTTGCTGCCTGAACTACATAGTGCAGATGATTGGCGTTTGTATGTGGCAATAGCATCGAGTCTCCCATTGTGGACTATGATGGTTAGATGTCGGTAGCTGTCAATCGAAATTCTTTACAAACATGCACGAAGTCGTGAGTACCAGCTATCTGTAATAAAACAAGAACTCAGAACCACTAACACCAAGTTGGTTTTGCCTACCTAGTCCAACAGGAAGATATCAACAAACACAAAAGGAATTGTAACAATTGCTGCAACATGGCAGTTTCATACTTGAAAGATTGCAATAATGACTATATAAGCTTGATTGAAAATTGTAATCAATAATCAAAAATGTATAGCATAAGCATAGTGATAAATAGTACATACAAGTTTGTAATTAGCATAGTCAAACCTGTAAATAAACTAATTATAAATTATCATGTAACAAGTGATGGCTGTATGGTTACATAACCAAACATCAATAAATAAATAAATAAAAACTTCAGCTAGTTAGAGAATAAAGGATTTTGTTCCCACGGCTCAACATAATATAAACCCCAGGGATTTAATCTCACCACGCCAGTGTTTAGGGAAAAATCCTCTGTATCACTTGTCTTCATGAATCAGGCACCGCTGAGCTAGTAATTTTTCCCAAAATGAAACTTTTGAACGAGAATTTTTGCAGTTGAGAAACAGTTTTTGACATTATTTTGAATGATCAAAACTTATAAATTTCAGGAGAGTAACTACTTTGAAGAACTTTACAAATTTTTTGGAATATGAGCTGAAAGTTTAACATTGCCTTTCATAAAAATAAATTGTAGATTTTATAAGGTCTTTGGAAGTCAGTGTGAAGTTGTAGTTATGTTAACCTGCAGTCTTCCTTAAGGATTTCGAAGATCCAATGTTCTTTTAGGATTTTAATAAGTAAGATCTGATACCAGGTTTAGAGACAGAAATTTGGAAGAATATAAGAAATCATTTTCAACTGTGACTTTTCATTTTTATATAGTACCTGATCATTAAATGTAGTGGTGGAGTTATTTCACCAGTTTGGTGACCGTTTCATTCAACTTTGTATTTGCATATAGGTATCACACATAACCATGATTATCAATGGCAGAGTAATCAGGGGGAGGTGATTTTCTGAAAGCCCATTAACTTTTTGCTTTATTAGCGCTGGACTGGTTCCAGCAGGACAATTAGTGACCAAGAAATTTGAACTTGAAATTTATGAATTGCTTATAGTTGGAGTGGTGACACACAAACTAACACCTTTTATCCAATCTTAATGAAATGTTGCAACGTATAATTACTCTAACACAAAGAGAAAAATACTCTCTACATTAATTTTCATTTACAAAAAACCTACCTCTTCAAACACCCCCCAAGCAAAATTTACACATGTAACTATTCAGTATTTTGTAAATGTTCTTCATATAAACAAATCTTTTTCAGAAATTTTCCCACATTTCTCAATAATAATCATGAATGCTGATTAGTATGACAGTCTCTGCAACTGGAAACAGATGTGTCACTGTCTCCAATGAACTCCACTTTAGGCCAAGAAAACTAAATCACTGTTTATATTGGCACAGTCTCTAGTTACAGTTTGAATATGTAACAGTTTTCTCTAGGAGGAGTTATAATTGTCATCTGCAACAATGACTTCAGCTAAACGAACTACAAAATATTTCATGTAATGAGCTCATCTCTCATAACATATTTAAGATCAATCATTCAGAAAATAAGATCCCACACTTTTAACCCATATCAGAAGAAGCAAAGTGATACAGGGTTAGGCTTTAGAACTTGAGCTTATGAATTAAAGCCTGGTTAATGTGTGAGAAGGACGAGAATTTTCACAATATAAATAGTGCAGGATAAAAAAATGACTACTAGTTTTTCATGATATACACTCCTGGAAATTGAAATAAGAACACATTGATGCCGGTGTGTAAGACCCACCATACTTGCTCCGGACACTACGAGAGGGCTGTACAAGCAATGATCAAACGCACGGCACAGCGGACACACCAGGAACAGCAGTGTTGGCCGTCGAAGGGCGCTAGCTGTGCAGCGGTTGGGCACTGCCGCAGTCAGTGTCAGCCAGTTTGCCGTGGCATACGGAGCTCCATCTCAGTCTTTAACACTGGTAGCATGCTGCGACAGCATGTACGTGAACCGTATGTGCAGTTGACGGACTTTGAGCGAGGGCGTATAGTGGGCATGCGGGAGGCTGGGTGGACGTACCGCCGAATTGCTCAACATGTGGGGCGCGAGGTCTCCACAGTACATCGATGTTGTCGCCAGTGGTTGGCGGAAGGTACACGTGCCCGTCGACCTGGGTCCGGACAGCAGCGACGCACGGACGCACGCCAAGACCGTCGCATCCTACGCAGTGCCGTAGGTGACCGTACCGCCACTTCCCGGCAAATTAGGGACACTGTTGCTCCTGGGGTATCAGAGAGGACCATTCGCAACCGTCTCCATGAAGCTGGGCTACGGTCCCGCGCACCGTTAGGTCGTCTTCCGCTCACGCCCCAACATCGTGCAGCCCGCCTCCAGTGGTGTCGCGACAGGCGTGTATGGAGGGCGAATGGAGACGTGTCGTCTTCAGTGATGAGAGTCGCTTCTGCCTTGGTGCCAATGATGGTCGTATCCGTGTTTGGCGCTGTGCAGGTGAACGCCACAATCAGGACTGCATACGACCGAGGCACACAGGGCCAACACCCGGCATCATGGTGTGGGGAGCAATCTCCTACACTGGCCGTACACCTCTGGTGATCGTCGAGGGGACACTGAACAGTGCACGGTACATTCAAACCGTCATCGAACCCATCGTTCTACCATTCCTAGACTGGCAAGGGAGCATGCTGTTCCAACAGGACAATGCAAGTCCACATGTATCCCGTGCCACCCAACGTGCTCTAGAAGGTGTAAGTCAACTACCCTGGCCAGCGAGATCTCAGGATCTGTCCCCCATTGAGCATGTTTGGGACTGGATGAAACGTCGTCTCACGCGGTCTGCACGTCCAGCACGAACGCTGGTCCAGCTGAGGCGCCAGGTGGAAATGGCTTGGCATGCCATTCCACAGGACTACATCCAGCACCTCTACGATCGTCTCCATGGGAGAATTGCAGCCTGCATTGCTGCGAAAGGAGGATATACACGGTACTAGTGCCGACATTGTGCATGCTCTGTTGCCTGTGTCTATGTGCCTATGGTTCTGTCTGTGTGATCATGTGTTGTATCTGACCCCAGGAATGTGTATATAAAGTTTCCCATTCCTGGGACAATGAATTCACGGTGTTCTTATTTCAATTTCCAGGAGTGTGTGTGTACACAATTTTTGTGTAGTTATTAATATAAAATATATTAACATTGATTACATGATACATTTTTACCAGTTTTCTGGATTCACAAATAACTGCTATGTCTAATTTCATTCCCATTATCTTTCCACATCAGTAGTTAATAGATGTAGTCTACTTCTCATATGAATTCTGACATATATTATGCCACCTTAAACAATAACTATCACTTTTATTCAATAATAGCAAAATAAAATTAGTCTGCAAAACTAACTCATGATTATTGTGGCTGCCCACCCTATGTAAGAAAGACAATTTATTTTAAATAATTCAGCACTGGAAAACTAACCTAACTGGGCAGCAATACGCCTACGATGTTCTACTGGCTCACTAATAGTAACATTCCGATGTCCTTGGACATGCAGAATGGATGTCCACAGGAGACCAATAATCCCAGCACCCTGCACCAATACACGGTCGCCTACAACGAGAGGTGACACACGCTCCCATCCATGGCACACACATGATAGTGGCTCAACAAGTGCACCTGTAAGCATTAGGTAATTTGTGTTAGTAAAAATGAGAAATATACTTCCTTTCTAGCAAAATATTTTTTTTATAATTTAATTTAAATACCAACTAAAGTAAGAAAAGCTTACCTTTTGAGAATATTCATTCATTTGATAGACCTATAGATTTACATCAAATATAATCTTAATGGTTAGAAATCTTGACATTGCTCTTCGATTTTTTTAAATTTTATTTTAAGGTGCCTGTAAAATATATCCTTGCTTTTTTGCTTGTTGATGCTTCATATCACTTTTGATTGTTCATTTTAAATTGAATTTAACTGTAGAATTAAGTAAAAAAGTCCTCTTTGAGCAAAACATTTGTTTTAAACTGTCAGGAAATCGATTTTCCAAGCTACCATGGCCATCTTTGTTAATGATTACTGGTTTTGTGGGATCAGACACAATTTTTATTTTACAATCTGTGCTTTCAGCTGCCAGATTGTAAATAAACAACACATCTTGCCCTGTAAAATCAGTAAGCATTAACAAAGAAGGCAGTGGAAGCCTGAAAAATCATTTGATGCACCTCTACAGTGAAGATATATTTTACGCAAGTAGAATGTGGCAGCCAAAAGCTAAGATTATAAAATAAACAATGCGGCTTACCCTAAAAAACTGATAATCATTGTCCAGAAATTGCTTCTCTTCCACTGAAAACTATTCTTGAAAATGAGAAGTGAGGAAAGTAATCTCTATACTTCCAGATTTATTTTGTATATAGGCGCCAGCATTATTCGGTAAAGTTACTAATGTCATTTATATCTTAACTGCAATGGAGCATGTACTGTGGTGGTAATTTCAGTATATATCTATTCATGAATTATTAGTTTAAATTTTTTAGGTAAATTGTTCAGCATATTTCTCAGTTATTTATTTCAGTCCCTGACTTCCTTACCCACAAATAAAAACTTTCAAATTCACTTATGATTTAAATCAAGACCTGGTTTATGCTCATAGTTATGTCTTCCCTCACACACACTATTCTTAATTCTTTTCAATATAAACAAATAGGTTCCATTATCAGGGCCGCATTTAGGCTCTGTGGGCCTCTAGGCTATACATGTGGTACGGGCCCCCTATCGGCAGTGGCTGGAATCTTAAATTCTTAAATTTCGAAATATTCGAAATTCGCCCTAAAAAATTTATGGGCGACCTTTTTTTTTTTTAGCTCTACTACCCGCGCCCTGGCGAGGGTTGTGGGTGGTGAGGGGCCCCTATTTGTGGTGCGGGCCCCCCTCTGTGGTGGGTGCGGGCCCCTAGGCTACAGCCTATGTAGCCTATGCTTAAATGCGGCCCTGTCCATTATCAGTATATGCAGCACTCTGTTCACCTGGCTTTCAAGTACTCTAATCCAGCTACTTCACCATATCAGTGACTGAATATGTTCCATCATAATTCCCACAAACAATTATAGCAGATCTGTGAGTGGAGACTTTCCTGGCATATCAATGCAACAAAATCTTCTCGGGTTGTCAAAATGTCGTGTTTTTACACCACCATCCGGCTGGACACCCGAGAAGATTTTTTTGCAACAATTATGGCAGCCATACTTTGTATTCCATCTAATTCCTGATTTGATGTTTGTCATACCATCTCACTATACTTCAACAATGTAACAAAACTACTATATTTTTAAATGATATCCCAAGATATTTACATTTTATAACTTCAACAAGCAGATCCCCCATCACTGTTTCAAATTACAAAACCTTTATTAATGCAACTGTTCACAAACCTCTTTTCTGTTGGTCCTATTACACAATGACAATAGAGACATTAATTAGAATAATGGACAGCACTGATTCAATACCCTGTTCTATGGCATTCCTGTATTTCAGATGTTCACCTTTTGCTTTACGCCTCTAAGAATTCCTTTATACAACAAGATAATTTTGAATTACCTTAGTGTTTTTTGTTTGTTTGTTTTTTTCACTTTATTTGCCACAACTTTATTGCCAACACTATAAAAGATCTTGGAGATATCCAAGGTTACACTATCGCATTGATCTACTTTGCCTCTTGCTTGCACATAGCTTACTTAGTAATCATTATATGAATAACATCTCCTAAACTCATTTCTTTCTTTACAGAAAGTCCTGACAAGGTTATTTACATAACACGTACAAATTACTGTCATACCGATTTTAAATTGTGATTAAAAATTGGCATAAACTGTCTAAAAACCTAATATGATTTGTGTTAGTTTTGGCAATAGTTGTACGCAATTTCACTGTAACAAAAATAATGATTTTAAACACTCTTCGCAAATTATATTTGTATTTTAAACATAATGTATTACCTTTTTCAAGTGACACATCATCAGGTAACTTGTGAACTTGTTGATCTGGAACCACACAGTAATTGGACCAACCACCATCACGAAAGCATCCTACTCCTGAGAATTTTTTTGGATTTTCACAGTGTGTGTAGTTTCCAGAAGAACAGAACTTGCAAACATTGCAGCCTCTAAGATAAAAAAATATATATATATATATTATTAACATTTTCAGGCTTGAATGTCATACATTGTCAATAATATTCATATGACATTAAGTTTTACAACTCTTTGATAAAAATAATAACATCTTTGGAATATAATTGGAATTAAATTGGTTTTTGTAAATGATTGATTAGTAAGACTACTAAAAAAGTATACAAACTAAAGTATAATGTTTATAGGATACATCCATTCAAGAATCGTAAGAATTATCAATTCACTTGAATGTTTTATGAGATACCAAATTTATAAGCAAATTTACCATACACTTATTATGTTATAAAGATGGGCCCATTTTCAGATTGATTTCCATCTGAAGTTTGAAGCCACTTTCAAATAAAATTGATTGAATGTATTTATTTCATTGTTTCAAGAATAATGTGTGTTTTTGTAAGATAATGTTGCCAATTCTTAATATTTTTTGGCCTTGCATTCGGGAGAACGCAGGTTTGAATCCTCATCCGAGCATCCAGATTTGGGTTACCCATGGTTTCCCCAAATCACTCCAGGCGAATGCCAGGATGCTTCCTTCAAAAGGCAATGGCCAAATTCCTTCCTGTTCCTTGTACCCAATTCCAACGCGCCTCTAATGACCCCGACGTCAATGAGGTATAAAGCCATAAGTAACCAAAAAAAATCTTAATATTTTATTAGTACTATCTGCAGAAGGAATATTTAATCTGCTTGTGTAACCATAATGAATCAGTTATTCCACCCAAAACTTAATTATAATTATATTAGATATAATAAGTCTATTGTATCAATAGAACTACATAGGATACAACATGTTGACAGAAATTGAGAATGAATGAGTTGAGCTATCATTAATCCGTATATTATCAATTTTGTAAGTTTTCTATTCACCATGATAGCTGAGACTATTTTTGTTTTTGTTATACTTTCTACAGAGAATAACCTTGAGTATTTAATTTCTGCTAACATTCATTGTGAGTTGATTCGGGTATATTTTTACCTCCTCGTTAAAACACAATATGTAAACTAACCCTAAATTCAAACTATTTACCAATATATTCCTAATCCCTAGCAAAACCATATGCAGTGTCAGAATCAATCAGCAGGTCAGAGAGGGTTTTAGGGCTGACAGAATTTTTGCAAATTCCATAGTAAAACATTATAAGGCAAAGAACAGGACCAGTGTTTGGTAAATTCACATAGAAGTCAAAACCACAAATATCTGTAGACATATAGTCTTGATAATAGGAAAAAGTACTACACAATAAGTTTTTCCCAAGGATTACAAGATGTGTAATAGACCATTTTTAGATTAATTAGAAAAGCATAAGACAGTTGATTAAAAACGGGAAGCAGATGGTGCATTGAGCTGCAAAATGTGGGTCACCTGAATCATGTTGCCGTGGCACATGAAGCATAAATTTAATGTGAAAAGTGTTCTGGAACCACTACCAAGCATTGGAGGCAATGTTCGCCAAATTTGCAGGCGTCACTGACTATGGGAGGTTATTGTACCAAATCACGCGGATCAACGTGTGATGGACTGGTATAAACATGAGGGGATGTACGAGAGAAGTCAAGGGAATTGGGTTACAAAACTTTGGTCAGACCCATTGCTCGAATATGGTAGTGTAGTATGGGACCCTCATTTTACGTATCAAATACAGGAGTTGGAGAGGGTGCAAAGAAGGGCTGCTAGATTTGTTTCTGGAAATTATCGCAGAATGCAATCAGTGACGGATATGATAAAGGAGCTGGAATGGGATTCATTGCAAGACAGGAGGAGGATGAGGAGGGTCATGGGAGTGTACAGGCATATACTGGTGATGAGGCATGGAAAGATATTGCAATAGGTATGAAAATAGTGCATGGAAGGGAAAAGATGACCATGACCACAAGCTGGCACTCGATTTCAGGCACAAGGGTGTGGGAAGATTTTCTTTTTTAGTAAGGGTGTCAGGGATTGGAAATGAGTTACCAAGAGAAACGATGAATAATTTACCGAAAACTTTGAAGGAATTTAAAGATAAATTTGTAGAGGGCAAATGTAGGTGGGTGCAGGATAGGGGGAAGATAGCTGTGTAGGGAAATTGCCACCGGAGCCTGTGCTCCATTGCAAATTAAATTAAATTAAATTAAATTAAATAAAGAAACAGATGCATAGATAACTCAGTCTTGGATTCATGAGAGTACACAACAAAGCTATGTCACCCTAAGGAATCGCTGGAAGACTAGCTGAGTTTTCACCACCCTTTTCTTAAATATTAATAAGTAACAAATACTTTGACGACACTACAGAGCTTGGAAACTTGCTTCAAGGTAAATTGTAATGCTGTGTATGCTCTACCCAGTGGAGGGATAAAATTAGTCACAAAAACAACTTCTTTAATTTACAAGATAGCCCAAACATACAATTGTTAACTGATGTTGGGTAAAGAAGTAGGCATATCTTCAAGAGTCTGGTACTGTGTGGAGTGAAGCTGACTGCAGCTGAAGAAACTGTCACCAATGCCTAGCCATCCTGACACAACTAGAAGCTGGCTCCTTTACACTCAAAGGAGTCCAGATCCAGAAGAGGAATTGTTGGAGAGGATTTCATATTGATTATCAATGCTTACTACAATTCATTGTTGTTCACAAGTGATATTGATAAATTACTGGGTAATGCAAAGTTAAGGGTCTTGGCAGTTAATTGTAGTGGAGTAATGAATGGCAAAGATAAGGCCCATAAAGATATATTCATGTACACAGTTCAGAGCTGAGCCTAGTCGTTTTTGGTGTGAACATAAATTTACCAGAAGTGGGAAGGAAATAAGATTAATAACACAAGGGAGCAGAGATTTTCAAATACATTAGTGAGAGAATAAGGCTTCACACAAATGGTAGGGCAGTGCCCGAAGGAACAGAACATGTTAGGTATCTTCCTAATGAAGCCTGATTGTAAGGTCATGGATTCTCACATTACTGAAGGAATAAGGGATCACAAAGCAATTCTAATAGATATACGAAGGTTTGGTAAACCAGTGACCTGAACTGAAAATGGTTATACATATTTATTTAGTTAGAAATAACAACTTAGCGTGAGGAAATGAAGCACCATTTACCTTAAGTGATGGGCAGCATGAACAGTTGTAACACACACATAAAAGAAATTGAATTTTTTGGGTCTTAGCCCTTCATCAGAAAGCAAAAACATTTTAAAGGGTGAGTAATGTAGGATAATGCATCAAATAGTGACCACTGGGCAATTTACCTGAGGTTGGGGTAAATTCAAATATAAGACATATAAAGAGAGTAATGATTTGAAGGGAATAAACTGAGCATTCCAGAATATCAAAACTAACCATGGGTAGGTAGAAAGAGTAGATAGTATAACAATATGAAGTATTAAATACAAAAAGTAAATAAATAATTTAAAAAATATTAAATTAAACATAACTTCTGTGGTTCAAAAGGGAGTAGAAGAAAGAAGAGGATAGAAAGAAGGAAAAATTAATGCAGTGGATAGGTATTTATTTATTATTCTTGTTGAACAGATGCTTGATGTGGAAGGACCTCTAAAAAGCAGGACATGTTATATCTAATACACAAGATCACTAATAATCATAGTGAAAAAAGTATAAAAAATGAAAATTTACAACTTAACTACGAGGGGCAAGTAAAAAATAAGGTTCCCAATGCTGTACACTGGCCGCGCGAGATACTAGGAGAAATCCGGCAACACCGCCTTCATTGTTGATTCCCCCCACTCCATTCCAACTACCTGGAGAAAAACCGGCGAAGCTTAGTGCCAGTCTAACAGCCATCCACGATGGAGCCCGCAATCGCCGTCACCGCCAGGTGTGAAATCCGTTCAGTGATTCGATTTTTAAACGCGAAGAAGCTTACACCTATTGAAATTCATAGACAGTTGGAAGAAGTTTATGGCAAAGCTTGTATCAGCGTCCAGCACGTCCGCAAATGGTGCAGGGAGTTCTCCGAAGGACGCACAGACGTTCACAACGAGCAAAGCAGCGGGAGGCCATCGGTGTCCGACGAAGTCGTTGCGAAGATTGAGCGCATTCTCCTCGAGGATCGAAGAGTAACGCTTCGGGAGCTGGCTGATCAGATTCCTGAGGTTTGTGAAAAAACCATCGACAACATTTTGACCAAAAAACTTGGTTATCGCAAGGTGTGTGCGCGGTGGGTCCCGCATATGCTTTCAGAAACCCACAAAGACAATCGCGTCAAGTGTGCCGAGGGGTTTCTTCGAGAATGCGCCGAGAATACTGAAGAATTCTTGGACTCCATTATTACGGGAGATGAAACGTGGTGTCACTACGTCACTCCGGAAACAAAAGAAGACTCGAAACAATGGTGCCATCCCGGGTCGCCGAGGCCGAAGAAGTTTAAGCAGACGCTGTCCGCAGGAAAAGTGATGGCTACGGTGTTTTGGGACCGAAAAGGCGTCTTGCTTACCGAGTTTATGCCTAAAGGGACCACAATAAATTCGGACAGGTACTGCGAGACGCTAACGAAACTCAAAAGAGCCATCCAAAATCGCCGGAGAGGAAGACTGAGCAAGGGCGTTAGGTTGCACCACGACAACGCGCGACCGCATGTCTCTCGACAGACCACCGCCCTACTGGACAAATTCGGCTGTAAATTGCTTGATCATGCCCCCTACAGCCCTGAGCTTGCTCCCAGCGATTTCCACTTGTTCCCGAAATTGAAGCAACACTTGGCTGGACAACGCTTCAGTACAGATGAAGAGGTGAAGGAAGCGGTCACCAAGTACATCGGCGGCCTGGCGGCGGAGTTCTTCGAAGCGGGTTTTCAGAAGTGGATAACTCGTCAGAAAAAATGTGTTGAAAGATCTGGTGACTATGTAGAAAAATAGTTTGAAATACAAGCTTTCAGATGGTGTACTTATTTATTGCAATAAAAAATGTCTTAACCCTGAAAAAAATGTGGGAACCTTATTTTTTACTTGCCCCTCGTATCAAAAAGGCATAAAATACAATTAGTACTTTCATATAAATTCTTTGACGTAGTAGAAAAAGTTGCCAATAAATAATCCATCAGAAGTTCTTTAAATACATCATTATTATATATGTCGGGTCTGGAGTATGGGACCATGCTACCAGATGGCACCATAGGTGCAGCGATCAAAATGCTACAACAGCAGTGACCACAGAGAGAACAACAAGATGAGTACATAAGGAAGGGAAGAGTGAGCAGTAGGCAGATTCACACTATCGCCAGGAAGCGAACCTCATTCTTCTATCTGTCATTGTATATTGTGAGACTGAGTCTAATAAACTGGATCCTTGTACCACCTGTGTTCTCATAGTTACTGCCTGACATCCAAGTGATATCCGCAGTCTACCTTCACTGGTGAGGCATCTACCTTGGATCAAGAACTCCATTCAACCTGGTGCTAAACCCGATATCAGAAATGGGATCGCTCCTGGACTGGAATGACACAGCACAGTGCAGAAACATTTCGTTCCTTGTTGGATGCTGAGCAGCAAAACAAGTTATTGTGGTGAAAAAGCCGCCTACAGCTGGCACATTCACGGAACTCAACACCAAACTGCAGGCAGCGAACCACTATCATCGCGTAAGTGAACAACCACTTCAAGGAAGCACATCAAGGGCAGCCACCAACCACACACTCTAGGGATCAACAGCATTTGTGGGCGTCACATGGCTGCATTTTAGGGAGCTCTTTCCCACAAGATACAAGCAGGCGAAAAGTGGGGCTGCAACACGGAACACTATTCAGCAAGGGCAACCCAGCACTGATGAGGGACATGCAGCCTATAAAGTCCATCTGGTGTCAACATTGAGAGCACACTGGCAGGGCTTCGTTGTAGATCAAATTACAATGGCTAATATTGTGACTCATCTAACCCAACTGAAACACATAGCACACAACAGGGAAACTAACAGAAACATGCTGATCCAAGAACTACAAGCATGCTGGAAGAGGGAACTGACTTCAGACACATGCAACAGCAGTCACATAGCACTATTCTGAATGCACCTATTGCCTGGTACCACAATGTACGTGTTGGGGAAAGCAGTTTCACCACTCGATGAGAGACCGAGAAGACACCAACCCGAGCAGAGCTGCAGCCAGCCTTCAGTCAAGCAGCTTGCAACCATTTTGGGCATCATGTAGCACAGTGCCAAAAAGAGCAGGCACCTAGTGAGAGGCAGCTCGAGGCAGTGGAACAGCTACCCAATTGCAGCCAACAGGCAAGTGAACTGACACGTCAGGAGCAGTCCAGGTGGGATGCTGAGAAACTTCCATTTTGTTTTGGCCTCTGGTTTGAACGATCCCCCGGCAAAGAGCAGCACCATCAAATTGTCTGGAAAACAGATACACCTGGCCGTAGTGTCACTAGGCCTGGACGGTACACACGTTAACTGCCAGATCTTGAGTCAGGTGAAGATGATATGATCATAGACATGTTTTTACATGTGATTTCAACCACACATAAGTAACAAAATATTACAAAGGTGAGAAATCTTGTAACAAGGAATTGACACTAGATTAAAGTCAACTAGAGTCAGCTTTAGTATAAGCCGAATAGTGCATGGATGAGGCAAATTTTCGGAAACCCAACCAATCTCTTCACTACCAAAATAATCACAGATATCCCACCCCAATATCACCCACCCTTTGCTTAACTGCTCGCATTCTATACACACTATCAGTAGTGAATGACACATCAACATGGGCATATCATATATTCGACAAGTAGACCCTTGCCACATAATACAGTGTCAGCCCTATAGAATGACACTAAGTACCAAAAAAAAAAAAATTGGTACAATTGACGGCAGGTGCAGTTTTCAAAGAAATGTCATAAAAGCTTTAGGCTCACTAGCGTGTGCTTGACTACTTTCTCATCCACTACTGATAAGAGATTTTACAATTTACAACATGTGCTGAAAAATCAAAACCACCACGAGTTTCTTTTTTAATACAACCAAATACACATTTCTTAAAAGCCAAATCGAATACTTAGGATTTATCATAACAGTTTGAAATGTTCAGCCCAGCCTAAACAAGATAGCTGTGAGCACATATCAACTTCCCCCTCCCTCTATAGATCATCATGCAACTGCAACAGCTTATAGGGCTCGTCTTTCAATTTCGACAATTCATATCCTAGTTCTCCCAAATTATGGCCCCACTTTTCAAACTCACAGGAGGCAACAAGAAGACACTAAACTAGCAAAAGAAGCATGAAGAAATCCGCAAACGGCCAAGTGCCTACCTCATAAGTGAGCCAGCATTAGCAATATTTAACCCTATGCATTCAGTCAAACTCCATACTCACAGTTGTGCTGAGAGCTATACCCATGCAAAAAGTGAATGGTGAACAAAGAATCTTTGCATTCCCCAGCAAATACCCAACCAACCCAGAATTTCAATACCACTCTTATGGTCTAGAAATCCTAGCTAGGGTACGAACAACTAAACACTTCCGCCATTTCCTACTTGGGTGAAAATTCATTAGACTATATGGCGGTCAAAGCGACTGTATACAAAGCTGAATGGGTACCTGAAATATGCAGGGTGAGCGTACCTGCAGGCCTTTGACTTCGACACATTATACTGGGAAGGAAAACTTCTTTTGTTTTTTACTTATGACTTTACGCCTTGTTGATGGCTAAGGTCATTAGAGGCGGGATGGGACTTGGGACAAGGAATGAGAAGGAATTCGGCCATTGCCATTTTGAAGGAAGCTTTCTGGGATTCGCCTGGAATGATTTGGTTAAACCATGGAAAACCCAAATCTGGATGCCCGGACAGGGATTCGAACCCGTGTCTTCCCGAATTTGAGGCTAGAACGTTAACCGTTCACCCACCAAAGGAAAACTAATGGCACACGTTCATTTCCTGTCCTGAAACACAGCTGCACCCCCTACTAACAATGTCAACAAATGCAGCTTAGCAATGTGGTCAGACAACTGGTTACTCACAGTGCAGGGTAAAGTCCTGGAGATCGATAAATGTTAGGCTGATATACAGAATGAAATTGCACCGCAAAACATAAGAAAAACCAGTACAAATAGTACTGGTTTGAAGGTACAGCAAAATGGGTCTACAGTTTTTTTCAAAAACTGCATAACTTGCAATCAAAAGCAAAAATAGGACGCATACAAGTTCAAGGTAACCAACTCCAATCGAACTTACAAATATCCCCACAACCATATGAGAATCTTGCCTAACATCTACCCCAAGAGACAAGTGAGTAGATCAAAAAGTAAAACAACCACAACTGATCAACCACCTTGCCTATCCAGCTATCCACTCAACAACCCAAGCCACACCTCCTTTCTGTTGCTGACTTCACACTGCACAGTCACCGGCACAAAGACATAACTTTGCAACAGATCGCACGCACTATTTCTCATTGCATCTTCAGCAAAATTGATTCCTTTCTCAGCAAAAGGGGCTTGTGTCAAACTAAAACATCTGTCATTAACAGTGCTAAGAGTGAGACTTTAGCAGAACATTAACATGAGCAAAGTAATTCTTTCTCAAAAAATGTTACCTACAAGACCCAATAAACAACGCTGTTTATAAACGATCTAGGTGACAACGTCAAATGCTGGTTGCGATTGTTTGCCGATGATGTGGTTATCTATAGGGAAATAAGGTGCTCTGACGATTGCTTAGAAACTCACCATGATTTGGATGCTATTTTCGATTGGTGCCGTAAATGGCATCTTACACTTAATTGCAAAAAGTGCAAGGCAATGCGGGTAAGTAACAAGAAAAATCAGTTTGTTCATGAGTACAAAATAAACAATTCAGCTGTTGACACACTTGATTCCGTGAAGTATCTGGAGGTGATAGTACAAAACAACATGAAACTTCCGTTGTAGGCAAGGCTAATTCTAAATTACGATTCATAGGTTGTATTTTGAGGAATTTTAAAGCTCAAACAAAGGAGATAGCGTATAAAACACTAGTGCGTCCGCATCTGGATTACTGTTGTGGGGTTTGGGACCCGTATTGCAAGGTTCTGATTGACTCAGTTGAGAGGGTGCAGAGGAGAGTCACTAGATTCGTGACTTGTTGTTACAGCCCTTATGAAAGCGTCACAAAATTGATACATAGATTGGGCTGGGATAGTTTGGAAGACAGACGATGTAGCTTTCGTTTGAATTTATTGGAGAATATGTGAAAAAATTAAAATTTTGAGTGCAATGAAATACTTCTTCCGCCAACCTATTTAGGTCGCAGTGACCAGTGGGATAAGATTAGAGAAATAAGATGCTGTAATGATACTTATATGTATTCCTTCTTTCCTCACACTATTTGGGATTGGAATGGGCGGGTTTAGGATTGGTGCTTAGCACCCTCTGCCACCCACAATGTTTGTGATTTGCAGAGTATGAATGTAGATGTAGATGTAGAAAAGATGGAGAAACTACTGATGGTGTGGGTGACAGAGAAGCAGCTTCAAGGAGGAACCTTAACACAAAGCATCATATGTGACAAGGCACGAGTGATTTACGGTGATTTGCTTAAGCAGATCCCACACACTTCCACAAACGAGGAATCGGAAGACTCGTTTAAAGCCAGTCGGGGATGGTTTAACAACTTTAGGAAAAGGACCGGCATTCACTCCATCGTCAGGCATGGTGAGGCAGCAAGTTCGGATGTGAAGGCAGCCGAGGTTTACATCAAAACGTTTTCCGAACTGATAGAAGCCAAAGGATACATCCCCCAAATAGTCTTCAACTGTGACGAGACAGGGCTTTTCTGGAAAAGGATGCTGAATAGGACTTACATAACTGCAGAGGAGAAGACGATGCCAGGCCACAAACCCAGGAAGGATAGATTAACTCTAGCACTTTGCGCCAATGCGAGTGGTGACTGCAAAATCAAGCCTCTGCTAATATACAATTTGGAAAATCCCAGAGCCTTTAAGTCACATAAGATTTTAAAAGAAAAACTGCAAGTTATATGGAGGGTAAATCCAAAGGTGTGGGTCACCAGGAAATTCTTTGTGGAGTGGATAAACCTGGTGTTTGGCTCTTCTGTTAAAAAATATCTACAGGAAAACAACCTACCCATGCAAGCCCTTCTCGTCCTCGACAATGCCCCTGCTCACCCACCAAATCTCGAAGATGATTTACTCGAAGAGTTCAAGTTTATAAAGGTTCTCTACCTACCACCCAACACCACTCCTATCCTGCAGCCCATGGATCAGCAGGTGATTTCTAATTTTGAGAAGTTGTATACCAAACACATTTTTTGGCGCTGTTTGAGGTGACAGAGAACAGAAACCTTACCCTTCAAGAGTTCTGGAAGGACCACTTTAACATCGTGATATGTCTAAGATATATTGATCAGGCCTGGCTGGGTGTGAGGACCTTAACCTCTGCATGGAAGAAGCTGTGGCCTGAGGCTGTAGCTGAAAGGGCCTTTGAAGGATTGGAACCCGAAGTGTCAGTGGTAGAGGAGATTGTTTCTCTGGGAAAATCCCTGGGTCTGGAGGTGGATGAGAGAGATGTGAACGAACTCATTGAGGAACAATCTCAGGAGCTGACAACGGAGGAATTACATGATCTACATTCGCAGCAGCATTCGGTGGTTAAACGAAAAATTAGTTTTGAAGAGGAGCCAGAGATGGAGGATATTATCTCTACAAGAGATATAAAGGAGATCTTGGGAATGTGGGAGAAAGTTGTAGAGTACATGGATAAAAATCACCCCAAAAAAGTTGCAACTGGTCGTGCATTGGAGTTGTTCAACGAAACTTGCCAAGGTCATTTCCACAATATCCTGAAAGGGAGTAAGAAACAAACCTCCTTGGACAGTTTTTTTAAACGATCTGCAGGTGAAAATGAGCAAAGCGTGATGAAAAAAACCAAGACCAGTGATGAAAATTAAGCACTTCACGTTTTCTTTTATTATGTTTTTGTAGAATATGTATTTGTTATTTATATATAAATGTTTCTTCTTTTACATTTTTCTTATTCAAAAACACTTAACAAAAACAACTGAGTTGGTTTTTTGGGAGCTGGAACGGATTAATGGCATTACAATTATTTTCAGTGGGGAAAATTGCTTTGAGATACAAGCAATTTGGCATACGAGCAAGGTTACAGAATGAATTAAACTCGTATGTTGAGGTACCACTGTATTTATTAACCATTTGCTATTATTCCAGTATTACTTTCAGCATGTCCTTTTATTTAAAATCTGAAATGATAATCATTAGTGAGCTGTGTCTTCATTCTTAATTAAGGGCATTTTTTATTGATTTGAAACTAAATTTCTTTCAGAAATCAGTGGCACAATAGTGACATGTAGATCAAGCCACCTTATCTAGTGTAGATAGGACAGTATGAATACTGCAAACAAGTATTTAAAACATTTATTATCATAATATGGCAGATGATGCAAACAGATTAAATGCAGTGTACAGCTCTTTTCTTCATAAACAGTTACATTTATTCTGCACTGAACTTCAAGTTTACTTATTATGTTTTTAATGGCACTAAAATTTTGTATTTTTGTTTTTCCAGTTACTATGAGGGTTGAAAACATTCGTAGAAGACTTATTTTTAAAAAATTACTTATTGGTTTGCTATATAGCAAGATGAATACATAACTATTTTTATATACATCTTCCATTAATGTTACATTTTTCAATTATAATAATAATAACAATTGATAAAATTGCGATGGAGCACCCGCTCTGGTGGCAATCTCCCTACACCCCCTTCCCTTTCCCCTTCCAATCTACTTTTGCTCTCTGCTAATTTTTACTTTAAATTCTTTCAGTGTTTCCAGTAAGTTATTCATCACTTGGCAATTTATTCCAGTCCCTCACTCCCTTTCCTATGAAAGAAAATTTTCCCACACCCTTATGCCTGAAATCAAGAGCCAGCTTGTGGTCATGGTCAACCTTACCCTTCCAAGCACCTCTCTTAATTTGCCCACCAATATCTTTCCAAGCTTCATCACCAGTATAGGTTTTGTACATTCCAATGACTCTCTTCACCCTCCCTCTATCCTCCAATGAATCCCACTCCAGCTCCTTTATCATATTAGTTACCGATTGTGTTCTATGCTAATTTCCAGAGACAAACCTGGCAGCCCTCCTCTGCACCTCCTCCAACTCTAATATTTGATACCCAAAATATGGATCCCAAACTACACCACCATATTCCAGCAATGGTCTGACCAAAGTTTTGTACCCCAATTCCCTTACTTCTCTAGCGCATCCCCTCATCACTCTTTCCAACAGGTGAAGGATTTTGAACCCTTTCCCTACCACCTGTCCATTGTGTTCTGCCCAGTTAAGTTTGCTATCAAATGTAATGACATCTCGAGTCTTCAATAAGTAGCTCCTTCCCCACTTTATAATTGTAATCAACATTTAGCTTTTTATCTGTGTACCTAATAAGCTGACTCTTCTTTGCATTTATCTTCATCCCATGCTGACTCACCCAGCTACTTATCCTATCTAGATCACCCTGCAGCTGTTTACAGTCTTCTATTGTTTTGATCTTTTATATAACATAATGTCATCTGCAAACAATCTAATCTCTGACAGTAAACCATTAACACAATCATTCATTAGAATAACGAATAACAATGGTCCCAATACACTAACCTGTGGGACTCCCATGTTCACTTCTACTTCTTTTGATATTGCATTTCCTACCCTAAATTTTTGCTTTCTAGCTTTTAGGAATTCTTCCACCCAGAAAATAACCTTTTTATCAGCTCCAATAGTTTTTACCTTATTTAGCACCATTTTATGGATCACTCTGTCAAAGGCCTTTGAAAAATCTAATGCTACACTATCAACTTGACTTCCCCTGTCCATTTCATCAGAAATTTCTTGCATAAATCCTACTAACTGAGATTCATATGAATATCCTTGTCTAAAGCCATGTTGCCGACTTGTAAACCATTTACATTCCTCACAGACACCTCTAATGTGGTTGCATATTAATATCTCCATTAATTTACCTACCACTGATGTCAAACTGATTGGCCTATAGTTTTCAACCCTGTTTGTCACCCCTCCTTTATGGACCGGTACTACTATCGCATTTTGCAGTCATCTGGTAAACAACAAGTATCCATACTCAATTTAAATAATGTTTCAAGGTAAGGTACAATGTCCCATCCTACTGTCTATAAAACATCTGTAGTAATATTATCAACACCAGCCCCTTTATGATTTTTCAGATTCCTTAGTTCCTTCATGATATCTTCATAGTTAATTTCAAATTTTCTAATCTGCTCTCCTCCAACTGTACGAATAGGCTCTTTCCAGATATATCCCCAGAATTATTGTCCCTAATGGACTCACTGAACCAGTTACTCAATAATTCTGCCTTTTTTAAATCCTCCGTTACTTCTTCTCCATCCTTATCTATAATTGTCTCAGTACGCTCTCATTCCCTCAGTTTCCTGTTATAGCTATAGAAATTTCTACATGCATCAGTAAGAGGTCCCCCTGCACCAATAATATTCTTCATAAACTCATACTTAGCCAGTTTCTTTGAAATTATTAATTCCTTTGTTAGTTGTTTCATGACCTCCCTACTGCCTTGCTGTTTCTTAACTCTGTTATGTTCTTGTCTGACCAATCTCTTTAACCTCCTCATCTCCCTGTTATGGTATGAAGGTTCTGTACTTCTCTTTATTCTCTGTTTTGGAATAAACATTTCTTCACCCTTTCTTATCATTTCCTTGAACTCTTCCCACTTTGTCTCCACTGAAATTGTTCCATTCTTCCATTTAATAAAATTAAGACTGAAATACCTTTTCAGTTCCAAGATTTGTGCCTATTTATAATTGTATCTTTTTCCCCCTTCAATTCTGACCACTAATTTACTGGATCCCCTTATATCCATCAGAACTGCATTATGATCACTTATTCCTTCAGTTACTTGACACCCGATTAGGTTATCATCTGGCTTTATTAGGAAAATATCCAACATGTTTTGTCCCTTGTTTTCTGCTCTACCACCTGTGTAAAGCATGCTTCCATTACATTTCTTCATAAAGGTATGTTGGGATTTCATGTAGCAAACTGCACACAAAGTATTATAACTCTTTTTTTCCACCTAAATATTTATTAAAGGGTCCAAACAAATTGGTCAGTTGGTGACAAATCAGGATTCTAGGGTGGATCATTCAAAGCTATTTATTGTTGTTCTTCCAACTTCACTGTCAAACAGAAACATTATCGAATTGAGCAGAAGTGGAACTCTACAAATCAGAATTATGAATCTTTTGGGTCAATATGCTTCTCTAACCTGTTGAAGATATCTACTGTGATTGGTATTATTTCTGCTACATTTCATCACTTTTTTCTTACCTGTTCTGCTAACAAGACAATGTCATCAGCAAAAATAGCAAACTGATTTTTTCTCCTTGAACACTTATGTGACATTCAAATTTTTCTCCATGCATTAGAAACTTGCTAATTACACAATGGACAATGAACCTCCTGTTCTCTAATTGTGATGAAAAGTAAGCAAATAACTATAGAAACTAGCATGTAGAATTTAGCTTGCCAAGACACTTACATTAACATATTATATAATCACATAATATATGTGTGTTAATGTATCCTAAACCCATTTAAAAAGCTTCATGTAAATATGTTATGCTCTCATACAAATCAACTTCCTTCTGATGTTAAAAATGTTAGTAGAATTTTTATGTAATGACTGTGAAAGTTTATTCATTATGGCTGATCAGTGATTAGTACAGTTAAGAATTAAAACTCTTAATACATTCCATGATACATGTTTCTTCTCCTTCTAGACAAGCCAACGCAAGATTTAGACAATTGTATAATTGTATATCACAAAATACAGAGTAACAGGATATATATAGCACCACTGCTCTTTTCAGCAAAGAGAGATCGTAACAGGCCTATTGAAACACAGTATGCCCACATCAAAGCCTTTATGTATATAATCATGACTATCATGTAGTAATTTCTAGAAAATTATAAAAATAACTATAAAATTTCACCAACCTGTTAGGATCAACTGCAACCCTGTCTCCAGGTTTAAGATGTATAACTGATTTGCCCACAGCAACTACAGTTCCACTGAATTCATGGCCCAACACAAATGGTGTATCAATGCATGGATGTTCTCCCTGTGAGTTAAATAAAATAACTTTGCTGATTGAGCATAAATTGGGAGGGAAACAGCAATTGCATACATATTATTAGTGGCTAAAAAGTGAAAGAATAAGTATAAAATTAAACAAAATTTTGAAAATTTGATAACAAATCATACAAAAACATTTAAAAAATTGAAACTTCAGAAAACTTGTGTTAAAGGTATTTTTATTATTTTCATTTTATGTTTATCACTCCCTGTGTAAAAGATCTTTATGAGTACAATAATATCAGCAATAAAAATAAAAAATTAGACAAAATTTCATATTCTGCCATTTGGTATCAAAATTACTTATATCTTAAGTAACTTATTTACATGACAAGAACATGGTTGCTGTTTTAATTAATCAGTCACAGAGATTTACTTCTTAATCAATATTTCCACTATACCTATCAATTTATCATCAATATATATATGAAATCAGAAAAAAAAAAACCATTAAAATTACACTGGTTTTGATTTTATGCGTATTATTTCTTCTGGAGATCTTCACAAATTTGTCTGCTGCACATGACATTTCCAGTAATTATGTTCCAAATTATCATTCTTACAGAAACTGTGGTCTGGATTTGTTACTTCATAGTTTACAATGATTTGGGTGCACGGCAGTGCACCCGTCGAGTCGAGTCAACGGTGGCACTGAATACCCTTTTCTCAACGCAATTCGGGCCATTTTTGAACCTCAATTTCTTCAGTCGTATTCATGGTACATGTCTTAAATTTCTGTTATGCATAGATATCAGCAATCTTAGCAAACATACTAAATTTTATTTTGTTACTGTTCTTAGTTATGATGTTATTTAGATGCAAACTTCAGCAATTTTGTCACTCACTGACTGATGATCATCAAAACTATAAGGCACTTCCCGTAGCCATATAAAGCTCAAATTTGGTACACAGATAAAATTTTACCGACATGTTATAAGAAAGGTCTGAAACTCATAAATTTCCATATACCTACCCCTTACCTACCCTTAACGTGAAATTGCTTTCTACCCTATTAAATTTATACATCCCTGTTTTTCACTGTGGAGTGAGCATACTATGTTGAACTAATGTGTTAAATTTTATGTCTATTCCTTTAATTACTTTTGAATTTATTGAAATTCAAAATTTTATTTCGGCACCGCACCTCAACATCAAAATTCCACTGTACTTCCGGTAAACCTAGAAACAAGTAATTTTTCACACATACATGGTTTCATCCCTAAATCATAAGAAAATTTTAATATTGGAGTTTTTCCACGTATTTATTTAATTACAATCCCAAAAATGAAAAATTCTGGCACATATTTGTGGCTTAATTGCTTTGCTCTGGATGAAGCTATAAAACTGAGATTACTATACTACTTAGAGGTGAGCAAGTTGAACCAAAGCCTTAAATTTTGCTTTATTCTTATGCTTAGTTTGGAAGTTACTAGTAAGTTTGTTTATGGCGGTAGTGAAACTAACGGCAATTGCTCAGCTACGGCACACGCCCATTGTTTTCAGAGAGTGGGTCAATGTTGGTAACGTATATTGATGTCTTAAATTCTGATATGTTAGTATTCAACAATTTCCAAATGGAATCATTACATTTGAGAGGCAATTCAGAATAAGCGATAAACATACGAAAAGAAATGAAATCCCACAAAAACAATTCTTGTAAAAATAGGCCAAGTCTCGTGTACATGTAGTGACAAAAAGTTATGAGATCCTCTTTTGATCCAAGTCTACACTTTACAGTGTGTATTCAGTTCACTTTGTGAAACAGAATGGTTTCTCTTGGTGTCCTAGATCATTTATTGAGGATTTAAAAAATCTGATGACTTGGCCATTATGCATGCCATGTTTTAGTTAACCTACATAAATACCTTAAATGTGTTTGACATAAATATGTAAAAGCCAAGCTTTCCCTAGCTCTTTTTCGAATTTGACAAGTATTTATTATGGCCTCAATTTCAGTAAAATTATGGCGTGCATAATGGCCAAGTCATCAGATTTTTTTAATCCTAAATAAATGATAGTGAACTGAATACACACTGTAAAGTGTAGACTTGGCTCAGAAGAAGATCTCATAAATTTTTTGTCACTAGATGTACACGAGACTTGGCCTATTAGAAGAATTGCTTTTGTGGAATAACTCTTTGCTAGAGACATGTAATTACACATTTACTTCCATATCCTAGTTTTCTGTTTTGATTAATTTTGTTCTTTATTGTCATGTTTGTTACTATCTTTTTCTCACTAGGAACACTCTTCCTAGCTAAAAAGAAAATAACATAAAAAATTTTTTTTTTACACCCAAAGATATTTCGAGTTTTGTGGTTAGTTTAATACTGCAACCTAATAACTGTGACTTTCAGTAACCACCTTAATATTTACAACACCCCTTTTATGTAAATATTAGCACAGAACACACACACACAAAGTTAGAAGTGCTATTGCTATTTTGCAATCAAGTGATTGGGTGAAGTTGTATTCATGTTAATTTGAGATTACATATGATTGAATATGTCTGTTTTAATATCATGTCAGATTTATTAGTCAGGGGATAAAGGATGGTAGGATATCTTTAAAATGTATACCAGCACCAAAAAGTGATTTAAATAATAATAAAAACCGAAATTCTTTTACATATCCTCTTAACAGATTGCAGGAAACAAGGAATGGTGCTACATGTGGTCTGCACAGGCCTGTCTACTCCATTCCTCTATGGTACATAGCAAGTAGTGGCTCCTCTCTGTATCTTTGCTTTTATTCCATACTAGCTGGTGCCCACAACTTCAGTAGTGCTTGTAAAGCATTTTGATTGACGGTTACCAACATGTAACCACCACAGTGTATGATGGGAGACTAGAGGCTAATACCACACACAAACGTCAATGATCTGTGCAGGATATTTATGGCTGCAAAGTGAAATATAGGGATACACATGTCATTGGTTCATATATGAAAATTTCCTCCATCAACCAATTTCAACCACCATATCTCCCACATCCTTATAGCTACCGACATCTAACCACCATAGTGCACGATGAGAGACTTGAAACTACTACCACACACTGATACCAGTGGTGTGCACTATGTAGTTGAAGCAGCAAAGTGAAATATACAGACATACAGGTCTTTGGTTGATTTATGGAAATGACCCTGACAAACCACTTTCAACCACTCTATCTCCTACACCCCAACAGCCATCGAAAATCAGTCAACGTTGTGCACAATTGGTTACTCTATGCTACTACCACACACAAACAGCAGTGGTCTGTGCTATGTAGTTGCGGCAGCAAAGTGAAATATACAGACACACATGGCTAATACCACACACAAACGTCAATGATCTGTGCAGGATATTTATGGCTGCAAAGTGAAATATAGGGATACACATGTCATTGGTTCATATATGAAAATTTCCTCCATCAACCAATTTCAACCACCATATCTCCCACACCCTTATAGCTACCGACATCTAACCACCATAGTGCACGATGAGAGACTTGAAACTACTACCACACACTGATACCAGTGGTGTGCACTATGTAGTTGAAGCAGCAAAGTGAAATATACAGACATACAGGTCTTTGGTTGATTTATGGAAATGACCCTGACAAACCACTTTCAACCACTCTATCTCCTACACCCCAACAGCCATCGAAAATCAGTCAACGTTGTGCACAATTGGTTACTCTATGCTACTACCACACACAAACAGCAGTGGTCTGTGCTATGTAGTTGCGGCAGCAAAGTGAAATATACAGACACACATGACACTGGTAAAAATATGAAAATGTCCCTGATCAACCACTTTCAACCCTCATATCTCCTACACCCCAACAGCTACCGAAATTTGGCCAATGTTGTGCACTATCAGTGACTCTATGCTACTAACACTCACAAACACCAGTGATCTGTGCTATATAATTTTGGCTGAGAAGTAATATAAAGAGACACATACGTCTTTGATCAAAATATGAAAGTGCCTCACATCGACCGCTTTCAACCACCATATCATGAACTACCCCACAATTACTGACATGCAACCACCATAGTGATTGATGTGAGATTCGATGCTACTACCACACACAAACACCAATGGTCTGTGCTATGTAGTTGTGGCAGGAAAGAGAAGTATAGGGACACAGAAGTCTGACTTTGGTCGAAATATGTAAATGTCCTACATTGACTGCTTTTAACTTCCATATCTCCCACACCCTCACAGCTATTGGCATTCGGCCAATGTTGTGCATGATAGGCAGTTCCACGTTATTAGCACACACAAACACCAGTGATCTGTGCTAGGTAGTGGTGGCTGAAAATTAAAATATAGGACAGACACATCTGTTTTTATATATATATATAAGATTGCTTAGACACTATCTGCCAGTGTGACTGTGCATGTCCTGTTTGTAGTGTTTAGGTGGTTTTCTGCAATCGCTTCATAAACTACAAATTTCACTCCACATTTCACAAACATAAATACACTTACAATACAGATCACAGTTACTCATTTCACAGATGGACAACAAAATATCTGCTCCACCATCAAAACTACAATGGGCCTAGCAAGCCAGTAGTAGATAGAATCTTGCTTTCAAAATAAGGACAGCCTCATGGAGAGGATGTTTTGGAAGAACTGTGAAACTGGAAATTTTCAAAGGATAATGATTGATAATAATGACTAATTGGACATGTACCACATATTTCAACAAATTCTTACATATTCACAATAGTAATAGAGATGAACCCACTACTGTATTAAATGAATTCTCCCAAATATTACCTCAGTTAGTAATGAGCAGATAACATTTGAATACTCAGGTAAATATTTACAAGATTATTACTATAACATTTGACAGAGGTAAAATGTATAATTTTATTTTGAAAGATAATGAACCCCTTTCTTGAAATATTGCCATAGTAGACCTACAGTGCCATCATTCATTTGAATATATTGTTTAGTGGAGAAGGGTTTCAAAAAGGAGGTATTGTGACTTTTTCTACCATCAGGGCAAGCAGTGACATATTCTCCTAAGAGTTAAGGGAGCGAACACCCAGTGTGGCAGGCAATTGATGTCACAACCTTCTTTTTGTGGCAAAGAAACTTGGGGTGGCAATAACGAGGATGGCAAAAAAGTTTGAAGGTGTGGCAATCTCACAGTTTTTGCCCAGGGTAAAAAATTTAGAAACATGTCTCTGGTGGCAAGTGACAGTTTCTTCCTGCACTTCCAACATGACTGCATTCACAAGCAACCTCTCATTCCTACATACAATACTGTTTAATTTCTAGTTCATCATTTAGTTAACTAGTATTCTTCTTCTCATATTGATGGTAGCTTAAAATATTAAGCAGTTTTCCCCCAGTGTGATGACTTTGTTACTGGCTATTAAAAGGCCGGATTAGGACACAGTGATTCTGACTTTTCTGACATGGCAACAAATGTACCATTGTTTTGACCTCACCACAAGAACATGGTTGCTCTCCATGGTATCCCCTTGAAGCAATATTCTGTATACAATGGCCATCACTGATTCGAAGTCTGCTCAGTAATTTTCAGATGGGCAATGGTTGTTTTGACCTAGGCAGCAGTCATTCTTTTGGCTTGATCCATTCAGTATTTTGATCCACTCCGTTATACCAGATCAATATTCTTTCACTGCTTGGTGTTTCTTTCAGTGGTGCTGAGATTTGTAAGTAGCTCAATGGTGCCACTGCATAGTCATGTACAGGGTATCAAACATCTTCTTCCACTCTGAACCTGATAATTTAGTAAATAGTAACCAACATATGCTTGCAGGTGTAATGTCAGTCACTACTTCCAACTTTGTCATAGGTGATGATCGGACATCTTGTGATGCGTTGGTATATTCTGTGAAGTGCAATATTGACTGTCTTGGAAGAAACGACTTGATTTTTGTCACACGGAACAAGTGTACTCTGCTTCAGAGTAGCAAAATGCTAAAGAAGTGGTCCTCTCATGCTTGGGCTGGTTATTACATGCAGATACTTTAACATTAACATTGTGGAAATAGTTATTAATGTGAAGCCTCTATCAAGAGTAACACCAAAGTTTGTGTTATCACTATAATGCACAATTGTACCAAAGTGACACAAGGAGTTTAGCACTAGGTCCCTCAGAACTTTCTATATCACAGACTAATGGGGTGAGAGAGGTCCACACTAGCTGTGACAAGTGAGATGTGAAATAAATGCAGTTTACATGTAATACGTGACTTACAGCTGCTTGTGAAAACCTTTGGAAAGAACAGTACACAGCCCATTTTCGCATGTAAAAGCAAGGTGTGGGAAAGTCAGCCACTGAAGTAATTTCTACAAAAAATATATCTCTAAGGAGATTGAATCTTCCAATATGGTGCACAGAAACTGTGTGACAAATGGGGAATGAATGCTTTTGCAAATAATAAATTTGTTGTTATAAAAATAAATTAATTGTTAAATAAGAACAAAGATTTTCTCAGAGTTGAGGATTAATATAATGTTCTCGGGTGACTAGCCTAGTTAACTTCATCAGAAGATGCCAACAGTAAATCTGATCATCAAAATTGCATGTGTAAACACCTCATTAACTAAGCTATTCACCCAAGAACATTACATTAAATTAATTTTTGTTACATTTATTCTCCTGTCTGCCCAATTGCATAACATGAACCAGATAGAATTGCCTGATGAGGGAGGAAGGAAAACTTGAACTTTGGAAGAGCAGAAGACACCAATCACATAGAGTTGGTTTTGAAATCTGCTGGGGTGCAGAACTACAAAACTGATGGGAGTTACATAGTTGCAACCAGAATTTATAAGTACAGTTGTAACTTTTCTGGTCCTACTTACTTGTAAAGTGTTAGGATATGTGGTGCTGACTTGATGGAGCCAGAGATTGGGAGTCTGGTTCTACATGTTAAGGCAATTCCTTTGTGATGGCACTGCACATTTAAGGACTTGTGGTAATCACTAAATACTGAAGTGTTACTGCACTAAGCAATCTTCATCTCAGTGCTCAGTTAAATATTTAGGTGTAGTGTTTCCAAGAAGAGAGTCAGGCCCTTCTCACACTGTGCAATTCTGAGGTGACATGACTTACCATATATTTGAGTATTGTCAATTTGAACTGCCTACCCCACACACTGAGCATACTGTGAAGCGATACAATCTCTACAGTCTGCTTCCAGCAGCAGCAGTGAGCATCATTCCAATAACAATCCCTGTTATGTCTTCTAACCAAGTTTTTTATAGTGTCAAGTGAAGATGATTTCATTGTCACCTATTATTTCTACAACTATTACGGAAAAACAAAAATGCGAAGAATGTGGTGCCTCTCTTAAATTATACACACAAGAGAAATATAGATAAAACATAATTTACAGTAAGTAAATTGACAAATTTAAAAAAAGATAACAATCACTTATGAAATTTTGAAGTTGAAACTAGTGATAAGAGTATTAAACTAATAAAAATAAATAAATGTGCAAGGTAAGTAATGTGGTGTTAGTTAATTAAATTTTCTGCCAATTAGTCTTCTTGATGTTATACCAAGCATATCCAACAAGAGTCAATATTCTTTCTCAATAAATAATTATAATTTCATGAATTTCTTCATACTGTAAAAATAAAGACTTACAAAAAATAAATTTAACTTCTTAAGTTATTATACTGTTCTTTCACATACACATTTGATTGATTACTACAAAAATGATTGCTGTTGATTAATATTGCTTGTTAACTATCTAAACTAACTATAAGGCTCTTGAACTGAATAATATTGCGCTACTCCGACAATGAGTACTCTGTGAAGGTAATAACATTGCAATTAAATCTTCACAGGACTTCAGCCGAATAGTGTCGTAAAAAGACAATGTTTCGACAGCCAGCTCTGCTATCTTCATTAGGTATACTACTTCAGATATTGGGAGCCATACCAGGTAGCTGGATATGCTGGCAAACTTGATCCAAGGCATCATTTGCATCCATTACGCCTTGTTGTGAAGATTTCTCTCGTTCAAGTCAGAGATCCCTAATAATTGGCCTCCAGGCTTCGCTTAGGTAGAGCCCGCTGTCCCTATTGATTCAACTGTATTTCCAATGCCTCTCCAATTATTGAGTCCCAGAAGGAAGAGACCCTGGCCAGCACCTCCGTTTTATCAATCTCTATCCTACGTTTTTCATCAAAAGCATGCTCGGCTATCACAGACTTTTCCACTTGCACCAGCCTTAGGTGTCGTTTGTGCTCGGTAAGACGTTCTAATGGTTTGACCGATGTAAACTTTACCATATTCACATGGATTCCAGGAATTCTTAAGTCTAAATCATCCTTAACCGAGCGCAACATATAATGTATCTTGACAGGTGGCCGGAAATTGTTTTTTATCCCATTCCGCGTCAAGAGTCTTCCAATCTTTCCCGGATTGTTCCCGGCATCAGGAAGAAAGGCGAGAGTTTTCGATGGTTCATCTTATTCAGTCGGTGGTCTAGATGACTTTTGAATAAAGGCACGCTCTATATGTCGCCGAGAGTAGCCATTCTGTTCAAAAACAGTCCTAAGATGTTTCAATTCACTCTGTAGGCTCTCACAATCTGAAACAGCTCTCGCTCTGCGTACCACCAATACGGAGTTGTGTTGCGCTGGGTGTTGGTAAATGGCTGCACCCAAGTAGAGCTCAGTTGGGTGGTTTTGTGGTACACGCTATGCGCCAGAGATCCATCAGGTTGCACTTGATTAAGATGTCCAGGAATGGGAGGCACCCGTCCCTCTCAACTCTTTCGTAAACTGTATGTTGGGATGGATCCTGTTAAGGTGGTCGAGAAATTCATCCAACGCTTCGATACAATGTGGCCACAGAGCGAAAGTGTCATCAGCATAACGGTAGAAGCAGGTGGGTTTGAGGGTAGCACTCTCAACAGCCCTACCTTCAAAATTCTCCATTTAGAGGAAAGCTACTACATGTGAGAGTGAAGATCCCAGGACTAGTCCATCAGATTGCTCATAGTACTTCCCTCAATACATGAAATAAGTATGTTGTCAAAGAGATGTGCCGTACTCGGCTCAAAAGACGGAGATTCAAGTCCAGAGTGTCCTTTACCAGCACACGGGTAAAAAGATAGACACAAAGTCTAAACTAACCAGGATATCAGTATCTGAAACAGTTAAAAACTGAATGGTTTACACAAATGCAGTTGAGTTCTTGTTATGGTGGCAGCAACGCCCCACAAAGGGACTAACAAGACGCGTCAGATAGTTAGCAAGCTGGTAAGTCGGTGATCCAATAGAACTGACCATAGGACGTAAAGGCACACCCTGTTTATGGATCTTGGGAAAACCGTAAAGTCTCGCAACTACCTCTGGCCCCTGAATTTCACTCCTGCCCCTAAACGAATACCCACGAAGGATATAATCTGTTCGGTAGCAGGGCCGGCGTTAGGGAGGGGTAAGCGGGGCAAAAGTACCCGGGGCCAAGGCCCCAGAAAGGGGTCCTCCGGCCAGGGTGTCTAGCTAAATAGAAATTAAACAACAAAAAAAACTTTTCTAAAGAAGGTGGTATTTGATTTTTTTATTAAAATTTTCTGATTTTATTGAGAAAAAAAATCAAAGTGTAAAGTAAAAAAAAAAAATCAACGTGGGGGGGGCCCGAGAACACTTACCTGGGGTCCGAGAATCCTAGCGCCGGCCCTGTTCGGTAGAACAGGTTGTGCGCTGCCTACCGGGTGAAGAAGCCGAAGAAATACGACGTGAGACCTGTCGAGTTTTGAGAACGGCCAAGCCGCCAAGAAAAAATATCACAGTTGCTGAGCGTAAAGCACTAATTGCCTTACGCCACAGAGACAGTACATAGTCCTTTTACCAGCGGAAAGAGGTAACTCTTCTGTTCTTCTTTCTGCTGTGCAATATGACGAAAAGGTGATGAGCCTCCTTGAAGACGCGTCTAATATACCATTGGACGCTAACCCGACCGCAAAAGTTGTGAAGAAGAAGATTTCCCTCTTCAAAAAGGCCGAACTACCGGAGGAGGTGATTGAGAGAATTAGTCCACGCGCCGCGAGACCACCGAAACTTTACGTGGAATTCCATTGTATAATTTTAACGCTAACCATTTATTTAGTGCTTCTCCTACTCTCCTCTTTATAAAATCAGTCAAATCTACATTGTTAGGTTAGCATCGGTCTTACCATAAATATGCTTTTAGCAATGAAGGATCTACGATTTTTCCGAGCCGTGGCGATTGCCGCTCCTCACTTTCAACATATGAGGCTAACCTCCGGGGTGCAGCTAATGTCGTCATTACTTTGTACCTACCTATCTACCTGTGAATTTTTTGCTTATTTCCGAGCCCCGGTTTGCTACCTCCCTCCTGGGATTGATAACAGGTGAGAAGAAATTACAGAGTTACATTATTAATATGTGTAAACGTTGCTGAGATGAGTTGGTTACTTGGTAAAGGAAAATGCCTTCGAAATTGTGTAGTTATACGATAAGCACAAACTTTTCCCAGATTGTAACATAACAGAAACAGTTTTCCGCCAAATAATATACAGGGTGTTACAAAAAGGTACGGCCAAACTTTCAGGAAACATTCCTCACACACAAACAAATAAAATATGTTATGTGGACATGTGTCCGGAAACGCTTACTTTCTATGTTAGAGCTCATTTTATTACTTCTCTTCAAATCACATTAAACATGGACTGGAAACACACAGCAACAGAACGTACCAGCATGACTTCAAACACTTTGTTCAAAATGTCCTCCGTTAGCGATACATGCATCCACCCTCCGTCGCAAGGAATCCCTGATGCGCTGATGCAGCCCTGGAGAGTGGCGTATTGTATCACAGCCGTCCACAATATGAGCTCTAACATGGAAAGTAAGTGTTTCCGGACACATGTCCACATAACATGCTTTCTTTGTTTGTGTGTGAGGAATGTTTCCTGAAAGTTTGGCCGTACCTTTTTGTAACACCCTGTATACAAAGGAGCGTGTAGCCGGGCTATGAGAGGGAAGTAATGTGAATCAAGCCATGTGCCATTTACAATAATAAAAGTTTTGATTCAAAGTTGACTTGTTCGGTGACAGAATAATAGTAGTTTGTGTTTGGATCTTGAAATCACTAACCTTTACGTATGTAAGAATCAGAATAAAAATAAATATGGCACCGCTTATATGTTTCTAAGCAGAAGACAGAGGTGAGGTCATATATATATATATATATATATATTAGTTTAGCCGACTGTTTTCCTTAGATAAATTTGGTTTGACTGATTTTGATAAACATCAGTTAAGTATGTTTCAAAATTGTTGCTAAGGTTTATATTCATTTCTGAGTGACAATTGCAGGGTATAACGTTTTTCTATGTGTTAATACCACTCCCTAACATTTCGTATTTTAATCACTAACTTCAGGAAAATGCACCGCTTCTTTAACACTGTTTCGTCAGAGATAAATCAACAAGTGGTAGTCAGAAGGGGCAAGATCAGGCTGGACTATACGGAGGATGAGCCAGTACTTCAAAGTTGAGTTTCTCGAGCGTTTCAGGAGTTTGGACAGCAGTATGTGGACGGGTATTGTCGTGCAACACAACACCTTTCGACAGCAGTCCTCGGCGTTTGCTTCAGCTTGTCAGAAAGCCTCTCAATGTAACGCACACTGTTTATTGATGTGCCCCTTTCCTGCTAATGTACCAGTATTGGGCCTTGTGGGTGCCAAAAGTCTGTAAGCATCAGGTTTCCTGCAGATCGTTGGGTTTTGAACTTTTTCTTGCAGGGCGAATTTGGATGTTTCCATTCCATACTCTGCCGTTTACTCTCCAGCTCTTAATGATGGATCCATGTTTCGTCACCAGTGATGATTCTGTCTAACATGATGTCACGTTCGTTACCATACTAATTCGAATAGTTTTGGAAGATGTCCACGCGCGTTTGTTTATGCAACTGTGTGAGTTGTTTTGGGACCCACCTTGCACAGACTTTATGAAACCCAAATCTGTTGAGGAAGATTTCGTAGGCAGAACCACGGCTAATTAGAAGACGATGTGTCACTTCATCAATAGTTACTCATCTGTCTACCAGAACCATGTCGCGTGCACGTTCAATGTTTTCCTCATTTGTGGCGGTAAACGGTCGTCCGGCCCCTTCATCGCGCGTAACACTTGAATTTACACTTTTTTAATCCATTCGTAGACACTACGTTGAGGCAACACATTGTTTCCGTGCTGTACCGAACGTCTTCAATAAATTTTAGCCACTAAAACACCTTTCGACGTTTCTCCTTCCTCTGTGCAAACAGAAAGCGGAGCAGTCATGGTTAAAGGCAGGGCAGCGATAACGAAACTAACCTAGCAGCATCTAACCTGCACAGATATAACAATTAAACCACGCATGCGTCAGCTACGCAACACGATAGTACTACCAACATAAACAAAAATATAACTAAATTGCTGATAATATTGACTTACCATCGTAATTAATGCGAGCAATATAGATCACATTATTTTGTGTGAACCATCACAAGTACATTTAAATAATTTTCTGAAAGATGAAAATGGGCGTCATTCCTCTTCAACTCATTACTCAAGAAAGCATTCGAACGTAGAAACTATCAGACACAGGGGCGTGGCTACCATAGGGCTAGATGGTGCAGTGCACCGGGGTACCTACGATCAATGGGCCCCCAAGCGCCTGTGCACCTCTGGCGGCCCCCAAGCGCAGTTCAGGGGCCCCTACCAGCAACACAAAATAAAAAAATAGGTCGCCCATCTGGCCTGAGGGCCCAAAATAAATTTTTTGCACTGGGGCCCTTGTCGACCTAGCTACGCCACTGAATTCAGAGATCGGGGATTAGTTTATTAAATTTTAAACAATAGTTTCTTTTGCTTTTATCGTCGACTGTTTGATTTAAAGTCAATTATAGATTTGACCTCTGTTGAAGACTTCAAAAATTGGAAACATTTAAGTGAAACTTTGAAAATGCATGAAAATAATCCTACACATAAAAAGCATTTATCCAATGGGCTGAAGCTGAAATCAGGTTAAAAGCTGGTTCAACAGTTGGCAAGGAAGAACAGAGGGTAGTTTCTAATGAATTATTTCGATGGAACAATGTGCTTCAAAGATTGATGCACATAACCTTCTATTTGGCTGAAAACAAAATGACATTCATAGGGTTAACTGATAAATTATTCACTCCAAACAATGGAAAATTCTTAGGCCTTGTACCATTATTGGCAAAGTTTGACCCCATCATGGAAGAGCATGTCAAATTGGCAGTGATCGGTGATTTGGCTGACCAATATTGCAGAAAAATTATACAAATGAATTAATAGAACTCATGGCATCAAAATTTATATCTACAATAGTATTCTGCATAAAGGATTCAAAGTATTATACAATCATAACCGATTGTACTCCTGATATAAGTAATAAAAAAAATAACATTCAATCACATTAAGATGCGCAGACATAACATAGGATGCCATTTTTATTTCATTTTTGAAAATAGATTATACAACGGGTGCAGGTCCCACAGAAAGCAATTTAAAAACATTGAGTTATCATCGCCTTAACATTAATGACTACAGAGGACAGGTTTAATGACGCAAACATGAAGGGGGAAAATAAAGGCATACAGAAAAGATTTATGTACATAAATCCGCTAGCATTTTTTGTACCATGCAGATTGCCAGAGTTATAATTTAATACTATGTGATGCAGCGAAAACATAGGTAAAATCCGTACCCTGTTCGGAATTTTACAAAAAATGTTTTATTTGCAGGATAGGTAAATAGATGGACAATTTTGGCCGAACATTTGAAAGTATACATCTTAAAAAATTTATAAGAGAAACGCGCTGGGAAGTTGGAATTAAAAGCGTCAAAGTGGTTCTTTAACAGTTATTTGAAATGCATGATGCTTTGGTTTCCTTGGGCGATGTTACCAAACAAAGCGATGCTGTGACGTTACACGAAGCGATCACACTGGCAGGACAAATTAAACATTTTAGCTTAATTGTTTCTCTTATAACATGGTATGTTGTTTAACGTTGTGAGCAAAGCAAGTCAGTCACATAAAATCAACTTTGTCGACTTTACCGAAATGCTTGAAAAATGTTGCTCTTATTAGAAAAGGTAGACAAACAAGTCTCGAACAAACTGTTACAACAACTGAATTAGCATCGGAACTTGATACGCAGCCAATTTTCATACCACAAACCATGGAGGAATGAAATATGCCACAAACGAGACAAAGACGCATTAAACGTAGATCGGGTGAAGAGGCTGTTGATGAACCAATAACTGATACAAAAAAATTGAAGCCAAGTTTTTAATGCACCATGCTATGAAGAAAATATTTCAACACATGTAAGATTTTTCTGTCACGTGGAATTTCTTGTGTAACTTAAAAAACAAAACTCAAAATAAAGAAGAACTAATCAGACATTGTTCAGTACCTGCTGCATGAAAAGTTAACGGTCTACTTTAAACCTGATATTGATGGAGATTTGTTGTGCGATGAAATTTTAGATTTGCAACACTATATCGGTGACAGTCAGGCAACAATTATCTAAACATTATCAAAAAGCACAATCTTCAAGAGTTATATGCCGACTCCTGGATAGGGTTACCAGATGATGGTCTTCAAAAAAGAGGACATTTCTAGATTAATACTAAATTCTGCAAAAGTGTTGTGGGTTTCTCAACATTTACGGATGTTGCATTAAGATAAATTATAACTACACACTTAATAAATAAAAATATTTAAGATATGCATAATTCACTATACTTTTTGCAAATTAAACGTCTACAATAGGTAGTATATTACTTCATTTTATTAAATCATGCAACGTTACAACAATTTGTGGCACATTTTAATATAAACTACAAAAAGTCATCATTAGTACATTTCTCATCTTCATCATTATCCCCTGAAGTACTCAGATATTTCTTTGAAGAACCAATTTCTGAGAGTAATTTCTTATTTTCCAACAAATAATTATAAAACTGTACACAATATAAATCCTTATAATTATATTGCACACTTATAATTCCCTTAACAGACTCAACACTGAGTCTATTTCTATCTTTGGTCCACTGACTGTTTGCTAATGAAAAAATCCTTTCTACACTAGCATTGTGGCTGGGAATAGCAAAGAAAAACTCCGCAATTTTTAGTAGTTCTGAGAAACAAGCACCATTCTTTGACTCTCGGAAATATTTACACCAGATATCATTTGACAACTGATCTGTATTAACGTTAGGCTGGTTTGTCAAAAATTTCTGAAAGTTGCAAAACTGATCAAAGCACTTTACATCATCTATTTTAATATTAAGTTTTTCATTTAGGTACAGAATTGTTTGTTCCACATCTCCCCAATTTGGAGAATTCTTCAGACCCATCCATTTAAATACCAAAAACTCTTGATACTGAACCAACCATTTCTCAAGATACGTAATTGTTGCATCATAAACATGTGCTATTTCTCCTTCTAGCATATCACATTTGGAACCATAACCTTCATCCCGTTTTTCCTCAAAATTTCTTTTAGTTTTAAAGATTTGAAATTCTGGATTTTTCTTTCCTGAAGAGCATTCAACACACCCTCAAGAATATCTATCATTTCTAAGAGTGAATTTTCTATTTTTCTAGGGCCAAAATATTATGTTGAAATAATGACATAAGAGAATGAACAAACCATAATCGTGCTTCACTAAGCTCATTTTGGAAAAACATTTTAATCAGAACTGGAATTTCACCCTGAGAACTGAAATATGATTTCAGTGCTAGATACATCTCAATTAGTCTCGTAACGCAAGGAAAAAGGGACAGCCACCTACTCTTAGAATGACACAATATTTCCCTATATTGTACATCTACAAAATCACAAAAGTCCTTAAGACTTTCAGTACGTACTGTGTACACAGAAAAATAATTAAATATTTTTAATACTATGGAATCAACATCTAATGTGAGTCCTGCATCAATACCATGTTGAATGTAGTTATGTGAAACATGAGCAGGGCAGCCTAATCCTACTAATCTATCATTTAAATTGTTTTTCAGATGGGCGAAAACATTATTTCCCGACCTCTTACCAAGTCCACTAATCCCACCAAAATTTGTATTTGTATTGTCCCCAGAAAAAGCAACACATTTATTATTAATTCCTCTACTTCTAAGAGTATCACATATGTTAGATGCAATCGTTTCAGATTTTTCATTTGGACTACTTTTAAGTTCTATCACTTTTGTTTGAATTCCCCCAGATTTAAAGTCATAGTATTGAATTAGAATTGGAAACAGTTTCACAGAACCATGGTTACTACCGTCTGTTGCAACACCAAAACATGAAATACACTCTAAAGGGTCAATAGAAGCATTAACAGAATGAGGTGACAATACAGAATTAATAATGGCTTCTATTTTAGTACGAGCACATGACATTTGTTTCGCTATATTTGAGTCTGTAAATAGCACTTTCTGCAGTTTTCCAGTACAGTCCATTGATTTAAAACTTTGATGATGATTGACTGTGTGAAAAGATAGGGTGCCATGATTTCACTTGAACAGTAAAACTGCTTCACTTCACAACAACCAAAACGCAACTAACAGTAAAGCAGTTGAAAGCAATGATTCTAGAAGCCGAGCTGATTACCGAAGTACTTTGCATTGTTGCTTACATAATGTTCTTCACCGGCTGCCCCGCAGCTCGTATTTCACGATAATTGCCTCGCCACCTGTTGCTCAGAAATCGTAACTATATCTTGACACAGTGCCGAGACAGAAAAAGGAAAAGTGTAGATAAAATATCACATTGTTGGCATAAAGGTTAAATTCTTTAGGGTTTACCATTTTGACAGATGGGAGAGTTTTATTCCCACACTTTCAAGTTCATGCAGTAGTAAAACGGAACTAAAAAAAAGAGGACATTCCTTGATTTTTCTCAAAACCCGCCCGGACCATTTTTACGGTCCAAAAAGAGGACATGTCCGGGTAAAAGAGGACATCTGGTAACCCTACTCCTGGATATTCTTTTAACAATACCAGTGACTGTTGCAAGTGGCGAACGCAGTTTTTCTAAATTAAAATTGATAAAAACGTACTTGCGGTCTACAATGTCTCAAACAAGATTAACTAATTAGGTCTCGCTATCCATTGAAAATCAAGTTGCAGAAAACCTATATTTATCGTCTTATCAGAGAGTTTGCTGACAAAAAAAACTAGAAAATAATGTTTTAGTTGTTTGTTAATTTTCGTTTTTCATTAAATGTTTCGTGACTAATTGACAGAAAATATAAGTACATTGTTCAGAGAATGAATGCGTAAAATATGTTATTATTCATTATAATAAATATATGTTTATAGTATTCTATTAATTCAATAAAAATAAGGAACAAAATTAAAAATACGATTTTATAATTATAATCAAAAATAAAAGAGTGCCAAATCCATGACTTGCGCGGGACGCCTAGATGGTTAAGGCCGGCCCTGGCTGTAGTGTTTGCCGGATGGCAGGTGGTTGTCGGTTTATAACCGTACTGACACACAGACAGATAAATCTTGTATTTGATACGATGGAAGGATATAAACATTTTTCACAAATTGATGGTTCCTGTTTTCATTGGTTTTCTTCGTACAGTTTACCATTTTTCTGATACGTGTCATTGGTGGAAGACAGTATTGTAAATTCTTTCATTTTTTTAACTACAATATATATATATTCAGGAAAATTATGTAAAGAAACGTAAATACTCCAAATAAACTAAAGAAATCTCACACGAAAATGATCAAAATGAAATTATGCTTCATGACATTATTGAAATGCTTCTCTGATCACCCAGTCAGGATGATGAATTATAAATATTTCTTGAAATTTGACCACTGGTGCTGAAATTTGAAATTCATTTTTTAGAAATTTAATTCTGTATAGTTGTTTGACGTATTATGGCGGTGATTTTCAACCTTTTCTAATATTCGACACCTTAACAAGAAAAGAAAAAAAAAGTTGATCCCCCCAATCCGTAAAAAAACTTTGGTGATCCCTCAGGTCTGTAATAAAATTATGTCAGCGATTTATTTCTATTGAGACTATACATACTGATCGAGAAATCAAATGCTATACAAGGTAGCCGCGGGTACTACGCGGACAGTGATATATTCCTGGCGACGCGAGAGACAAGAAGGTGAAGTCAGCTCTCACATAGGAACAGTTTATATTCGTTCATTGCAATCAGTTGTCCGAGTACATCAGCAAGAACCGACACGCTCGGTGCGGGCCAGGATTAAATGGAGTTCTCAAAAGATCTGCTCAGCCCTCCATGTCTTCTACAAGTGGCAGTGGCGGAGGAAAATCAAAACCGAAAAGGAATAGACTTTAAGACGACAAGACAATTACCTAAATATGGTAGAAGGAAGATAAATAGGCTTCATTATAAAATGATTTTGTTATTTGCGTCCCAAAAATACAAATACGATTCTACAACTTATTAAGAAAAAAAAAGGAAAAAAAAAAAAAAACTGGCACAGCATTCTAAATGAAAATTTTGTATTTTTATTGCATTGTAAGACAAACAACCATTACTTTTTACATTTACCAGGCTCGTGACTGCGACCCACCGAGCAAGACTTGGCGACCCACACGAAAAACACTGTGTAATGGAAACTATTTTCTTCCTTGTAAATGAAACTAAGTAATTTTAGCTGCGCAACTGACATTCGATACCTGAAAAATGCTTAAAAGTGACAAAACTCTTATAGGAATAGTTCTTTTACCACACAATGGGTGTAGTAAAACTGCTGAGTAGGAGCCTTTACATTTTGTAATATGAGAAAAAAATCATAAATATTATTATGGAACTAGCCGTCCCTTCCCTCCCCCTCCCTTCCTCTAAAAAAAAAAAAGAGACACTGCATACATTACTAAAACATTAGAGCAAAGGAGTAGTTTTTATTCAAAATCTTATTCTACTTTTATGCGAATATATCAAAAATAATTTCATTCAGTCAGAGTAGTTGAGTCCATTTATTTGAACTCCTCGACAGCTCCGCCAGTGCCGTGAAGACGTAGACAAAGTTGAAATATTGACGTAGAAAGTCTTTTAGTGTTAGTAGATAAAAATAGATGTAACATTTGAAAGACGATGCAGGAATACTGTGAAGAGGGATTGCTTTCATATACAAGTTATCAGCATGAATTTGGTTTCTGTCCTTAAAATCACGTATTACTCTACACAATGCTTTTTATATGTTCAGTTGATGCCGAGCGATTAACTCAACTCTAGTATTTTAGTCAGTTGGTACATAGGGACATCGTTTCTTCTTTCCATAACCCGCGAATTTCAAATATAAAATTCTTACCTCGATTGCGGGCGATTGCAGTAAACTCAATCGGTGTATGTTGTAGTTGTGTTTTTTTTTATGTTTCATAATTGTGAAGTGTCTGTACTCACCTTTAGCATGTGCAAGTCACTTCCACATAGCCCACCGTAAGCAACTTGAATCAGAACATCGTGTTCATTGGTGACAGTTGGCGCTGGTATTTTTACGAATGAAAGTGAGTTGGCCTTTGGGTCATACTGCAATGCCTCCATTAGTCCCATGCCTGTCAGCGGTACCGAATACGGTGCGGATTCTCAGCAGTAAGATAATGCAGCCACGTTAGGCGCGTGCCTCCGTTTTAACTGCTCGATAAGGCCACGTTGATTGAGAAGTCGTGACCTTAGAACGCAGTCAACTCTGAATGTTATGTTCGTTGCCAATTTTGTCAGTCTTATTGTACAGATAATTTCTCGAAAAATCTGAAACCCATGTCACACAAGAAGCAGAGTACAAAAAATGGTATTTAACGACGATTACATTTTCAGATGATGTGTCAATTTTACGACCGTTATGTGCGGAAATGAAAATAATCATTCCAAATGTACGGTTGGCAAGCCTTACGAAGCACGCCAAGATCATACGATAGTTGGACGCTAGATGGCATTCGTGTTCGTTTTACAACCTAAACTGTGGGTGTGAGATACGTAACATGAGCCTTTGTCAAATGTGGTCCAATGTTCTAAGTTTGAAGTAACTACTACAAACGTAGATAATTGGAAAAAGTACGCTCGAAGAATTTAAGATAAGAAAAACAATAAGGGGTAAAAAAATATATAGGAAAATGGCTACCAGAGCACGCGCTTCATCGCAGTTAAATTAAATTAAATTTAGGTTAAAATATGGTTGTTTTTAATGCATTATCTTCGGATATAGTATAATAGTAAAACAACATGTAACTGATACTGATATTATGTGATGCGATGAAGAGTATTAACAGAATTGGAGGACTGCATTAAACCAATTTAGATCCGACAGTAGCAAAAAAAAAAAAAAAAGAATTCCTCAGCTTCCAGTCTGTAATATGTAACTAATGTTTCTGTTCAATTCTTTAAAGTATGGAATAATTGTAAGATTAATGTCCGTATTCATTCAACTTATGTAACAATTATTTCCATTATAGAAGAATGCTTCATTCGCGCGTTAGAAAATAGATGTACTTTATGTGCAACAAGCCGTTGACCTCTCTCCATCCTCATATCCAAGAACTGCGAACATAATTCATTTCAACTTGCTTAAATCAAATACACAGTTAAACAATTTCAATTCAAGACAAAACAAACTTCCTCAAAAATCAATCGTCATTGACGTTAGAACACAATCTATATCTATAAAACGAAAACCGGATATATTTGAAATATAAAAACTCGGAAGCTACAGAGCAGATTTCGATGGGGTTTTCACCGTTTTAAAGCTTAGAATCTCAATTGAAGTGTTTGGAATGTCTTATGTTCCAACGTAACATAACGCAGGTGTGGTAAATGAAAATCTTAACGTACAGCCCGAAGCAAAAAATAAAAGAAATACGATGCTTATGTCATACATCGTAAAAAAAAAAAATAATAGCCATGTTATTGCATGTAACGTTTACTTTATTAAATTTTGGTTTTTAGTCTTTAAGCCCCATACATAGTTATATCGAATGCGAAGAGGAAACTATATTTAAATTAATTTTAATAATACAATGAAAAAAATCTTTCGATATCTTCTTTGTTTCTTGATGTTACTATCTGAGGCCGCACTGCTACAATCTCTGACGTTGTGAAATTTTAATGGGTGTGTTAAGTAATGCATATTTGACGTTTTTGAACATGAAATTAAGCTGTTTAAAACCTTTGGTGAAGAACCTTCCGAGAAATTTGTTGCTTTTGAAATTACTGTCTCTGGATGCGAATTAAATTCTCGCTCTTAATAGTAAGTAATTCACGGCTTTGAACATGAAATTGAACTGTTTAAAACCTTTAGTGTTGACATAGTGTTACTTTTTTTTTGTAATTTATTGATGAGCGATTCTGTCTTCACTACATTTATTGCTGCACGAATTGTTGTGGTTATTATGATACAACTTAGTATACATGCAGGAATAAATCAACCCCATCTCTTTCCTACTACACAGGGAGTTAGCCGTTTAAATACGTATAGAAGAATGGTGCGACTGACATGAAATTCACAAGTGCAAAACACTGGCAGTTCTATCATTATCGTGACGCCAAAATCTGATGATAAATTCTTATAGAACTCGGCGAAAAAAATCTAAAATAAAGAATAACATTTCTTGATATCTCACTTGGTTTTCAAGATTTAACATGTCAAAAATCAGTTATAGTTCCTTGTGCTTTTGGTGACGTTTCTTCTGGTCCAGGCTGTATTTCAACCAAACAACAACCACTAGGAAGAAAATAAAACACCTATAGTGCTTTTCCACCTTGTAGATAAAGTGGTTTGATGATGCAATATCTCGAGAACTAAGCGAGATATCAAAAATATTTATAGGGAATACTTTATTTTCGATTTGTCTCACCAAGTTACATACGAATTTATTATTAAATTTGGCTAAGGCGAAATTTTTATTCTGGTCCAGGCTGCATTTCAACCTAACCACGTCAATTTTGAAATACGATATCTAGAGAAATATTCTTTACTTTCAATTTGACTCATCGAGTTATGTAGGATTCCATCATCAAATTGCAGCTCCACGGTTATCGGTTTATGAGCTTCAATATTCACTGTGTGTGTAAATCAATCTAGATCATACTGGGCAACGCCGGGAGCTCTGCTAGTCTGTGTAATAAACTTCCTGAAATTATAAAACAGTTTGTTGATAATAAACATGTATGTAATAAAAAATTACAAAAATATCTTATTGGCTACTCGTACTTATCCAAGAATTTGTACAAAGGGATAAGCTACAAAATATGATTTTGAAAAATTCAATTGTACATTTTAATGTTTAATTTTTTATAATATAACAGTTTTACACTATGACTATTAATCATCTTATATACATAAATTAGCATATCGTGTTGCACACTTCATAGGTTCTTCCTCAGCAGGAATCTGCGGAACAAAAGTAATAAATAAATTAAAAATAACAACTTGAAATGATGATCAGAAACTAAAATTTCCTGATATTACGTCTTGGTCTGCTTCAATGCGACAGCAAAAAATGTTTTAGAAAGAGGCTCAATCTGTAGGCATGGAGTTCAAGCAACTAATTAGATACCATGTGAGAACAGTCTCGGAAAATGTTAAACCATATTTCATCGCATAATACTACCATTTACAGGTTGTAGGTTGGTAACTTATAGCCTAAGTTCCGGCTGCATGATTTCTACGTTCATCTGTTATTTAAGTGAAATACAATTTTTATGTATAACTAGCTGGTACCCACGACTTCGTTCGTGTTTGTAAAGAATTTGGATTGACTGCTACTGACATCTAACAACCATAGTCCACGATGCTATTACCACACACAATCTTCGCTATGAAGTTCAGGCAGCAAAGTAAAGTTTGGACGAATTAAGAAAATTTCCTTGATCGACCACTCTCTACCACCATATCTCCCACACTCCCAAAGTTACCGAAATTCGGCCAACGTTGTGATCGAAGGGTGACTCAGTGTTACTACCACACACAAAGACCAATGATCTGCGCTTCATAGTTTTGGCTGAAAAGTGATACACAGGGTCACATACATTTCTGGTAGAAATTTGAAAGTGCCGCAGGTCGATCACTTTCAACCCCCATATCTCCCACACCCCCAGAGCTACCGACATAATACACGACAGGAGACACGATTCTACTACCACACACAAACTCCAATGGTCTATGCTACGTAGTTGTGGCAGGAAAGTGATATATGCGGAGACTCATGTCATTCGTCGAAATACGAAAATATCCTTGATCGGCCACTTTCAACCACCATATCTCCCACACTCCCACAGTTACTGAAATTCGGCCAACGTTTTGATCGAAAGGTGACTCTGTGTTACTACCACACACAAACGCAAGTGAACTGCGCTAGATAGTTTTCGCTCAAAAGTGATACACCAAGACACATGCGTCTTTGGCAGAAATACGAAAATGCCGCAGGTCGACCACTTTTAACGTCCATATTTCCCACACCCCCATAGCTACCGACATCTAACAACCATAGTGCACGACAGGAGACAAGATTCAACTACCACACACAAACATCAATGGTCTATGCTATGTATTTGTGCCAGGAAAGAGAAGTATACTGAAACACACATTTTTGGTCGAAATATGAAAACGCCCTGCATTGACCAACTTTAATCATCAAATCTCCCACATACCCACAGCTATCGGCATTCGGCCAACGTTGTGCACGACGGGAAACTCCATGCTACTGCCACACACAAACACCAATGATCTGTGCTAGGTAGTGGTGGCTGAAAAGTGAAACATAGGAAAACACACGTCTATTTTTATACATATATAAGATTATTAGTAGCAGAATACGATTCTGCCGGGTTGTCTACCAAAATATGGCCGCAAGTATTTTTAATTATATTGAAAAAAAACAAAACACTTCGTTCAATTGACAGACGGTGTTGTGTGCTACCTCTCTCTCACCCTAAAATATTTTTAAAATACGTCACCTGTAGTTTCTGCATCCAATTGCAATTTTCAAAAACTGTTTTTAAATGTTTCATGTATACATTTTTTAAGGAAAAAATCATCACAACCTCGACACATCAGAAACTACGTGTATTTATGTGTTTACTCACTTTTCCCATAACACTTTTATCAGTATGCCCTCTTTTGTTACCAAATTCCAAGAATACTTATCTTAGGGAGAAATTACTGTATTTTAGTTTGTGCTTAAAATTACAAACACTATTTTATTTCTGGTGGAAATACATAGGATTAAGAAGCAATATATACTTTATTCCTCTCTGTACAATTGACATTGGCTTAAAATCTTTGTGTATGTTAAATCTTCCAAAAGCTGGCATGGCTTCATGGCCCCCTCTTCCATATCAGATGAGTTAGGACAGCATAACTCTGAGAAATGGATCTACGAGATCTTAGCATCTGCAACTGAAAACTCTATTCCCTGGTCTACGATGGAGAAACTCGCGTGGCTCCTGAGCAATGCACTCTGACTGGACTTAAGCAGACGAGAGAAAAGGGAAGGCAGGCGCTTGAAAATTTTGGCTTTCCGAGTAGGGTTTGGTAGTCCTGACAGTAGATACCCTGGTCCTCTAGGCAAGGGATTTACGTAGGACTGGACTTCTTTCAACTAAAATACAAGCTACCGTACACATGCATAGAAAAGCATAGAAAATGGAAGGATCAGATTGCGACAATTAGCTATGAAAAAAGACAAACGAATTAGTATTTCTGAAAGATAACATATTGTTGCTACTATTGTCTGATCAATTACAAATAAAAAATCTAAGATATTACAAGAAATAAAGTTGAAACGGATTAATATAGTTGTGACATCTGAAACCAAGAAAAAACTTAAAGGAAAGAACTTAAAAGAGAACTATACAATGCGTTGTATTGGCACCCACAAAATTTATGGCACAGCCTGGAGTAGCAATGATAATAAATACAAAATGGACATCTCGATCTGTGGGTTAATTATTCATTAGTGACTGTATAATAAGTAATAACCTAACGTTTCAATACTAAAAGTGGAAAAATCACAATCATTAGAGTATACGAGTCTGAAGAAAATTGAGGAGTAAGGAGGGAATTGGTTAGTTATAGATAAGGCTAGGGATCCAACTATTGCGACTAAGAAAAAAAGTAGCTGGTCTGATTAGACCATTGTTAACTCTAATGCACCGATAAAAGGAAAAATATCAGACCAGTAGCTTTTTCACACAGCTAAAGAAGAAAGTGTAAGCTGGGAAATTTATAAATAGATCCTGAGGTTATTAGTTTATCACGAATGTAGACTATTATAGACAGTTGTAGAAGATTTCTTTACATTATTTGAGTCTTCAGATACGTTATATAACACAGCACAAAGTTAGAAGATAAATAGCTTAAACTATAAGCAAATCATATTGAGAGTTGTGGTAGGCAAGTTGATGAAGGGTTTCATATCCAACCATTGCGAACGTGTCACTGTATTACTGGTTCATGAAGGACGGAAGACAAATTTGGGTGAAGCTATAGATCAGTTAGCTTGTCCTCAGTGATAAGCAAGTTGACTGTTAGCTTCATAGCCAACGACACCAGGAATCTCTGTAAGAAAGGAAAGTGGTTTTTTAAATCCGGAACATGCGTTAAGGAGAGATTACTCACGTGAAATCAGTGGAATATGAGCGAACTATTTCAAATTAAATGGGCAAGAGAGGCGAAGTTGAAAGTGTGGCCATGAATCTCTCGGAGGCTAATTTCACTTTTTTTTATATTTATGGCTTTCACCTCGTCGACGTCGAGGTCATTGGAGGCGGGATGGGATTGGGGACAAGGAACGGTTAGGAATTCGGCAATGGCCTTTTTGAAGGAAGCATCCCGGCATTCACCTGGAGTGATTTGGGGAAACCATGGAAAACCCAAATCTGGATGCCGGGACGGGGATTCGAACGGACGTCCTCCCAAATGCGAGGCCAGAACGTTAACCCACCACTCTCGTTGACAACTTCCAGACTGAGCCATAGAAGTATTACCATTGGGGGTTAACAAAATATTACTTGCTGGCTGGAGGAATTCTTGAGATGTAGGAAACAAAAAGTTGCGATAGGTAAAGTAGTGTCAAAAGTGGTGGAAGTTAGGGTATGAAATGTTGTCTCGAAAAGGGTGGAAGCAACAACAAAATTATTAAAAAGTAGTGTAATGGAATGATTGAAGTTCATCGCGTGAAATGAATGACACGGTTAGTTTACATTTAGAGTTTAAGTTGCTTATAAATAAGATAATGCTGTGTTAAAGTTTCTTATAAAGAGCTGTTATGAATAGCACAGATGAATCTGAACAGTATGTATCTTACTGGGTATGTCAGCGTAGAATGAAAATAGATGCCAAAAGAACTCAGTTATCAAGGTATTTAGATAGGAATAAAAATCTTTGGTTAGGTTATATGGTGGAGGAACAGTTAATTTTTGGAGAAATGAAGTGTAAACACCTTTTGGATGCAAATTGGGCAAAGGATTTTGATTAGTATGTGCAAGGTTAAAGACGATCCTTACGTTCAGTTAGCTCTTGAATTCAGCTATAAGGGAGTTGGAATATTTTTTCTGCTTGTAATTATAGTCACTGGAGATAGGAACTTGGAAAAAAAATATCGAGGGATATGTTAAACAATATCTCAAGAACTGAAAAAATTTACAGTTAAAGTTTCATTAAAAAGAAGGTGTGTATGGTAACTAACACTGGGCTATAAGCGCCAATGCAATTAAAATAATAAGTACAACGAGAACATCGTTAATAACAATAGTTGTACCAAACAGAATTCTCATAAACAAAAATGGTTGACCGTAACTTTTCTTGAAAACGTGAAACACATGCTTCTTATTTGAGTTGACATAGAAATTTTCAGTAGCAAAACACATCATTCAGAAAGTAGTGGAAACATTTTACGGTACACCAAGAGTTGGAACTGTAAAATCAGTTTTCTTTTTCTGTTCTGTTTTTCATTATAACTAATTGGGTAAGATGTATAAAAATATAGAATATTTTTCTACTTTTGAATGTTGTTTGGGCGTCTTCAGTTACGTGACAGATGTTAAAGGTCTCACAGTTTTAAGTTCAACTCCAACGAAGGGCAGATAATACTAGATAACAAAGTACTAAATAAATATGCTTACTGACGCTTGATGACGAAAAGGCCCTTCGTAGTTACGTCTGTACTTTGAGATAGCTTTATCTAAATGTCTTACCCTTTGACATTTTGCCAGTTGCCTAACTATTCTTATGAAACTCTTTTTAAGGGCTTAACGGCTTCTCGTCTTGGATATCTTTAATGTCGGAGGACACTGGGCTCAAAGAACGGGAAGAATGACATTTGAAGGATATAATTTCGGCATCTGGCGGAAGTGATTTCGGAAAGGAATGAAAAACCAAACCGGTCTGGGAATCGAAGTAGCGTCTATCCGCACGCCAAGCCCGAACGTTTGGTGATGCTAACATAATGGATGCATCGTAAATTGGTATATTATTTAGTATCATGACCCCATACAAAATAAAAATAAGGAAATGTATAAAGGGCTGAGTCGAAGGGAGCTATTTTCTTAAGGAAGTTGTAATAGCCCTCAAACCGAGACTTTAAATGGAATTGTATTATATGAAGCATTTGTTGCAAGCTAGAGGTTGATTGAATATGATTTTGTATATTTGTCTTGCAATTTACTGTAAATCGGTGTAAATGGATTTTGTTTTATGAAAAGAAATTATATTAACACTATTTAATACGTTTAAGGACAGAACTATTCCAGAGAATTGCTTAAATGTTTGTAATTCCAAGTATTAAGGTGAGCTACGATGTTTAAAGGATGATTTACTACAGTTTAAAATGATTTATGTGGATAATTTTGTGTTAAAGTATCTTTAATTTTCATTTCTGAGCATTTCGTAATGATTGTAAATGATTATGTATTAATTTTTATTGGTTTTAATTGTTTAAGTATTGTTAAAGTTCGAGAAATATCTGTCGGAAGCCTTTGTAATGTTCTAGAACTTTCGATGAAACTTATATAAAGCGAGCGGCTGAGACTCACAGACAGTTTTTCGACACAGTTTATGGACACTGTTTACGTCGGCAAAGACAGTTTTGAACGAACAGTTCTATTGTGTACTGTGCATGGAGGAAGGAATATATGGAGACGACGCAAGGGACCTTCGCCACATACTGGAGTGAAACCGGGTGGAGACAAGTGGGGAGGGGAGGCCGCCATATTGCTTGACCAGAGAAACACGGAAATATGCACAAAAACCTCAAGGGAATCATAAGACAACCGTGGCACCGCAATTTGATGATGGATTATTATGTAACTCGACGAGACACATCAAAAATGAACAATAAAATTTTTTGATATCGTGCTTAGTTCTCGAGATATACTGTCTCAAAAGAGTGGAGTTTCTGGTTGAAATTCAGAAGAAACTTGTCCCCAAAGTCAAATTTGGTGATAGATTCTTATGTAACGCGACGATATAAATCGAAAATAAAGAATAAAATTTTTCGATATCTCGCTTAGTTCGCGAGATATAGTCTCAAAAGTGAGGTTATGAGGGGATTCAACGATAACCGTGGCGCCGCAATTTGATGACGAATTCTTATGTAACTCGATGAGGGAAACTGAAAGTAAAGAATAAAATTTTTTGATATCTCGCTTAGTTCTCGAGATATTGTACCTTAAAATTGACGTGGTTAGGTTGAAATGCGGCCTGGACCAGAAAAAAACTATCACCATATCCATATTTGATGATGAATTCGGACGTAACTTAATGAGCAGGTAATTCTTTTTAACTTGAATAACAAACTGTTTATTTCTACAGTCCTTAAATTTTAGTTGATGTTCAAATAGGTTATATTTTGACATTCTATTTCAGTAATTGACAAGGAAGATTTCAAAATCTAGAAATATACTTGTAGACATATTTACAAACAGAAACAAGTGATATCTGAAATTAAAAAAAAAGCATAAGTCAATGTTTAGAGCTTTAAAAAAAATTAATACTTCATAAGACCTTATAGTTTCTGAGCTTACTTGATATTGTACTGTTAGTGGCCTATATAATTTTGCTAGAAAAATCAGTACATTCAAAAATCAGAAGCTAACAGCTAATAATAAATAAATTGTTTGTTCTCTTCTGGTATACATCGCATTTCAACCTGACAACATTTCCATTAATATTGCCGCTACAAAACCAAACTAACACATCTAAACACAAGAAATGCATCACGAACTACATTTCCGTCAACAAAGTTTATTTCATCACGTTCAGTAGTTCGCACAGCACAAATTATCACGATTAATTTCATCGTGCAATTTCAGTGTAAACTTAAACGTGAGTAATGCATGCAGAATACCATATTCACTGTGTCGCGATGTAAACACGACCCGTTTAAATTAAATTTCCAACATTTGTCTACAATAAGGCTAGCTTTTCAGGTGCAAAATAGTAACATATGCTAATTGTCTACACTACACCAACAAAAATTTGAGAATAATATGATCCTATTGAGAGCAATGAATAAATTTATAGCGAATGGCACTAATGTTGCGGTTGCCTGTCAGATACTTCAAGAACGATAATTACAATGTGACTTACTTATGAAACGCTATTCCAGGTTTTTTCCTATCTCGTCTGTTTGTGCAACCATATGCATCACAACTTGGCGTTATAGAAAACTTTAGAATATTAGAAAATGAAATATTCTCAGCAGCTGACACAGTGCAAACAGCCCAATGTTTTGGTACTCCTACGATATCCGCCGCGCAGGTACAGTTTTTTCACGAGGTTTCACGGATTTCGCGTTATCTCGTCTCCATATATTCCTTCCTCCATGGTACTGTGAGAGTGTGTGATAGTATTGACTTTGGAAGAAGTGTCGAATGTAATCACTGGAGTTTGCGTATACATGTGACCAGTATCTTTGAAGTCCGAATGTCTTTACGTGAAATAAAAACAAGTTAAATTCTAAACTGTATCGTGGACTAATTATATTTCTTATATAATTCAACCACGAGACACCTAATAAGGTTGTGGAAGTTAATCTTCTTAATTTGAAAGATAGCTCAAACCAACGACATACAAACCAGTTGCACAGTTTCCGAAGTTTTCGAAAATATGACTTATGCCCGTATGGAACTGTCAAGGATGAAGAAACTGAAATAATCATATTGTTATAAAGACGTCATGTTCTGTATAAAACGAGAAGTAATAAATCGACTCTGTGATAGGAACTCAAACGTCCATTCTGTCTTGGTTGATGCATTTTTTAGAAGGGTAATGAGAGAATATGGTGAAAAAATGAAGGTCGAAACGTCGACTACGATGAACATGACGCGGCGCCACCCGGACAGCCAAGAATCAACATTATGTTGAGCTTAATACTTCGGAGTATAGCTTCATACGTTTAAATGAGGGTCAAAACGTCGGCTACGATGAACATGACGCGGCGCCACGCGGACAGCCAAGAATCAACATTATGTTGAGTTTAATACTTCGGAGCATAGCTTCATACGTTTAGGATTTAAATTGGGGGCGTGTGTGGCACAATGGAACACAGGGCACAGTGAAACAGTGTGAATATCTTTTTTTTTTTTTTTTTGCTTGGCTGTTAGCCTTGGGCTAATTACGCCATAAACATAGGGTTGTTATTGTTAGGGTTTATGTTTATTTGACTTATATACAAATTTTGGTATTATCTACATATTTGCATATGGTATTGACAACTTTGGTGCAGGGAGTTGCTAAGTTGATCATTAGAGATATTATATCAGTAATTTTTAGCTGTTTTTCAATCAGCTCCTTTCTCATGTCTCTGTAAGTTTTGCATCTAAGTAAGACGTGATATATGTCTTCCAGTTCACCACATCTATCACAATTTGGTGACTCTACAATGTTCATGATATGCTTCTTATCCTTTAAAAGGGAGTGTCCTGTACGTAACCTGTTGAATAATGTAATCTTCCTTCTGCTCAGTTCTTTGGTCTCGTACCATGGCGTTCTTTCGATTCTGTTGCAAATGGCCCGATGCCACAATCCCTTGGAATCCTTGTTGATTTGCCATTTCATTTCCCATTCTTTCAGTGTTATGGTCCACGCAGTGTGTCTAAGGTCAGTGAACGGTATTGCGACGTCCTCCTTTTGTGCTGCAACTAATTGTTCTTTGGCTGCCTTATCGGCTCTTTCATTTCCCTGTATACCCACGTGGCTTGGTACCCATTGTAATTGTAGGTCTATCCCTTTATCTATTGTCTTCGTTCTTTCTCTAGCCACTTGATAGGCTATGTAGTTTTTTCCCTTGCCTTTAGGGATTGCTAAGATTGCCTGCAAGGCGCTTCTCGAGTCTGAACATATTACTGCTTTCTTTTTCTCTGTACTTTGAACATATTATATTCCTTTGAGGATGGCGAAAAGTTCTGCAGAAAAGGTGGAGAATTGGTTCGGCAATCGAAACGCTTCTACGACGTTGCTTCTAGGTTCCACATATGCAGCTGCACATGCCTCTTCCCCCGCCTTGGATCCGTCCGTGAAGATTTGACACCAGTCTTTCCACTTTGTATTGATTGTTTCAATCGTCCTTTGTTTCGCTTCTTCCTGATTCCAGAATTTTCTTTCGAGCTGCTCTGATGTGATGTACAGGTACACATGTGAAGCTAAATCCACTTTTTGCCAAGGTTGCTTTTCCGAGTAAAGGTCGTTGTTTTCTGCCGTATGGATATTCCACTTACTAGTTAGCTGTCTGTATGTTACTAGTCTTGGCATTCTGTGAGGGTCTGGAGGTTTGCTTCGAATCTCATGGGCTAATATCTGTACTCAATAGTGGGTGTTCTTTTTTGGAGCTTACCCTTAACCAGAAGTTCAACCCTATTTTCTTTCTGCGTATATGTAGCGGCGGGGTTATTGTCTCTGCTTCCATTGCCGCTATTGGAGTGGTCTTAATGAAGCCTCCTATTATCCTCAGTACCGCTGCCTGCAGTGAATCAAGTTTCGCTTGTAGGGTTTTGCAAGCATTATCGTACAGAAAGCTTCCATAGTCCAGTCTGTTTCTAACTACGCTGTAGTACACATTGCGCAATGGGCGAGGATCCGCTCCCCAGTTCATTGAAGCAACTACTTTTATTGTATTGATCCGCGTTAGAGATGACGCTCTCAGATCCATTATGTGTTTTCTCCACGTAAGCTTTGAGTCTAGCCATATTCCAAGAAATTTGATTTCCTTCACCAACTCCATCCCAATACCGTTTAGAGTTATTTTAAGCTCATTTTCTTGATAATGTCTATGGGTAAATATACATATTTACTTTTTTGTATTGTCATGTGTAATCCTTTCTCTCTCAGCTTTTCAAGGATTGCTGTAACTGCGGCTTGTAGTATTACTCTTGCCTTTTCTTTGTCGGGATGGGAGACATATATCACAAAATCATCCGCATACTGAAGGAAGGGTCACCATTCCTGGTAGCTCGGTGAACAGCTTAGCCGAGTATATATTGAAGAGGTCGGACTCATTGGGTCGCCCTGTGGAATTCCCTGGTAGACGTGTCGTTCAAATCTCTTTCCTTCTGCTGTGTGTATTATATTCACTCTGTGACCCAGGTAATTGCAACACCAAGATATGAGTTTACTATGTAGCTTCATCTCTTCCATGGCTTCCTGTAATATATTGATCTGTATGTTATTGTATGCGTCTTTTATGTCCAGGAACGCAGCCAGGAGATAGTTGTTTCTGACAAAATTTAATTGGATATCCGTAACTAGTGTGCTAATGACATCCATTGTGCTGCACCCCTTCCGAAATCCCATGGTGCGGTGATCGAGGTTTCGATGGTGTTCTACATGCCATTCCATCCTGTTCTTTATCATTGTGCTCATTAATTTAGCCATGCACGGGATTAGTGATATAGGCCGATATGCCGATGCATCATTCTTGTCCCTACTGGGTTTCGGCACTGGGACAATTACTACATTTCTCCATTGTTCCGGCACGTAAGATCTGTTTATCATTTCGTTGAATAGGTTCAGAATTTTATGTTTAGCATTTTGTGGCATGTTGTCTATCATTGAATACGTGATACTACCCATTCCTGGAGCTGTATCCCTCTTTTTAATGGCACTTTCAAGCTCAGACATGCTGAAGAATTCGTTATTTGAGATGTTGTAGTTTTCTTTAGGGTGCTGCTGATCATTCCATACCGTATTCCCGGGAACAAATGCAGGTGCCGTTATTCTAAAAATTGTTCCGCCAGCCTTGTCGTCTGTGTAGATGATGTTTTGGGAAGATCTCTTGCCGTTGAACCATCGTAGCTTCTTCCACATTTCTTGCGTCGAAGTGCCATATTTGATGCTGGAGCAGAAGGTTTTCCATCCTTCTCTTTTGGTTTTTCTGATAGTGTTTCTGGCCTCTGCTGTTGTTTGTCTAAGTATCCTAAAATTCTGGAATGTCGAGTCTTTTCTATACATTTTGGTTGCAAGGCGTCGTCTCGCTACTGCTCTAGCGCATTCACTGGTCCACCAGGGTTTTCTATTAATCTTGCTTTCCTCGTTTACTTTATATTCCGGGATGCATTCTTCTGCCGTTTTAGTTATTATCTCTTCCAATTCATTGTATCGTTGTTGAAGGTTGCCTGTGTTTGAGCTTAAGTGCTCTATTCTTGTACTGATTCTTTCTTGGTATAAGTTCCAGTTAGCTCTACTGCAGATCCAGCGCCTCTTTGATGTGCTTAACTTCGTTTTCGCCACGGAATCCAACGTGATTTTCAGTATCAGATGATCGCTACCTAATGAGTCCTGTAGCATCTCCCATTTAGTCCTGGTGCTCAGGCATGCCGCAATTAGTGAGATGTCGGGTGACGAGTTCCTTTGGAATGGCGTCCCTAGTCGCGTTCCGTGCTTGTTGTTCAGCACGGTAAGTGATGACGAGGTTATCGCCGACGCCAGTTCTTCACCTTGTTGATCCCGCTGTCTTTCCTGCCACATCGGGTGGTGCGCATTAAAATCCCCTCCCACGAAGCTTTTGGGTGGTATCTGATCAAATAGAGCTTCCCAGTCCTCTTCCTTCATGTTAACTTGAGGAGGTTTGTAAACAACAGTAACATTTTCTATCGGATCTTTGTGTTTCAGGTCGACGGATAGCACTTCTAAATTAGCAGACGGCTCTACTATGTCTCTGATGTTGCTCTTCACATCATTTCTGACAAGTATGGCTACTCCTCCAAATCCGTCACCCCTATCTTTCCTATGGATGTTGTAGTTTTTATGCTTTATGTTAATATTATCATATAGCCAAGTTTCGGTGATCAATAGGGCGTGGGGAGCATGTTCCTCAATAACTCTCTGTAATTCATTCCATTTGGGTACCAGGCTTCTGGCATTCCATTGTAGAATTATAAGTTTAGCCCTTTTATCCATTATTATCTGCAGCATCGCCTATCTCCATTGTGTTTTCACTGTCTCCCATTTGCTTTATTTCTTGCATGACCATCTTAGTGGATTCTTCCTGAATTTTTTCTATCACTTCCTTGGGGATGTTTCCATTTAATTGTTGCATAATGACTTTGGTCACAATTTTCACAATGATGCTAATACTTTCGACATTCGTTTCCTTGTTTCATGCTCCGCCATCTGATCTGTACTTGTTTCTCTTCTTACCGCAGGTAATCTTCTTTCATGTATCTCCTTATATTGGTTGGTCTTTTCTCCCATTGCAGCTGCACTAAAGGTTTTGGACTGTATGGGGGGAAATTCTTTTGGGTTGTGTTCATATCCTGCCCTGGCTGGTGTTTTACTGCCAAGTGCCTGTGTCTGCTTTCGCTCCTCTTCTCGTTTCCTTATTGGACATGCTCTGTCGTTTGCTTTGTGGTCTCCACCACAATTCGCGCACTTAACTTCTTCCTTGTTACAGCAGGTTGCATTGTGCTCCTCTCCGCATTTAGTGCACCTTTCTTTCCCTCTACAGTTGGAGGAGATGTGACCAAATCTTTGGCATTTAAAGCACTGCGTCACTGGATACACGTATGGAGTAACCTTGAATCTGAGATAGTAGATTTCTACTTCTTCCGGAAGAAACTGGCTTTCAAACGTGAGTAGAACCGTTTGTAATGGTTTTCTTTCTATTTTTCCGTCCAAATGTATACTTTTCATGAATCTTCTTACGCCTACTATGGGAGCGGAAGCTTTAACATTTCTTATCAGCTCTTCCTCATTCAAGTCTGTAGGGACGTACTTGATTACACCTTTGGCACTCTACCCTGCTTGCAGGGATATAAGCCTTTAGTCTTAGTGACTGTAAGAAGACATCATTTCCAACGAAGTTGTTTGCCGCCTCAGCTTTAGTAAATTCCAGCATCATCCGATTTTTCCCCTGTTGGTTGATCCGCTGAAGACCATTAATCTTGTTATAGAGTATTTTGCCTAGTTGTATAGGGTGAGGCAGTTGGCTGTTCATCTCTGGTTCGATGTATACTATATATGGTCCCTGTGAGTGCCGGTTATACAGTCTGAAACGTTTCAGTGGTGCTGTGTTATTTTCCTTTTGTCCTTCTTGACTTGATCGTGTTTGGGTTCAGTTGGTCATTTGTTGATCTGCTCGCAGTCTCTGTGACGTGATATGTCAGCTGCTGCGAAGGTGTTGTCTGCTTTATAGTTTGATCCTTGTTCAAATTAGGCACTATTTCTGTTGTATCGAAATCTTCTTTGTTGCTTATAGGTATACTTCTTTTCCCGGTAGCTCTTCTTTTCTTTCTAAGATTGTATTTAACTTCTTCTTCACTGTCCTCATTGTGTTCTTCTATTTTCTTTTTTGTTGTCTCTGACATGTCTTGTTCTGCTTGATAAATGAATGGTTCATTCCTCTCCTCTGCAGCTTTGGCAGTAGCACCGCCACTCGCTTCCGCCATCCTGCCTCCTTCACGATCTTTAAAGTTTCGGATAGATTGATGTGTATCCGAGGTACACTCGCTTCCTTCGAGTTAATTTAGCAGATACTTTATATTCTAATGCTATGTCCACTACGTTTGGTTTTCACTAATATACACACTTGGCGCAAATGCCGCACACTGTTGTAGTCCCGCTTCACTAACAACCACACACGTAAACAGGAAAGGCTCACTCTCGGCTGTACACTAGTTCCGCATGCGCTCGTAGCTGAAGCTAAACTGCAGTGTGAATATCGGACTCGCAGAAGTGTCATAGTGCAGCGGGATTCCGCCAGAAAGCGCTGCGGGCCACTGCTAACAATGGCAGCTAATCGCTCCTTCCTATCGTGTTGCGTTCCTGACATGTCAAGGTGAAGTGCTATTTTTCGGCTGAAAGTAAAATATTTCCTCTAACGGATTTTCGTCTCTAGGTAGGACTGAGTGATTTTTTAATTCAATCGGCTCTCATGGCATTTCGTAGTACATGTATTCCTTAACCTTTCGCCAGACTTTTGCATTTCTAATGCTACACGTTCGTGGTAGAGAGTAGGGGAAACTGAAATGGCATGTTTGGGGTTCCTTGAAACAGAGGAGTTCGGGGCACAATGAAACGTATCATGGAGCCCCATGAGTGTTTCGTTGTGCTCCATGTGTTTTTCACTGTGCAGTAAGTGTTTTTTTTTTTTTTTGCTTCAGAAATGGTGCGAAATCGACAGCACAAAACTAGCAAGGGTCTCTTCTTGGAAGATGACATGAAGGCAGCAGTGGAAATGGTCATGAGTGGATGCAGTCTAAGACGTGCTTCTGAATCGAAGAACCTGAATCATGTCACGTTAGCAAGATATATGATAAAAAAGGAAATAAAGTGGTGAGGGTGGGGGGGGGAAAATATGAAATATGTGCCCAGGCCAGCCGCTAGCTGTTTGAGTGCCCGCGTGCAATACCGATTATGCCGCCCCCTATCTAACTACAGCCAGTGGTGGATCTAGGAATTTTCCGAACCAGGTCAAAAGAATGTGAGATTGCAGCCCCTTCAAACATTATTTGCCGCCCCCATTGTTGCCACACCGAGTGTTGCCAAAAAGGTCGCCCCCTCCATAACAGGCTGCAAATTTCGTCGCGGCGACAATGGAATGACAACTATCCCGGGGCGGCGACTGTCGATCACTCGATTTGCCGCCCCCCCCCCTCGACCTGCCGCCCGCGTGCGGTGCACGCCTTGCACGCCCGCTTACGGCGGCCCTGTATGTGCCTAACAACTCAGTTAGTATGGTTTTCACACTGGATCAGGAGGAGCAATTGAAAAACAACCTCATGTGTGCTCTAAATTTGTTATGGTCAACTAGCTGAAGATTGCAGAAGAGTTGCATACCAAATGGCAGTGATGAACAAAATACCATGCCCTAAATCATGGGGGGAAAAGAAACTGGCAGGAATTGACGTGTTTTATGGTTTTCTGAAAAGGCACCCCAAACTCAGCCAAGGAACCCCTAAGGCTTTGCAGCTTGTCTCATGCTACTTCGTTCACCAAACAGAATGAAGATGTGTTCTTTGATAACTTGGAAATACTGTACAAGTAGCGCCCAGAATTTCGATATGGGACGAGGGTGTTTTATCTGGATGAAACGGTCACATCAACTGTGCAAAAACAACAATGAATAGTGGCTGAAAAAGGTGTCACCCAAGTGTGCAGTGCTACAAGAGGAGAAAAAGGCACTAACGAACCACAATGTACGTTATTTCTGCATCCGGCAGCACAATTCCGCCAGTCATGATTTTTCAATGTGTTCATTTTAAGGAGCACATGACTCAAGGAGCACCTCCAGGAACATAGATCTAAAGCAGAGGAAGAAAGGCAAGTGTATGATTGCTACGAGCAGTCCAGAAATGACAGCTGTAGCATATCCACTAGCCCGGAAAATATATATGTATTTATAAGTATATTTTGTAGTATTGAAATGAATGTATAATATGAACTGTAAGCAAGTGTATTTAACTCATGGAGACCACAGACGGTACCAAGTTTGTAAACAGGGGTAATATAAGTGACATTAATATCTGGTTTTTTGGAGTGTGTGAGAAGTGTGCGCGAGAGAGTGTCTGGCCGCGAGCGGGCGCGAGTTGCACGCCAAGATTGTGGCGGCGGTCCAGCAATTTTGTATTGAGCCTGCTGAGTCCGAGATTGTTCTTAATATACGAAAGAGTGTGTTTTCATTTGTGGTTTTATAAAGTTGTTAAGAGTAGCAAATGGACTTTGATCAATAAAATAGAAACTTATTGCTTGTACGACGTTAAATGTCTTATTATTTGTATAATAAGAACCTTCAAATGAAGATAAGTAGCTCCTCAGGTCCGCGTGCCTGGGTGGAATGACGGTATTTAAGGGCCAAACCGTCAACAAACCTGTGGATTTTAATTAGTAATACGAAATAGTATTGAGAGGAGTATTACATTTGGCTTACCACTGCCAGGATAGTGAAGATAGCAGTGATAGTATTACACAGCCATTGCGGAGAAGAATAAACCAATTCCAATTTCCAGAACAGTCAGCCAAAAGGAAGCTAAATGAAAATCAACCAAAGCTAAATGTAAATCAACCGAAGCTAAATAAGAAAAAATATGGTAAACAAGCTCCAGTTCATTCATCAGAGGACGACGGAGAATACGATGGAGACTTTGAATATGCAGACATGGACGACGACATGACGTAGGCCTAGATGAGGAGTTTTTTTCTGTTGAGCCTGACCATTTTGCAGAATTGAACCGTTTTCCTGTTTTGGGAGATTATGTCTTGATTGAATTCAAGATAAGAAGCCATTCAAATTCTTCGTTGGTCGAATCACCAAGATGAAAAATGATGAGGGGAACTACGAGGTCAAATTCCTAAGATACCGAAAATGCAACACATTTATCGAGCCTCTTGTGGATGACACAGCCGCGGCTAATGGCAAAGACAAAAAGATGCTGCTTGTAAACCCTTCTGAGTCTCAGGGCACTAAAAGACAAAAAGATTTCATCTTACTCGGGGTTGATTTTGGCAATGTGAACATTGTCTAAATGTAAAAGGATGTCTTGTTTGTGCTGTAATATGATCACTTCAACTCATTTTCTATTCCAGATACATCTTTTTTTTGCTTAATTCAATTCATTAATTAAAAAATAAAGTTTTTTTTCATGAATTATGGCATTTTTTCAGCTTGCCCTGTTTCATTGTACTCCAGGCTTGGGGCACAATGAAGCAAAACCCATTTTTCCGAAAATGGCCACTCATGGGCACATATGATTTCTATAATCATTGTTGTTGAATTTCTTTCATAGGTTAGATCATTAGGTATCCGGCTGGAAGATGCTATCACCATCGTAGAAGCTATGGAGAATGAAGGACAAGTGATCCACAGCTGACATTGTGCTTTCGATCACTCTCGCAACTCCCAGGTGAATGTCTTCCACAGCATAATACTGTCCTCCACCGGCCTGCGTCTGTTACGTGGTGCATGTTCGCCTGAAAAACGATCACGACCTTCGACCTACTATAGCAAGAAACGTCATTAATTCGAATAGGTAACACGTTTCCATTGATCCACGGTCCAATCTCCATGATCTCGTGCCCACTTCAATCGTAATTGACGATGTCGTTGGGCCAACATGTGAACAGGTAAATGGGTGGTCTGCTGCGGAGCTCCATGTTCAACAATGTGCGCTGAATAGTCCACTCCGAAGCACTTGCGCCGGCACCAGCATCGTACTCTGCCTTCAGATCTATTCTAGTCTGCCTTACAAACGATCAAGCCTCCAACCTCCACGTTCTGTGATGAGGCGTGGATTTCCACCACCTTGTCTGCTATTCGTGGCTTCACCGTCCTTCAACCACTTTCAGTAGATGCTCACTACTGTTGCAGGCAAACAGCCGACCAGCCTCGCAGTTTCCGAGATACTTTTTTTGGGCAAATGTCGAAGGAAAAGCGGAAAAGCGGTATCAGAACAGGAGGAAGGGAGAATATGAATGCTTGAGGATAAATTATAGGGAATATCGACGTTCGTGATTACTAGTACGAATGGTTATTTCGTTAGTTTACATTCAAGAAACAGGATCATGGTTTATAACGTAATGCTGAATGATCGGAATAAAACTAGAGAGAATAGTAAACAGATACGAGACCTGATGATAGATTTGTTCTCCATCTGCCAGAATGTAGAATGTAGATTTGTTCAATGATGCACGATATCCACTTACTAATGGGATATAGTAGTGCAAGAATGCCGTTACGTGGTCATTTTTAACACTACCCGGAAGCACAGTTAACACGCGCAATTCATTACTTACGACCGCTGGGTTTATTTGCACAGATTCGCATAGCATCTGGCATGTGAGCGAGTTAGATCACGACAGAATAATTGGTCTTGTCGATCAGGTTTGTCGATCCGTGACATTGTGGCTGATAAGGGTCTCGCTGTAAGACAGTGATGCGTGTGTGAAACCAGTCGATAGAAAATGGTCGTACACAAAGACGAGCGGGTACTGGATCACACAATGTGACCACAGCGCAGCATTACCACCTCCATGCGATTTCACCTCCTACGTATTGAGGGTAATCTGAATAGCAACAGCTACATCAGTGAGGTTTTAGACTCCGAGGCACTGCCCTTGCTGCAGGCAGCTCCACATGGCCATACATAGTTCAGCAGGACAATGACGGCCACCTGTGGCGAGAAATAAGCCTTCCTCGAAGGCACGACGGCTTCGATGACCTGCACGTTCGCTTGACATGTCGCCCATCCAAGGATAAGATCGAGCGGCACCTTGTTCGCTTCGTCCTACTGAGGATACTATCGATGCTTTGTGTTCAAATCGCATGGCAGTGTATTCCCCAACATTTAACAAGAATTTTCCCTTTGGTTCCATGCCATGACGTCTAGAGGTCCTGATTGTAACACGTAGCGGCTTCACAGCGTACGTATTTCTCTCCGTCAAACGGCGTATATAGTTCTGTTCTTCTAATCATTTAAATACTGTCATGTCCCTAATCTGTGGAATAACTTTCTTTTTAATCACATCTCTCCTTGGTCTGGCAATTTTCAGGCTTCAAACGCCAGTGTCAACAAGATTTTTACAAGCATTGCATTGAGGTAGCACTCCGTAAGTGGAATTATACGTTAAACTGTAGGACCCAGAGAAAGGGAACGGACCATCCTATCTCTGACCTTTTAGCTTAGTACTTCTTCTTATTAAAATAAGTTTAGGGTCTCGTTTTCAAACGACAATGTGGTCAGGAATTTTATCAGTGATGATTTTTTTATATTAATTTATTAACCTTCGGTTGCACAGCCCATTTAGTCATTACTAAGCATATCCACTGGCGGAAATTAAAAGTGCAGCTACCAGACCGAGTTGTGATAAGTGAATGAAATTTGGTCCCATGTATCCCCATATGAAGAGTTTTAAATGATTAACATTTAATTGTATGAGAATTACGCGGCTGTTTACTATATGTTTTTCTTTACCGTGTAAGGGGTGAACAGTGTGTGGTAACATGACACTTTTTTTTCTATAAGTTCTTGTTGATCAAGTTTGTCAAGGCGAATAATAGCTACCCTCTACATCCAAATGTCTAACTGTAAGAGAGGTCGGAGAATTGACGTGTGTGAAATGGATGCACCATATCGTGAAATCTCCCGAAGGATTGTCCGTAGTGCAATGTCAGTAAACATACCTGTTACACAGTGGATGAAAGAAGGCTCTAGTCCTCCTAGAGCAGGCACAGGCTCAAACAGAAGGACAACAGTAAGTGAAGGCCACCAAATTATGTGGGTGGCTGAAGGTCAGAGAGAGTCACCCCTCGAACGATTGTAAACCAATTGCTTGAAGCTGGTGACACTCTCTGACCCCTATGCAGTGTGTTTCATTTACCTGATTTTATTACCAACATCTTCTAAATTCGTGTAAAACACAAATTAACACGTGAATGGTGTACATTTGTGTTTAGAAACGAGTCTCGTTTCTGTCTGTGGCAAAGTGATAATCGACAACGTGTAGTGAAGAAACAGCTTACCCTGCTGAGATTTCAGAACGTCACACAGGTCCAGCCGCTGGTGTCATTGATTAGGAGCATTCAGTTTCGATAGCAGGACTGAGCTGGTTGTTGCTGAAGGCACAATGACAGTCCACCAATATGTAGACGGGGTGCTGCACCCTATTGTGATACCCTTCATGTCTACCACCCCAATCCCATCTTAGAATAGGATAATATCCGTCCTCATATTGTGACAATTACAGAACAAGCGTTGCAAGGGTTTACGATCACAATTAGACCACACGGTCCCCAGATGTATCCCCAATAAAGCATGTCTGGATTAGACACATTAGATCACATTGTCACCCAGCACAAACTGTGAAACAACTGACTGCACAAGACATGCTAGCGTAGAGCGACATACCCCTAGAAGACATCCGAATACTGATTAATTCAGTGCCGGCAAGGATCCACGAATGTATAGATGCTCAAGGTGGGCGCACTTCTTACTGACAGCTGTATCTAAAGGTAATAAACTTAGCCTGATCCATTTCTATTAGTTATCATTTCTTCTGGATATGACCCTGGATATATCTACAAAGTTTCCTAAAATTCAACCATTCCTGTCTGTGTTGCAATTTTACTTTCAGCCAGTGTATGACACCTTATATAAATTGAGATAGCAAGTTTACATAATACATTATATACATTTAAACAGTAAGTTTACATAATACATTATATACTTTGAGATAACAAGTTTACATAATACATAATAAAAAATACAATTAATATTTTTTTTATAATTCGACTTTAATTTGTCTCAAAAGTGAGGACATGAGGCAGAATATTTCGTTTTTGTTTCGTAGGTAACAGGGCTGCGACATTTGTTGGCAGTTGTTTATCCCATGAACCAAATTCATAAGGGAGCTTCCATAAACTACGTAGCTACATTTTGGTCTCCTGTGAAACCCCCTCTCCCCCAAGTAGCCTGACATGGCTTTTGCCTTACCCCCATCCCCTTCCGCGTGGCCCGTAGTTTTTTCTCCCTACTGATCCCAGAGGACATTTTGTATTGTTTTCTCTTCTCAGACTATCCTAAATTACATACGGAGGTAATTAAATGACGGAAATAAATATTCACATGCTGTTATGTGATCTGTGGCTTATTTTAACTGTGACAAATAATATGGACGAAAAGCTACTTAGCTCGGCTCGGAACCCCTCCCCCCTCCCCCTACGTAGCCCAGAAAAGCTTTCTACCCAATCATTTCCTCCTAGACCGAGCCACATAGGACGCTCCCTAATGAGGCTGTGGGAGACGCCGTTTTAAGTAGACACCCTAGAAAATGTATGGTTCCCATTTTCCTCATAACTACGCAGTATGGTTCGTCTATCTCACCGATTCCGTATAGGTTTTTTTTGAAGCATGTATGTCCAAATTTAAGTCAGTAGACAGTGGTGTATATATTTTTTAACCATAGTCGTTTAAAATTTCCAAGTGTATGTTTGCGTAGTGTTTACCTCTCGTGATGGATGTATGTGTTCATTCTTCATCCCAGTCTTAATATAGTTTGTCCTTTAATATCGCGATCAGGTCCGACATGGGTACCATGGATAACTTTCCCAGCCTCAATTAAAGAAGTGATTCTTTAGTAACGTTAGCGCAGAAAGTGAATCAAACATTATTATGATATTGTTATACTGTAAGTTCCCGACAATTTCAGGGCCTCTTGTATGGTAATTAGTTCTTCTGTCATAAAAGAGGTTTCTCTCAGCAGTTTGAACATATTGTTCTGTTCCGTATGGTCAAGGTTGATGAATGCAGTCCCTGCGTAATTGCTATTTCGGCTTCATTGTATACTAGCTGACCCGGCAATGCTTCACTATTGCTCGACTTGAGTAGGCACATAGATTAAATGAAAACATATTTACATATAAATTTTAAACTGCTGTTTCATTCATTTTCAGTTGGAAAGGGTGAGAGGGGATACACTTTGGAAAACATATGCAGGCAGTATTTTTCTGTTTGTTTCAAAGTTTAAGTGTGCAAATTCCCATTGAAATCTGATGAAATATGTGGTTTTGTCTAAATTATGGGGAGGAGGGGTGGGTTTTTTAATATTTGTTTTTTGATGGAACCATTTTTGACATCCCCTCGACAATTCACCATAGCTTCGCCGTAATCGGACAAACGGTTTGCGGGTTTGTTTAAATTATGGGCTGTTATGGGGAAGAGGGGGTAATTAAGGTGGCGGAAAGAGAGGAGAAGGCTCGGGTTTTGTGAAATTAATGTGTACAGTATTTCTCTCTCTTTTTTAAAGTATAAGTGTACAAATTCTTATCTAAATCGGATAAAAAATGTGGTTTGCCGAAATTATGGGGTAAAAACGTAATGGGGTTGGAAAGGGGGAGAGGGGATGAATATTCGGAAGCCATACGTAGGCAGTATTTTTCTGTTTGTTTTAAAGTATAAGTGTACAAATTCTTATCTAAATTAGATAAAAAATGTGGTTTGCCTAAATTATGGAGTGAAAACGTAATGGGGTTGCAAAGGGGGAGAGGGAATGAATATTCGGAAACCATACGTAGGCAGTATTTTTCTGTTTGTTTTAAAGAATAAGTGTACAAATTCTTATCTAAATTGGATAAAAAATGTGGTTTGCCTAAATTATGGGGTGAAAACGTAATGGGGTTGGAAAGGTGGAGAGGGGATGAATATTCGGAAACCATACATAGGCAGTATTTTTCTGTTTGTTTTAGAGTATAAGTGTACAAATTCTTATCTAAATCGGATAAAAAATGTGGTTTGCCTAAATCATGGGGTAAAAACGTAATGGGGGTGGAAAGGGGGAGAGGGGATGAATATTCGGAAACCATATATTGGCAGTATTTTTCTGTTTGTTTTAAAGTATAAATGTACAAATTCTTATCTAAATCGGATAAAAAATGTGGTTTGCCTAAATTATGGGGTAAAAACGTAATGTGGTTGGAAATGGAGAGAGGGGATGAATATTCGGAAACCATACATAGGCAGTATTTTTCTGTTTGTTTTAAAGTATAAGTGTACAAATTACTATTTAAATCGGATAAAAAATGTGGTATTGCCTAAATTATGGGGTGAAAAAATTATGGGGGTGGAAGGGGGCGAGATGATTAATATTCGGACACCGTATGTAGGCAGTATTTTTATGTTTGTTCAAAAGTTTAAGTGTACAAATTCCAATCTAAATCGGCAGTATTTTTATGTTTGTTCAAAAGTTTAAGTGTACAAATTCCTATCTAAATCGGATAAAAAATGTGGTATTGCCTAAATTATGGGGTGAAAAAATTATATGGGTGGAAAGGGGGCGAGGGGATTAATATTCGGAAACCGTATGTAGGCAGTATTTTTATGTTTGTTTTAAAGTATAAGTGTACAAATTCCTATCTAAATCGTATAAAAAATGTGGTTTTGCCTAAATAATGGGGTGTTATGGGAATATGGGGGTGATTTTTTGAAAAAATTTTTTACAGGAAGCTTCGCAGACGCACACTCGAAAACTCTCCAAAGTTTCATTGCAATCTGATAAATGGTATAGGAATGCATAGAAGAAGAAACAAACCCACAAACATTGATTTTTATATATAAGACTAGCTGACCCGGCAATGCTTCACTATTGCTGGACTTGAGTAGGCACATAGAGTAATAAAAAAATATTTACATATAAATTTTAAACTGCTGTTTCATTCATTTTCAGTTGGAAAGGGTGAGAGAGGATGCGCTTTGGAAAACATGTACAGGCAGTATTTTTCTGTTTGTTTCAAACTATAAGTGTGCAAATTCCCATTGAAATCTGATGAAATATGTGGTTTTGTCTAAATTATGGGAGAAGGGGTGGGTTTTTTTTTATTTTTTTTGACAGGTACCTTCTTCGTCATCCCGTCAACAACTCACCAAAGCTTCACCGTAAACGGACGAACGGTTTGCGGGTTTGTTTAAATTATGGGGTGTTATGGGGAAGAGGGGGTAATTAAGGTGGTGGAAAGAGAGGAGAGGGATTGAGTTTTTGTGAAATTAATGTGTACAGTATTTCTCTCTCTTTTTAAAGTATAAGTGTACAAATTCTTATCTAAATCGGATAAAAAATGTGGTTTGCCTAAATTATGGGGTGAAAACGTAAAGGGTTGGAAAGGGGCAGAGGGGATGAATATTCGGAAACCAGACGTAGGCAGTATTTTTCTGTTTGTTTTAAAGTATAAGTGTACAAATTCTTATCTAAACCGATAAAAAATGTGGTTTGCCTAAAATATGAGGTAAAAACGTAATGGGGTTGGAAAGGGGGAGAGGGGATGAATATTCGGAAGCCATACGTAGGCAGTATTTTTCTGTTTGTTTTAAAGTATAAGTGTACAAATTCTTATCTAAATTGGATAAAAAATGTGGTTTGCCTAAATTATGGGGTAAAAACGTAATGGGGGTGGAAAGGGGGAGAGGGGATGAATATTTGGAAACCATACATAGGCAGTATTTTTCTGTTTGTTTTAAAGTATAAGTGTACAAATTACTATTTAAATCGGATAAAAAATGTGGTATTGCCTAAATTATGGGGTGAAAAAATTATGGGGGTGGAAGGGGGCGAGATGATTAATATTCGGACACCGTATGTAGGCAGTATTTTTATGTTTGTTCAAAAGTTTAAGTGTACAAATTCCAATCTAAATCGGCAGTATTTTTATGTTTGTTCAAAAGTTTAAGTGTACAAATTCCTATCTAAATCGGATAAAAAATGTGGTATTGCCTAAATTATGGGGTGAAAAAATTATATGGGTGGAAAGGGGGCGAGGGGATTAATATTCGGAAACCGTATGTAGGCAGTATTTTTATGTTTGTTTTAAAGTATAAGTGTACAAATTCCTATCTAAATCGGATAAAAAATGTGGTTTTGCCTAAATAATGGGGTGTTATGGGGAATAGGGGGTGATTTTTTTGAAAAAAATTTTTACAGGAAGCTTCGCAGACGCACACTCGAAAACTCTCCAAAGTTTCATTGCAATCTGATAAATGGTATAGGAATGCATAGAAGACGAACAAACCCACAAACATTGATTTTTATATATAAGACTAGCTGACCCGGCAATGCTT
>JARYHS010008074.1:366194156-366383070 GCA_031002005.1 Vandiemenella viatica | reverse complement strand
TGCTACTTATGTTCCGAAGTGAACGTGCATTTGCGTCATAGCTGACCGGAACGAACCAGCCGAAGGTGACTTTGCTGTAAGAATTTTTATCGAACAACAAGCTATGCTGAACTGTGTCTGTCTTCATCGATCAGACACGTTGTCAAGTTAGATTCACAAAATACAGCAACCATTTCGAAAAATACTAATTTCTCTTAATCAAACCCTAAGTTCCAAAACGTCCTTCACAGATGGTTGATATCACTACTTCCTATTTAAAAGATAATATAATGTGTTGCTGAAATAAACCAAACAGTGTGAATACTCTTGTACGAAAGGCAGATAAGAATTATTAATGAATTTAAACTTAGGAATTGCATACCATGATTGCACAGATGTAGAACATTATTAGTTCTAATATATTGTATTGTTTATAACTTATAAATAGTGGTTTGTTTTCTTAAAAGCTGCATTGCTTGTTGTTATTAACTAATGACGTGCCATGCTTTTTGTCGCGCTAGCAGCTAAATTTCGATTCATTGGTCGTATTTTGAGGAATTGTAAGGCTCCTACAAAGGAGATAGCGTATAACACACTAGTGCGTCCGCATCTGGATTACTGTTGTGGAGTTTGGGATCCGCATTGCAGGGGCCTGATTAACTCAATGGAGAGGGCGCAGAGGAGTGTTGCTCGATTCGTGATTGGTTGCTACAGCCCTTATGAAAGCGTCACAGAATTGACACATAGATTGTGCTGGGATAGTTTGTAAGACAGACAACATCGTTTGCTTTTGAATTTATTGGAGAAAATACGAAAATCTTTAAATCACGTTTGCAATGAAATACTTCTTCCGCAAACCTATTAGGTCGCAATGACCGGAGAAATAAGATTCGAGGAATGAGATGCCGTACTGATGCTTTTATGTATTCCTTCTTTCCTCGTGCTATTCGGAATTGGAATGCGCAGAATTAGGATTGGTGCTTACCACCCTGTGCCACCCACAATGTTTGTAATTTGCAGAGTATGGATTAGATGTAGAAGGTGAAAGTGGCTGGCATTGTATAATAATGACATTCTCTTAATTGCTGCAGCAGTATTTAATTTTTTAAAATATCAAAAGCATACAATTGATTGACTCATCTAATTCGCTTGTTTTGGTAGCCACGCAGTCGCTAGACCACCTGACAATGGACTGGATCTACCCAAGAACTTTTCTTGAACGACGCAAACGTTTTGCAGGCGCATTAGCCAGCAGGCTGCAGCAAGCAGAGCAAAGCTGACCACGCCGTCTCCACTGTAAGCTCGATGCTGACCTCGCTATCTCTATTGCAGCGTCGGTGTCCTGAAAGCGAATACTTAACTCCAACTCCCTCAATACAATTCCATTGGCCTTAATAGCCATTATGGGGAACTATTCACTCCTATAATTAAATCGTAAAGACAGACACGTTCATAAAGTCGTTTCATCCACCTCTTGTCTATCTCTGTCCTCAGATTATCATAAAATAAAATATTAAGTTACGATAGCTGAATGAATAAACAGCGAAAAATCAAAATTATATCATTTAAACAGAATAAAAAAGACCTAAGGTTCTCGTTCTTCTGCCGTTTCCTGCTCCATTGTGGGACAGTGTAGTCTGAAGATCTAGGAAGCCAGAGAATTATCTAATGTCTTAGTGTAAATTAATTAAATTCTCTTATAATTCAGTTTACGGTTGTATTTTGAAATCTTCTCTGCTAGGTGTATGTATTTAAAATTTTGTACCTTATTACCTGCCCAATGAAATCACATCGACAACTGTTTTAAAGCAATGCATATGAACACTGGTATAACCTCTACAGTTCGCAGGTCAATTGCGATATTCAGTTCCACCTATTTGTCCTTCGCACTATTATATCCTAGATCAGGGCATTAATCCCACAAAAAAAGGAAATGTTACTTGCAAATCGTTTTCCCTAGTGCGTATAACACTCCCATCTGGGATATGGGCCAGGGTAGGTGAATAAACGCAAAAGAAACTTTTTCGTAACTATCAAATATTACTGCGTTCTCGTACGCAGCTTAAAGAAACAGAAACTGACCTTTGTTATTGAATCACTTCATCGCCTTCAGATGGCGTTCGCCTCAATAATCTTTCGGCTTTTGCATCTGTAAACCAAATGCCGAAACTACTTGGGTATGTGTTTCTTTATCATCGTTCAGTTTATTTATGTCAATTCTGACTATCTTAGTAACCATAATTTAATAAGTTTTAAGATTAATTTCCAAGCGAAATTATAAATTCTGGTTAGATACTCTGCAAATAAAATATTGCATTCATGTAGGGCAATGTCTATGGCTTCATCTAACAGCCGACGTCGAAAAACGACGCTGGAATTAAGTCAAAGAAAAAAGCATAGTAATTAATTTATGAAATCATTTCAACTACCTAGATTCAGTTCTGATACAGTAATGGTAAACAAGAAGAACAGTAAGCCTTTATCATCAAATTTGGTACTGATATTGGCAGAAGGTAAACGCACCTTCTGCTAAAAGTTCGTGTGTCAGATCGTATATCGAAACATGGCAGCAATACAGTAAAGTGACGTAGAAGTGTGATAACATCGTGCTGGTCCCCAAAATAATTAAGTCAATACTGATAGCAAGAATTTTGAGCAAACCGCACACACATATATATATATATATTTAAGAAATACAAACAGAACTACTTCTACTTAAAAAGAGGTACAGGTTCTCTAATTGAAATTCAAAAAGTTTATTGTCAGAACCGGTTTGAAACTTTAGTATCTGCGAATCTACAGGCCAGTCGGGTAATGCACTAAGGTTGACCGTTCTCCCATTAAACGGCAACGCTCAAATCTACAAATTGTCAGATTCTTATTTATTTATATTTGTAGATAAAGCTGGAACACTTGGAGCTTGTTACTTACAATCTTCCTCCGCCATGTCACCAAATTGTATATAATCGTACGTTAATATCAATATCAGCAAAGTATCGAGCATTTATATAAGCGTACTACTCCTCTCTCTTCAGAATCTGTGAAAAATAAATTAATACAGAAATATTGTATTTTAAATTGTATTTGTTTACATATTTTGTCAACTTTAAGCTGCATTGACTCAGATCTATGTTTTATAAAGTGCAGACTCCAGGTAAGGTATTATATAATTTTGTCTTGGCATTTGTAATCAACGCACTGCCTGCGACGCAACTCATTAACATGTGCGTTTTAACTTTGGCGAGGTATGAATATCCACCAAGGAAAAAAACAATTAGCAAATATTATTTTTAAAGTGGTGTATATCTATTTTTGGCACAACGCACTGTGTACTGGCAGAATATATTAATCTGGCTTTGTAAAGATGGTGGTTTAATTTCCAACGCTCTTCTTTACACAAAACAGTTCGTATTTGGTGACAAGCATTTTGTGATAACAGTGGACTTTGAAAGTAGCTACTATGGACTTCTTTTTCCAAGAATTAGGCCTGTGACTTATTTCGGCTTCAGAGACTATTCCCATCTCTTTTTTGGTCAGTTTTCCTTTTTCTGTCTTTCGTACCGTATTGGGTTACTGCTTTAGGGAATTATGCCTCAGTCTTTCTGAACAGACGATCTCTCCATTTGTTCTTATTTTTCTCCATTTTGTCTTTATATATATATATATAACCCTACTCTCTTATTGTATAAACCGAGCGTGGTGGTGTAACGGCTAGCGTTCTGGCCTCGCATTCAGGAGGACGGCGGTTCGAATCCCCGTCAGGGCATCCAGATTTGGGTTTCCATGGTTTCCCAAATCACTCCAGGCAAATGCCGGGATGCTTCCTTCAAAAAGACCATGGCCGAATTCCTTCCCAATCCTTGCCCCCCCCCCAACCTTTCCCGTCTCTAAAGACCTCGCTGTTAGAAAGACGTTAAGCAGATTAAAAAAAAAAATTATTGATTACTTTCTTTCCTAACCTTCTTTTTTTTTTTACTTATTGCTTTACGCCTCGTCGACTGCTAATGTCATTAGAGGCGGGATGGGACTTGGACAAGGAACGGGAAGGAATTAGGCCATTGCATTTTTGAAGGAAGCATCCCGGCATTCGCCTGGAGTGATTTGGGTAAACCATGGAAAACCAAAATCTGGATGCCCGGACGGTGATTTGAACCCGCGTCCTCCCGAATGCGAGGCCAGAACGTTAACCGTTCACCCACCACGCTCCATATGTACATTGACTACTGCCACGGATTTCAGTCATAACTACTTAGAGAAGTTCGACCGCTGAAGTGACAAGCAGCTTGATTCAGAAGACAATCAGATCAAAAAGTATTGTGAGGGCTGCCATGCCAATTATTTTGTATTTTAGCTATTGATATTTGAAATTATTCCTCTTGATGGAGGAGAGACGCGTGGTTACCTGAGAGGCACCAGTATGTTCGAACGAATTAACTGGTCTCAGGGTACAAGGACATATTGCTGATAGTAAATGTTATGGTCGACCAGTTACCGGTTAAGTGTTTATCTGATAAAATAAATCCTCATTAGTGTAAAAGAAACGGTTGGTGCTATTTTCCCTAACCTTCGGAAGACTTGTTAAAAGTTGGGCACTCAGGTTTACCTGACAGAATTAAAACGTTAGTACCACAGTTCTTATATGACCCTGTTGTTTCTGGTAAACGAGTTGTAAAACTTGGACGGCAACGCTGTAGCTGATAGCGCATAGCATATTTATTTGACTCAGCGAAGGAGAGAACCAGGCGTAGACGTGTAGGAAACTCTGCAGACAACAGTTTGAGTAATAATACTGACATGCAATTTCAGAACTAAATATATCCATACAACTTTGCAGTAACACAGAACTCATAAGCTTGTTAAGTTTTGTAGCGATCTGTTAAGTATTGACTTCTATTGATCGTCGGCAGCTGCAAACATAATATTTTCCAAATATGACGTGCCTTGCAATCACTAAACGGTTTTCTTATTTAATATTTAGTATTTTGCAGGTCTTAATGCATTAGTTCTTTCTTATTGTTAGTTTGATTCTGCCGGTAATGTAAGCTTCAAAACTGCACAATTATTTGCTACTAGCTATTGTCCGTGAAATCTTTCTCTTGTTTTTATTTTTTAAAAAGGGTTTCAAATGAAGTAAGGTCTTCTACCAGAGTTTCTCCCACGGACGATTTCACCTTCATATATGCAGTCAACGCATTGTCTAGAATATTGTGAGATATCTAAAGGTGTCTCGGATCACACCAATTAGTTAAACGACTGATGAAGATAATTTTCAGTAATAATAAAAGCTAGAGTCAGGGCACCCTTTTGCCCTTGGGGTTGGAAACGGCCCCTATAGGCGGATGAATCAGAAATGATCAACAGCACGGGGATTCAGAAGGCAACGGGAAACCACTGCATTAAAGACCCAAAGGGTATCCCGTAGACATGTAATCCTCTCAAATTACATATACCATGATGGCTTCTTCCTGCATAAAATATGCTGGAGGTAAAATAGTTCCCCAATCGGATCTCCGGGTGGGGACTGCTCAGGAAGGAGTCATCAGAATGGATAGAAACATTCTACGAATCGAAGCGTGGAATGTCAGAAATCTGAATAGGGCAGGTAGGTTAGAAAACTTTAAAATGGAGATGGAACAACTTACATTAGATATTGTTGGGATTAGTGAGATTAAATGGAAGGACGCACAGGATTTCTTGTCTGGAGAACACAGGATAATTAGCACACGCTCTCAATGCAGTAACTGGTGTAGGGTTTGTAATCAATAAGAGAGTAGGGAAATGGGTGAATTATTATGAACAGTTTAGTGGCAGGATTATTTTGATGAGGTTAGAAACAAACCCGTTCCAACTATATTAGTATAGGTGTATATGCCAACGTCACAGGAAGATGATGAAGAAATATAGAAATTGAAGAATTAATCCAATATGTAAAGGGGGAGGAAAATCTAATAATCGTGGGTGATTGAATTGCAGTAGTGGGAGAGGGAAAGGAGGGGAATACTGTAGGAGGTTTCGGTATAGGAGAAATAAGTGAGCGAGGAAGCAGGTTGTTAGAATTTTGTGGAAGATATAAGCTAGTTGTGGCATGAAGGACATATACATGCATATAAATGCAAGAATGATATACACCTGGGAATACAGGGAGATATGAGCTATATTATATCTTAGTCAAACAGAGATTTAGGCATAAAGGAATCAACTTTTAGACTGTAAAGCATATCCAGGAGCAGATATAGACTCTAACCATGATTAGACAGTAATGAAGTGCAGGCTGGAATTCAAGAAGGAAGCAGTATAAGCAGAACAGACTGGAAATTAATAAACTGAATTAATCCAGCACGAGAGAAAAATTTACAGAAATGGTAAACTTAGGTCTAAGAAGTAACTCTGAAAGGAGCTAAATCGAGGACGAATAGAATACATTAAAGACCGAAATAATGAAATCTAGTAAAGAAACATTAGGCTTTAGGGAACAAGCAACCCTAAAACCTTGGATCACAGAAGAAATTTTGAAGTCAATGGATCAGAGGAGAATGTACAAAAATGCTCAGGATGAAGCAGGAAGAGAGCAATACAGGCAATTTAGAAATAAATAAATGCAAAATGCAAAAAAGTAGAATAATGGCTAGAAGAAAAGTGTGAAAATGTAGAAAACGAAATGGTCATAGGTAATGTAGATGTTGCATACAGGAAGATCAAACAGAATTTTAGAGAAATGAAGAAAAGAAGTGCGAAAATTAAAGCTGCCGATTGGAAACCTCATTGAAGATGATAGAGGTATGATGTAGACTACTTGAACAATAGCGTAATGGAAAAGGAAGGCGATGTAGACGTTGATGACTTAGGAGATCCTGTTTTGAGGGCAGAATTTGATAGAGCTCTGAATGACTTGGAAGCAAATAAGGCAGTTGGAATTGATGAGATGAAGATTGGCAGAATTCTACGCCGACAAAACATCAAGTGCGTTTACCGCCCGCCGGCCAAGATTAAACCCCTACTTGGCTCAGTTAAAGATGATTTGGGTCTCAGGAAACCTGGCGTGTATCACATACCGTGCGAGTGCGGTAAAGCATATGTCGGGCAGACAATTCGCACGGTCGAAGAACGGTGTAGGGAACATAAACGCCACACCGAGTTACAGCAGCCGTCAAAATCCGCAGTTGCTGAACATTGTCTCGAGACACGGCATACTATTAAATACGAGGACACCGAAGTTCTGAGAAACACATCTCACTTCTGGGACTGTGTGTATAAGGAAGCCATTGAGATCCGGCTACGGTGTAACCTCATAAACAAAGACAACAGGTTCCAACTAAGCCAAGCTTGGAACCCAGCATTGAAGCGGCTCCGCAAATACCGGAGCCGAGGCACTGTGCGCGACGGAGGTGGCGTACAAACTGATGGTCATTGCTCGACGCGTTGCGACGCACGACCCCCACCACTGCTATCGGAGCGCAGTGGCGGGAGTGGGAGGGCGGGGTCCGAGGGTATAAATATCGATGCCCCCGGAGCAGACCAGCAGTCGCGTCCCGGACTGCGCTCTTCACGCCGACCAGTGGACGCTACCTGAAGATGATGGCATGTTACGCCATCGAAAATTCGTACATCTGCGATCAATTGACCCGGCTGCACGCCCGAGAAATCTTCCAGCAACAGTTCCGCCTGGAAAACTTACGATCACACAATTTGGCGTTTGTTGGTTTAGAAAAATCTTTTGGTTTTATTAGGTGGGACAAGATGTTTAAAATTTTGAAGAAGTCGGGTCTAAAATATCTAGATAGAAGTATAGTTTATAAACTATATAAGAATCAAGTGGTTATAATAAAAGTAGAGAACCATGCATCAGTTAAAAAGAGTGTGGAACAAGAATATAGTCTAATCCCCATTAATATTCAACTTGTATGTAGAAGAAGCAATAAAGAAAGTCAAAGAAAAATTTTCATGTGGCATAAGTGTTCAAGGAGAAAAAAATCAGTATTCTACGTTTTGCTGATGACATTGCCTTTTTAACAGAACAGGCTGAGGACATTGAGAAGTTACTGAATGGCATGAAAAAAATACTGAAGGAAATTTTGGACTGAATATTGTAGTGAGACTGGCTTTAGGAGGGGGGGCATTTTATAAATTATTATTATTTATAATAAATCAATTATTGGGTTGGCAAGAATCTTAACCTTGCCAGATCTCAATGAAACTGACATAGATAATTTATTATATTCATTTGGCTACTACACCGCTAGGCATATTTAACGTTACCATTAATACAATAATCACTAAGATATCTATGCAAGCCTAGCGATTACAACTGGCCGATTTATTCAAGCAAACAATTATATGAATTCTTACCTTAATTGAAAATCTTCTGACGTAGTTAAAGTAAGTAAGCGGGAACAATGTTCTCAATATGCTACAACAAAAACAGTCAGCAATCAAAATGAATACATGAAATGAACATGCGTCTCGGGCGCCGTTAAATAACAAGGAGAAAACAAGGAACTCGCGATATGCAAAGGCTCCCACAATGTTCAACAAAATGTCGGCTAGCTCAGGGTCAAATTTGCTTAAAGAACACAAGTCTCTTTCTCAAGTCGTTTACGGGTCATTCGCAGTCTCATAAGAACACAACGATGCAAGACCTGGCGTTAACACTTTACCATAGCATAGGCAGCAGCACTGAAGTCCGTCGTACTATCAGCCCAGCGCGATAGAAATATCACCAGCCAGTGATTATAGGCAGGTCACTGTACTGACCAAGCACAACCGCAGCCCAGCCTGAAGTAGTATCGACTGTCCCAGACCGTGGTCTGGCGAGAGGTAAGTCCCCCTCTCCGGAAGGCGATGGCGTCCCTCTCGGCGAAAGAACATGCCGGGCAGAAAAGAATAAACCCTGAATTAACTTGTGAAGACCCTGTCGATGATTTTCATAGTCAGGTTGGAAATCACGTGGTATCGTTGCACACTCAGATTCGCGGCATTTTGCCAGCGTCCCCTCCGCGTCCATCCTTGGTGGGGCGGGGGAGGCTGACCTTCACATGTTTGCTGTGCGAACCGTTGGGGTTACTGACTGGCCTTGTGTGGCGACAGCGAGGCGGCCCCATTGTGTCCGTTCACTGGGAATTACCGTTTCACTTCCGTCCCTAGCCTGAGATGTGCGATCCTTCGCTTAAACAAAATCTTACGCTCACACATTTTTCGCTGAGCCCTCTCAAATGAAATACCCTTGCATATTTATTTAATCATATACAATTTTGGGCTGCCCGAGATTAATTTTAATTAATTTTAATCTGAATAAAAATTAAAATTAAAAACAATTTAACAAAAATATAAATTGTAGCGTGGCGTGATAACGTTCCGTTACGATATACGGCCAACTACGGGAAAATGAAATTATAAAGAATAATTTCATTTTAAGGCATTCTAACTCCCTTCCACTGTAACCAATAATCGATATTTTACATATACGGGGACCCACAATGCTATGGTTCTTGCCACAGATACTAACTGTACGAATGTCCATGACCTTGGACTGTTTTACAATATGTGGACAACCATACATGATTTCTTTCCTGCCTTTTTATATTAACTTATTAATTAAAAAAATTCTTATACTAAACAACACAAAATATAATAAACAAGAAATGAAAAAAAATTGACAAATACAAACTTATGTACATGTGAATGAAATATTTTTTTTTATATATATAACTATCATGCAAGTTCTGCTCATGTCGGAGTCATGTTTATTTCTTGTGAAATTCCAAGAACTTAAGCAAAAAAAAAAAAAAAAAGAAACCGTGGAACACTGGAATGATGTTGCATTCCTAGAACAGATTGTGCCATTTTCCTACTTAGGAATGCAGCCAAGGCATCTTTAGTAATTACCAAACAGAAAGGAAAAGAAACCGCCATTGACCTTTTATTAAACATCTCCATTCAAATTATTACTGAAAATTTTCTACTGAGGGCCTTATGATTTTTTTTTTTTTTTCAAATACATGGTCCATATGCCATTCCTTACAACAATGATTTCCGAATATATGTCTCACGCAATATGCGTCATTTCGACAGGTTACAGAGCGTCAGGAAGTGCTTTCGATATAATCTTTTACGTCGTTTCTCGTCAATAAGTGCTACTTACAGATTATTTGCTGAATGGATTCACGCAGGGGAAATAACAAACGTACATCTGCCCTTGGGTGAGGAACCTATGAACGACTTTTATATCCTACTCCCGAAAGGTACATTTATACAACAAATGTGTCCTGGCCTTTATGTCAGTGACAACAACAAAATAATAAAATAATTACTTCCGCATTCCATTCATAATTTCCGAATAGCATAACCCGAGAATTATTTCGACGCATATATCATATCTCTTTAGTCTCCCGACACCATGTTATTGCCAAACAAACTTCATATTTTCAGTTATGGTTCGACAAATACTCATTTATTCGGCTGCAGCTGTAGTATGAATGGGACCCCAGCGTACAAGCAATGACCGTTCTTCTACCTGCGTCTGGCAGCTTTAGATAAGAATCTACTCGAAAATCTGGCCGCTCCGGTCCAGTCCTGAATAACGGTTTCGCAGTCCGCTAATGTGTTAGTTCAACAACACGCATTCTCCGCAACATTTCTTAAGAAACAAAATCTTACTTATCTACTTATTACTAGTATTAAATTTTTTTATTTAAATATGTATATATAAAAATTTTATGGTACTAGGGTCTTTCATTGCTGCGAGGACACCGTTCGCATGTTTTCCAAACTTTGTGCTTGGAACGGTACCGTGTGGTCTCCAAGTTGTTCCCCCTCGTTCTGATTTCCAATTTCAATGGCATTTATGTTATGCTTCGCTTGGTAATCTGCTTTATTCTCATATCGATTCTTACCCCTCCAGTGGTTTCCATCATTATTTGAAAATTGTTTTTTGTTATTGTCATTGTAATAACGCGAATTGTTATTATTATTATTGCCCCGATTATTGTGTTCTCGGCAATTTTGTTGGTTTCGCATCTGGCCGCCATTTTCGCCTTTAAACTTCTGTTCATTACTGGCTTTCTGTCCAATTACATCTAAATTCTTTAGGGTTTCCAAAAGTTGTGGGATAGTTGTTATAACCACCGGATTTATGTGAGCCTGGACTTGCGGGGAAAAGTGGGTCGCTACAGCCGTAATGAACTCCGTTTCTGACATGGGTTGGTCTAAGTACCGTGACAAAACAACCAATCTTTCCACATAAGCCCCCATGGAATCTTTTGTTTTTGGTTCGTAACGGCCTTGGTATATTTTCATGCGAGTTTGACTTTAGTGTTTGTGGGACCAGAATGTTCTGAGAAACAACCCTTTAAAATCCGCGTAGGACATATCTAGGTTGCAAGAAACATCATACCAATAACGATCAGGTTCAAGCATAGCTTGCCGGATAATCAATAATTTTAGATTTTCTGGCACTGCTTTGATCCTAAAATAGGTTTCCAATTCTGTCAAAAATGCTTTGGGGTTAATATCTTTGTATGAACAAAACTTAGGAAGTTTTAAATCAATGTGTATATGAGTAGCTTGTCCAGACAGTACAGTGTGAGACTGTTGCGTTGCAGGGATATTCTTCAACGTGTTCACGTCACCCTCCACTTGTTGATATTTCAACAGCAGTTCCTCCCGAAGTCTTTCTTGAGCTCCCTTTAACTGATTATTGTCTTCTTTCAAATTGGTAACAGAGGTAGCAACTTTGTCAACTTTCGCACTGATCTGAGATACTTTCCCTTCTATTTGACCATGTACCTCATGCACAAAATTAGACAATTGTCCATTTGTTTCCCTAGTTTCAATTTCCAAATGCTCTACTGCTGATTTTACAGTGGCAATGTTTGTATTTGTGACTTCACTCTCCTTTTCCAATCGGTTGCACACAGCTATAGCTCGCTCCGATTTTTCTGACAAATCGACGATTTCAGTCCTGATCCTAGTCTGGAACTCTGCCATCTCCCCACTGATTTTTGTGTGTAAACTGGAAAGTTTTTGTTCTAGGCTTTTACACATTACGTCCTGCCGCGTTTCCATGGCTGCTATCCGGTCGTTGGTAGAATCTAATTTTCTAGATAAGTCTTCATGGATTCTTTTGTTTTCTGCCTATAAATCTCCTTGTCCCTTCTTTAACTCTGCCATAATTACTTGGACCCAGGGAGGTATTTCTGGTTGGCTTTGTATTACAATGGGATTTTGTATGGCGGGTAAGGCTTCAGTTAATGGGGGTGTACAGCTTCCTGGTGGTGTTACTATCACCGCGTCACTCTGTAGGAGGGAATTTTCCAATGCAACATCGGCAATAATTACAGTAGAATTAGAACCGCATTCCGATCTATCATCAGCGTTTAGATCTTCAATGACATTGTCCACAATTCTAGTATCATCCCTTGCTTCAGTTTCCGTTAGGCTCGCTCCCGCACTTGCTGTCGGCTCCCTAGAATTTTCAAATTTTCCGCAATCATCGGTCACCCCGGTAATTAAATTGCTACTTTCCATGTTGAATTTTAGCTTCCGTCCGGACCTCAACACCATAGGATTACAGTACAAAAGGAAATTCTATTCACGGCCAAATATTATTTATCACGCGACGGAAACTTACGAACACCACGAAACGTAATTTTAACCAGAAAGTTTTGAATTTACCCAAATCATCGGCACAAATCCCATCAAAATCGAGTTACAACCCATTCAAGAAAAAAAATTGCAACTCCAGAAAGCAACGCTGAATCATGCATAACCAACTCACATGAACAGAACATGCGCAGATAAATTATTAATTGCTAACATGCAAAAAAAAAATTACTGGCTCGACATTATGTGACTTTAAATTGAGCATTGCATGTCAGAAAAAATTAATTTGCAATTAAAGGTCTGAAACTGATTTATCATGAATCAGATTGTATTGAAAATTTACCATTTGCAAAAGAAATTCATCACTCAGATTAAATTGAATTTTAACAAGCAATGACAAAGTATAAAAAAAAATTTTCTTTCTATGCTAGAAAAATAAATGCCTAAGGTCATGAACTTGGTTCTTTTGAGACTTTGAAAACATTTGATTATTAATTAACTCCCCGGATTAATTAATTAATTCGCCCCACGTTGTAAGCGCCATTGTAGTGAGAGGGCTTTAGGAGGGGGGGGGGGATTTTATAAATTATTTTAATTATTTATAATAATCAATTATTGGGTTGGCAAGAATCTTAACCTTGCCAGATCTCAATGAAACTGACATAGATAATTTATTATATTCATTTGGCTACTACACCGCTAGGCATATTTAACGTTACCATTAATACAATAATCACTAAGATATCTATACAAGCCTAGCGATTACAACTGGCCGATTTATTCAAGCAAACAATTATATGAATTCTTACTTTAATTGAAAATCTTCTGACGAAGTTAAAGTTAGTAAGCGGGAACAATGTTCTCAATATGCTACAACAAAAACAGTCAGCAATCAAAATGAATACATGAAATGAACATGCGTCTCGGGCGCCGTTAAATAACAAGGAGAAAACAAGGAACTCGCGATATGCAAAGGCTCCCACAATGTTCAACAAAATGTCGGCTAGCTCAGGGTCAAATTTGCTTAAAGAACACAAGTCTCTTTCTCAAGTCGTTTACGGGTCATTCGCAGTCTCATAAGAACACAACGATGCAAGACCTGGCGTTAACACTTTACCATAGCATAGGCAGCAGCACTGAAGTCCGTCGTACTACCAGCCCAGCGCGATAGAAATATCACCAGCCAGTGATTATAGGCAGGTCACTGTACTGACCAAGCACAACCGCAGCCCAGCCTGAAGTAGTATCGACTGTCCCAGACCGTGGTCTGGCGAGAGGTAAGTCCCCCTCTCCGGAAGGCGATGGCGTCCCTCTCGGCGAAAGAACATGCCGGGCAGAAAAGAATAAACCCTGAATTAACTTGTGAAGACCCTGTCGATGATTTTCATAGGCAGGTTGGAAATCACGTGGTATCGTTGCACACTCAGATTCGCGGCATTTTGCTAGCGTCCCCTCCGCGTCCATCCTTGGTGGGGCGGGGGAGGCTGACCTTCACATGTTTGCTGTGCGAACCGTTGGGGTTACTGACTGGCCTTGGGTGGCGACAGCGAGGAGGCCCCATTGTGTCCGTTCACTGGGAATTATCGTTTCACTTCCGTCCCTAGCCTGAGATGTGCGATCCTTCGCTTAAACAAAATCTTACGCTCACACATTTTTCGCTGAGCCCTCTCAAATGAAATACCCTTGCATATTTATTTAATCATATACAATTTTGGGCTGCCCGAGATTAATTTTAATTTAATTTTAATCTGAATAAAAATTAAAATTAAAAACAATTTAACAAAAATATAAATTGTAGCGTGGCGTGATAACGTCCCGTTACAATATGAATCAATGAAAGACAAAACTGATGAAATGTAGCAGAAATTATACAAATACTAGTAGATTAAATATAAAAATAGGATCGGATGCAATAGGAAAAGTAAGTGAATTCGTGTTACTTGGGAAGGAAAATTACAACTGATGGCCGAAGCAGGAATGGTGTTAGTAGCAGAATAGCACTAGCAAAAAAGCCTTCATGAAAAAGAGAAATCTTTTATGTGAATGGAGACTTTCCCATCGTACTGATGCAACAAAATCTTCTCGGATGTCCAGCTGGATGGTGTTGTAAAAACACTATGTTTCGACAGCTGGCTCTGCTCTCTTCACCAGGTATCTTCTAGTTATCGCAAGCTGACTCTTACTGCCTCAACTGGCTTAGCCAGCCATAGCCAACATTCCTCTCTTCAGCCCGTGAGCTGCAGAATTCTTGAGTGAAGTGCTTGCCAAGTTGGCATTACCTTCATTTTTACAGGTGTTTTTTTTTACATTCTTCTTTTTCTTTAGTTATTAGGCTTTGATTTATGTAACCTTTTTTTATTATTATTATTGTTTTAATCAATTTTTTATTATTATTATTATTTTTAACTTTTTTATCGTTGGCGTATATATTTTTCCATTATGTTCTTATCTTAGTAGGCAAAGTGGTCTCCGGTGCAGACCCTGATTTGCTTTGTATTGCGCAAGTGAGCTTGTGGTGGGATTAGTACTTTCTTGCGCCTTTCTATAAAAGGTGCTTGCCAATTTTACGTACGGATCCGTGAGCATTGGTACTTCTGCTACATAATGTAGATCAATTGTTAGAAATTGCAATGGTAAATGGAGTGCCCATTTCAGGGCTCGGTTCTGAGTCTTTGGAGGGAATTGATTTTCGTAGTGGCCGCGTACGGCCAGACTGGAGAGGCGTACTCAATCAGCGGCCGAGATGTGTACTCCTGTCCTGGGGTTCAGGATGCTGTTGTAGTTTAGGACATGGTATAGTTCCCCCAACAGGCGCTGCACTCTTTTTCGTACGTCGTCGACGTGGGCCTTCCAGGTCAGCTTCGCGTCTAGGATGACACCCAGGCATCTTGCGGTTGTCTCCTAGGGGATTCTCTCACCGAAGAGCTCGAGTCTTGGGCGCGGCGGCGTTCTTCTTCTCGTCAGCATGATGGCCTGGCTTTTCGACGCATTTATGCGAATCCTCCATTTACTAGCTCACTCTTCGATATCATTCAACGCTGCCTGTAGCCGTCGTCCAGTTATCTCAGGGCAGCGTGAAGATATGAGGACTGTGTTGTCGACCGCGTACAGAGCAGTTTCAGCTTGCTGCTGCATGGGCAGGTCGGCTGTGTATAAGCTCTATAGAACTGGACCGAGTACACTGCCCTGCGGAACTCAAGTACAGTTGTATGTTCGTGATGATGTCGCGTTGTCCACCTTGACGACGAATGTTCGTTTCTGCAAGTAGCACCGAATTAACTTCAGGAATCGGCGTGGCACACCTATTGTCGCGAGCTTGTATAATAAGCCCTCGTGCCAACCCATGTTAAAGACTTTGGCCACGTCGAGGAGGACTACTCCGAAGCAATCCCCATAGTTGAATGCTTCTGTTGCCGTCTCCACTACACTCATCAGCTGGTGCACAGTGGAGTGGCCGGTCCTGAAGTTGTTCTGCAGGCACCATGTTACCTTCCTGGATATGAGTCTGAAGGCGTTTTAGTAGGAGGCGTTCAAACATCTTACTTATTGCTGGCAGAAGACTGATCGGCCTGTAGTTTTGGGGAATCTTCGTGTCCTTCCCCGGCTTGGAAACTGCAATGATTTCTGCATGTTTCCAAGCCGATGGAAAAGAACCGCTTTTAATGATGTTGTTGAAGTGTCGAACCAGTCTATCGATGACCTCGGGTGGTAGGTTTTTGAGGATTCTGTTCGTGATGCCATCGTCTCCTGGTGCTTTGTCAGGTGGCAGACGTGACACCCCTTCCAGAAACTCTCTCCTGTTGATGTGCTCGATTTAGTCATCGCCTCCTTCATCCCGCATGTAACGACGTAGGTGGCGCTGGACATGACGGATGTGATCTTCATCTAGCGGCTGTGTGACAGGTTGGAAGTTTTGTTCAAAGGCGTTGGCGATAATTTTGGCTTTTTCTATTGGCTTGCAGCATACGCCAGCCTCGGTGTGTAGTGGAGGTATTTGTGGCTTTCTTCTCATTAGCCTCCGAGTTTCTTTCCAAGTCGTGGCGTCCTCCACCTGGAGCGTCGCTACTCGTGCGTCCCATTCACTGTTTCGATGAGCGGTGAGACGGCCTTTGACTTCTCTGAATAGGCGGTTCAGCTGGCGTTTATCTTCCGGCCTTCTAGTCGCCGCTATGTGCGTGCGGCTCTGTTTTTCTCGGTGATAATAGCAAGAATGTCTGGCGGGAGTTCCTTCTGCCGCTTTCCACCTTGGCGGATGGATGCGGATTCGTTCGAAACATGCCTGATGCATTGCGTTAGCTGCTGCTTACCAGTGTCAGCATTGTTGGCATCTACCACTTGGGCTAATTCTGCTGTGAGGAGTTCTCTGTAGGTCGGCCAGTTTGCTTTGCGATAGTCTCCCGTTGTCTCTTCTTGCCATGTAGGCTCCAGATTGGGAACTCCGAGTAGCACCGGCTTGTGGTCAGAGGAAAGATTGTTGACAACTCTAGCCGTGGAAGGACCCCAGCATTCCCCTCGTGATGGCTATGTCCAGGATGTCGCAACGGTGACGATGATTCCGTGGGGTGTGTGTAGGGACGTTAGGTGCTACAACAATACAGCCATGGATGTTGTAAGCCTGCAGGAGTTTTCTGCCACTGACATTGGTGGATCTCCAGTGCCAAGTCTGATGTTTGGCGTTGAGATCGCCAGCTACGAGCAGCTTCCAGTGGACTGATAAAACGGTATCCAGGTCACCTTCGTCAATTTGATGACCTAGCAGGTGGTATACTGCTATGATAGTGACGGGGCCGTTCCTGGTCTCCCCAGCCACGCCTGTGGCTTCAATATAATTCATTTCTGGCAGAATGATCCGGTGATGTGCCAGTGATCACCGTACAAGTATGTCTGTGCCACCTTATGCTCTTGGCCGGACCGCCCTACATGTGCGGTAGTTTCGTACTGTGATCTTGAGGCCAGGCTTAAGGCGTCGTCTCGCATATTAAACACACATCTATTCCCTCCTGTTGTAAGAATTCTACTAGTTCTCCCTTTTGTTGGAATACGCATTTGGCATTCCATGTATAGAATGATATACTACTTAGCTGTCTGTGTCTATTCATTCTGGGAGGTGTTTACTACTGGGTTTGTTGGAACTGATGTGCGATCCAACAGCTGCTGTGTCAACTGATACAACTTCGTTGTTACACTGAGCATAATCGTCATCGTTGACTCCAGCATCTTTACCATGTTGCAGAAGTCTGGTGAGGACAGACTGTTGGTGGCGTGGTAGTTCGATGCTGATTGTGTTGGGTTTGTTAACGTCATTTCATCCGAGGACGCAGAGGCTGCCAGTTCTCCATACTGATTAACGGAGGGGGTGGCAACCCTGGTTGTACATTTTCAGGTGGGCTGTATTTTGTTGCTTGGAGGTGATGGTCCTTCGTTTCTCAGCCACTGTCGAGCTTCTTTAGCCACTGGACAACCTCTGTAAGATGTGACATGGCCTCCGACGCAGTGCTTCGCTCAGATAGAGCCCGTCGTCCCTATTTATGTTGCTGTCATTTAGCCGGATCTCCAACACCTCGTTTATGACCAAGTCCCAGAAAGAAGAGGTCCTAGCCAACACTACTGTCTTTTCGAACTCTATCCTGTGTTCTTCGTCGAAGGCATGTTCGGCTATCGCAGACTTTTCCAGTTGCATCAGCCTTAGGTGTAGTTTGTGTTCAGCAAGGCGCTCTTCGATCGTTCTGATGGTCTGTCCTATATAAATTTTGCCGCATTCACAGGGTAATGGAATCGATCCCAGGTTTCCTCAAGCCTAAGTCATCTTTTACCAGCCGCAGCTTATCACGTATCTTGGCGGGAGGCCGGAAGATACTTTTTATCCCCTATCGCGCCAGGAGTATTTCAATTTTTCCCGACGTGTTCCCGGCATATGGAAGGAAAGCAAGAGTTTTCGGTGGTTCTTCTTGCTCCGATGGTGGTCTTGGTGGCTTCTGAATGAAGGCACGCTCTATCTGCCACCGAGAGTAGCCGTTACGCTCAAAGACGGTCTTGAGATATTTAATTTCTATCGGCAGGCTCTCACAATCAGAGATTGCTCTCGCTCTGTGTACTAGTATGGCCAATACAGAGTTGCGTTGTGTCGGATGATGGAAGCTGGCTGCACCGAAGTAGCACTCAGTATGGGTGGGTTTGCTGTATACGCTATGTGACAAAGTACCGTCTGGTTTCCGCTTTATCAAGATGTCCAGGAATGGGAGGCACCCATCCTTCTCTACCTCCTTAGTAAAGCCCCCATTATCAGTGGAGTCTATATTTTTATCAATTGATCTATTGTATGACACACACAGTTTGCTGAGCTGTGTATATATCCCGCCCAGTAAGCATCTCGACGTATATATCTACTGTCAGGTGGTGGAAGAAGTGATAGCCGACCAGCAGGTAGAACCATCACATGTGATTCTGGTTGGTGATTTTAACATCCCACATGTTGACTGGATAAAAAAAGAACCACATTTCCCCTCTGCCTCTCCTCAAATGCTTTGTGACCTAGCTTGTTTATTGGATGTTGAACAGTGTAACCATGTACTAAACTCTAGGGGTGTGTTATTGGACTTAGCATTTGCCTCTTCCAATGTCAAGGAAGACACCTGCCCTTTGTTGCCTATTGATATCCGGCATTGAATATTATTCACTCTGTAGAATCTACACTGAACAACGCAACCACCCGCCGACTGGGTCGCAACGAGGCTCGCTACGACCACGCGCGGCACTATGGAGAGAGGTGATCAACGGCGCAGGCACACTTGCCGCCCATATTAGACAAATGGTGCCGTATCAACAAAGTTAAAATTAACCCAAACAAATGTGCAGCCATATACTTCTTACGGAAACGACCAATAATTGACTGTAAACTAAAAATCATGGGCCAAGATATCGAATGGTCGCAAGAAACAAAGTACAGTCGGGGACAGAATTCGAGAGACCCCTCGCCTTTCGATTATGCTTCGTTCTAGACACGAATACCGCATGGGACAGCATAACTGGTAGGTGGTACACTAAATTCATGATAAAATAGACCTCTCATACCCAGCACTTTACCCAAGACTAAAATAATGAGCCCGCGCAGCAAGAAACTCGCAGACGCTCAGAGGGAAAGTTCGGAGTTCTGCAGTAAAAATAATAACTAATATCACCATTTTAGTCATAATAATTATTTAAATAACCAAATTGATTAATTATAGAGAGATGGTAACACTTTTTTCGTAATTTTGATAACCGTTGCGTATTTTTTTTCCCTCGAATAAACAGTTAACAATTCGCTAGCAAACGCAATTATATGGCGAATACAGAAAAGAATCGCTAAATTACGCACGGAAAACCAATAAGAGAGTTTGAATGGACTTAGTTACACTTTCTAACGCTGCAGCGTTATAGAACTGTGCGTGTGAAAAATACACACAAAGGTTAAGGGTAAGTAGAAAGAGCATTCACGAAAGAACTCTAATGGTAAACTAAGTCACGAAATATAAATAAAAAATTAAATGGTGCGGAATATTAACACCTTAATTTTGTTTTCATCATACCATATTTAGAAGGTAAGCTAAACTTGAACGCAGTAGCAACAGTTTTAGTAGTAATAATAATCATTAAGAACAATAAATAAATCCGTCTGCAATGTGAATTAGCAGTTCCACATTTTAAATCTGGAAGATGGAAGTAGTAAAACTATCATCTCTCTCTTTGTTTCTAACTAACACTGATACTTCTATAAAATTTTCTGTCGAGCTTTATTTCCTGCCGTCCAAGCCCGATGGGTTATAGGTAAAACTGTTGCCTGGCATTCGGGAGAACGCGAAATCAAACCCCGTCGGGGATCCAGTTTCAGTATTCCATGATTTTCGTAAATCTCTCCAGCTGAACTCCAGAAAAGTTCCTTCATAAAGCGGTTGCTGAAATTCTTACCCGATCCTAGTTTTCAATACTATCAGGATTCATATCACATTCCGCCAAAGATATGACGAAGACAAAAAAAAAAAAATAGAAAAAACGTGGTGGGTATGTGGTATCCGGCTTTCGGGAGGTCGTGCGTTCGAATACCCATCTAGCCATCCAGGTAAACGTTTTAGATGGTTTCCCCAAATCACTCCAGGCGAATGCCGGGATTGTTCCTTCAAAAGGCCATAGACGAATTCCTCCCCATTACTTGTCCCCAGTCCTTTCCTGCCTCTAATGACCTCGATTAGATGTAAAGCTAGAAGCAAAACATAATTGCTCAAATAAAAATAATTACATCCCTGTGGTGTGTTTTAGATCTTTTCCTTGTTGGATTTATCTTATTCAACGGCCGAACATGGTAGCGAATGGACTAGACTGCTATTTCCACATGTGGAGAGTCTCTAGTTCGTTGTTGTTTTAGGGCTGGTCGACGTGTAAATCATTATAGAGAGAAAAGGACTTGGGGCATGTTTCGGGAAGGAATTCAGCCTTGGCCATACCAGAGAATCATCCCAACACTCACGGAGTGATTTCGATTAATCATGCAATACCGAAATACGGATGGATACACGAAGATTTCAACCCCTGTCCTTCCGGATGGGATGGCTTGGGCGTTACAGGGACTCTCGGTCACTGGTGCGATTCCGGTCAGAGGCATGGGTGTTAAAGTAGGTATTGTGGTATGTCTTGTATCGTCTTTCAATTGTATGAGCAAAAAGCATTTGGAAATACATCAGTACACAGGATAAACACTCAAAACGGTTTAGCTGGATGAATGGCTATCGGGAGGAATGCCATTAAAAATTTAAAGACATTTTTATTGAACCAAAAGGCAATTGACCTCCTTCAAAAATATCTCGCTGGTCCACCTCATCTCACAGAAAAATATTCCTTTTTTGGTGCCAACTAGTAACATGGCTGAGTTCTAAACACGTATTAGGATAAAAAATTTGGAAAGTAGGCGTACTATAGTGAAGCTCTTTAGTGCACACGGGAGGGGTATTTAATTTCAGTTGAGTGTATAAGATTTAATCTCTTTAACATTATGCGTGGTTATTTCGTAAGAAGAAGATCTTCCTGCTTGCTCAGTTCAGACGCAAGGAGGAAGTAAGCGCCCGACAAACGTTTCGAGGAAGTGTTTATTTACCAGTGGCTCTGAGGAAGTGAAGAACACTTGTTCAGTAGAATTAGCTCTAATAAAATTTGCGAATATGACAATCCGTACACGAAATATGCCCATTTTCGAATTACGAGCACCTACAAATACAGTGACAGTCATTTGCCGAAAGTAACAGAAACAACTTCATATAACATATTAAAGTTACTTCATCATAATTAGAAGACCGATGAAAATGTTGAAAAATAACATTGAACTAATATGTATAGGTCATTAAAAATTTCTGAAAATTACTTCTCGAGGATTTTAACTTCAGCATACCCTCATTGTGTCTTGTAATGTTCTATTTGCACTATTTGATTACAAAATTAATTAATCAATATTCCGTGATACTGGAGCCATTTAAAAGATGAAGAAAAAAAAAAAAATTGGAAGTGCACGTTATTGAAAATTGACCTGCCTCCATCTGCTGATGTAAATATTTTATGACCTTCCGTGCCTTTGACCATTTAACCTGCTGACTGCCGGCCTCGGTAGCTCCACGTGCCGAAGGTCGCCGGTTCGAATCCGGCCGCGGGCATGGATGTTAAGTGTTGTGTGTTTGTGTGTGTGTGTCCTGTCCGTCCTGTGGCGTCCGCAATTTGAAGACTATATAACACTGGATTTAACTGAATCACTGAAAAGCTTTAATACAACACATTGAGCTGGCTGTATGGCCTCAGCTGCCAAAAGCCAATATTTAAAAAAAAAAAAAAAAAGCTTCTGACTATTGTGTCAGCCTTTGTTGAGGTAATGTGGAACTCTATTGTGAAGTCAACACAAGACGAACACTACATTCATTCAAAAGCAACCATATGCGCAGAAGAACTCGAATCAGTGACCTTTATTATTATTAATAAATTGCTCTCGGACTTCCAGCCGTGTTAAGATGTTACATTTGTGGGACGTTTCGGAGGCGTCCAACTCTGCCTTCATTCTCAACCAAATATCAATCATTAAGGCAGAGTTGGACGCCTTCGAAACGTCCCAAAAATGTAACATCTTAACACGGCTGGAAGCCCGAGAGAAATTTATTAATATACAACGCCGTGAAAGATTACGATCTTACTTTATTATTATTACTCCGCGATTCACTAAAAGTGTGTGGTGGAGGGTGTATTGCTCCTATTCGAAAGGGTAATGGTTTGGAAGGGATATACGGGATATGGCAGGAGGCCTTTACAATGCGATGACAGTGTTCTAGCCCCTACACTGCTAGCGCCAGCTTAAGTATCTTGGTCGGGACTCTTGCGAAGGAATTTGTGAATGTGTCTGCGGTCGTGGTTTGCCAACACGGAAGACAATTCCGTAGGCCCACAGAACAAGGAAATTATCAGACATTTCAGGCATGAGATTTTCCTCATCCTCGTTCAACTAACTTGCTTATATTGCTACCTGAGGCTCACACAGATAACAGACGTTAGAATTATACAGGTTTAGAACCGTATATCCTCGAGGAACTTTCTGAACTTTTTTAAATTTGTTCCCAGCTTGACATCTCGACTTTGAGGTCATGGGAGACGGGAATATGTACTTTTTGGTGAACTATACCGACGTTCGCTTACAGTGATTTGGAAAAACTGTAGAAAATCCAAATCTGGATGGCCAGAAGCGGATTTGAACCCGCATCCTCTCGAATGCCAGGCCAGAACATTATCGCTCGTCCACTACGCTCAGATTTTTTAATTAACCGTAACATATAGATATATAGGAACAATAATTATAGACTGACTCGGCCAAGAATCATTTTAATATTATCTATTTTTGCAGCCTAGTAGTAGACGCAAAAATATTAGATCAACTAAAGATGCCAGATCTTAATCACATCGTTTCTCATGAACCCGGAAACAACCATAATACACCCTTTTTATAACCACATATGTAACGTTTCAATTAGTTTTTCGAAGATAACATCATTTTACTTTTACATATCCAGCGTATTCCAGTTTGAAAAGCAACCATCCTTTTCCTTCAGAATGCAGGCATAAGAATTTTAAAAGCTCCACTGCATATGGAATTAGCCAACCTCATTAACTGTAAGACTGACAGCAGTCTTTTTCAAAAACCATTCTTGCTTGTAGAAAATGCCATGGTGGCTCCCAAAGTGAGAAGTATTATTGCGCCTGTTCAAATTCCTGTCGGCTACCAAATTTCGTTTTTTCCATGTTTTCTCAAAACCTTTGCAGATTAATGCCAGGATGATTCCTCTGGAAGGCATTGATCAACTTGTTTCATGTTCTTTGTTCACAGTTCTCTCCTATATTTATTTACCTCGACAGTAACGAGGCGTTTTGCCCTAATTATTAAAAATGTTTAATGTATATAAAAGAAGAACTGATGTGCAGTTTTCAGACGTGAAATTTTAATTCCAAAATACTGTAAAATAGAAATTTCAAATATACACAAGTTATATATATATATATATTTCTGTATTGACAAGTATTTGACGCATATATTATCACAGCAATATCTGAAAACTTATTTCGGATATTTTTTAAAATATTATCTTTTCTTAAGCAGAATTAGGGGTAGTAAATGATTCTTGTTTAATTTTTCTGCAGTGCGTCACAGCGCCTAGTATTTAAAAGTTATTCACACATCGATACGAGATAATTCTTTGCAGTTATCATTTTGTAAACGATTCTAATCCAGCAGTATTCTTGTCAAACTTTTACAATTACAAAATTTTATTTACTGCTTTGTCTAGGCACTAATGAAGGAAAATGTAGTTTTATCTCGATGGCAGATGATTCCGAAGTCACAATACAAGGAAATATGCATCGTTTCCTGCCAGAAGACTTCCTCATCGAATGTGCGAGTTATATTCAAACATTTTTTTTTTTCTTCATCTTTTAAATGGCTCCAGTATCACGGAATATTGATTAATTAATTTTGTAATCAAATAGTGCAAATAGAACATTACAAGACGCAATGAGGGTATGCTGAAGTTAAAATCCTCGAGAAGTAATTTTCAGAAATTTTTAATGACCTATACATATTAGTTCAATGTTATTTTTCAACATTTTCATCGGTCTTCTAATTATGATGAAGTAACTTTAATATGTTATATGAAGTTGTTTCTGTTACTTTCGGCAAATGACTGTCACTGTATTTGTAGGTGCTCGTAATTCGAAAATGGGCATATTTCGTGTACGGATTGTCATATTCGCAAATTTTATTAGAGCTAATTCTACTGAACAAGTGTTCTTCACTTCCTCAGAGCCACTGGTAAATAAACACTTCCTCGAAACGTTTGTCGGGCGCTTACTTCCTCCTTGCGTCTGAACTGAGCAAGCAGGAAGATCTTCTTCTTACGAAATAACCACGCATAATGTTAAAGAGATTAAATCTTATACACTCAACTGAAATTAAATACCCCTCCCGTGTGCACTAAAGAGCTTCACTATAGTACGCCTACTTTCCAAATTTTTTATCCTAATACGTGTTTAGAACTCAGCCATGTTACTAGTTGGCACCAAAAAAGGAATATGTGAGATGAGGTGGACCAGCGAGATATTTTTGAAGGAGGTCAATTGCCTTTTGGTTCAATAAAAATGTCTTTAAATTTTTAATGGCATTCCTCCCGATAGCCATTCATCCAGCTAAACCGTTTTGAGTGTTTATCCTGTGTACTGATGTATTTCCAAATGCTTTTTGCTCATACAATTGAAAGACGATACAAGACATACCACAATACCTACTTTAACACCCATGCCTCTGACCGGAATCGCACCAGTGACCGAGAGTCCCTGTAACGCCCAAGCCATCCCATCCGGAAGGACAGGGGTTGAAATCTTCGTGTATCCATCCGTATTTCGGTATTGCATGATTAATCGAAATCACTCCGTGAGTGTTGGGATGATTCTCTGGTATGGCCAAGGCTGAATTCCTTCCCGAAACATGCCCCAAGTCCTTTTCTCTCTATAATGATTTACACGTCGACCAGCCCTAAAACAACACCGAACTAGAGACTCTCCACATGTGGAAATAGCAGTCTAGTCCATTCGCTACCATGTTCGGCCGTTGAATAAGATAAATCCAACAAGGAAAAGGATCTAAAACACACCACAGGGATGTAATTATTTTTATTTGAGCAATTATGTTTTGCTTCTAGCTTTACATCTAATCGAGGTCATTAGAGGCAGGAAAGGACTGGGGACAAGTAATGGGGAGGAATTCGTCCTATGGCCTTTTGAAGGAACAATCCCGGCATTCGCCTGGAGTGATTTGGGGAAACCATCTAAAACGTTTACCTGGATGGCTAGATGGGTATTCGAACGCACGACCTCCCGAAAGCCGGATACCACATACCCACCACGTTTTTTCTATTTATTTTTTTGTCTTCGTCATATCTTCGGCGGAATGTGATATGAATCCTGATAGTATTGAAAACTAGGATCGGGTAAGAATTTCAGCCACCGCTTTATGAAGGAACTTTTCTGGAGTTCAGCTGGAGAGATTTACGAAAATCATGGAATACTGAAACTGGATCCCCGACGGGGTTTGATTTCGCGTTCCTCCCGAATGCCAGGCAACAGTTTTACCTATAACCCATCGGGCTTGGACGGCAGGAAATAAAGCTCGACAGAAAATTTTATAGAAGTATCAGTGTTAGTTAGAAACAAAGAGAGAGATGATAGTTTTACTACTTCCATCTTCCAGATTTAAAATGTGGAACTGCTAATTCACATTGCAGACGGATTTTATTTATTACTGTTCTTAATGATTATTATTACTACTAAAACTGTTGCTACTGCGTTCAAGTTTAGCTTACCTTCTAAATATGGTATGATGAAAACAAAATTAAGGTGTTAATATTCCGCACCATTTAATTTTTTATTTATATTTCGTGACTTAGTTTACCATTAGAGTTCTTTCGTGAATGCTCTTTCTACTTACCCTTAACCTTTGTGTGTATTTTTCACACGCACAGTTCTATAACGCTGCAGCGTTAGAAAGTGTAACTAAGTCCATTCAAACTCTCTTATTGGTTTTCCGTGCGTAATTTAGCGATTCTTTTCTGTATTCGCCATATAATTGCGTTTGCTAGCGAATTGTTAACTGTTTATTCGAGGGAAAAAAAAATACGCAACGGTTATCAAAATTACGAAAAAAGTGTTACCATCTCTCTATAATTAATCAATTTGGTTATTTAAATAATTATTATGACTAAAATGGTGATATTAGTTATTATTTTTACTGCAGAACTCCGAACTTTCCCTCTGAGCGTCTGCGAGTTTCTTGCTGCGCGGGCTCATTATTTTAGTCTTGGGTAAAGTGCTGGGTATGAGAGGTCTATTTTATCATGAATTTAGTGTACCACCTACCAGTTATGCTGTCCCATGCGGTATTCGTGTCTAGAACGAAGCATAATCGAAAGGCGAGGGGTCTCTCGAATTCTGTCCCCGACTGTACCTAGGGGTGATATTAGACAAACAAACTTGTGTTCCGCAAACATATTTTAGACAGACGGAAACAGAGCACCACAATATTAGCAATCCTGTTCCCAATACGCCACAGCTCGGACCAAGCCACATCAACCAAACTCAGAATTTACAAATCAATCATCTTCCCCTACTTACTCTACGGATGCCAAGTATGGGGAACAGCATCCAAAACTAACCTAGATCAACTCCAGATATTGCAGAACAGATGCCTGAGAGTAATACTAAGGGCCCCAAGATACACTCCAACCGACGCACTACATGACCAAGCAAGCGAAATCCCCATATACCCAGAAATATATAAACAAACAGAAAAGTTTTGCAATTGAATAGAGCAGTTCAGAGAAGCTGACGAAGGGCTCCATACCCTTGGTACAACAATTCCGCTGCACTGGCACGCCTACAAAGTGCCACTAAGCATTATATATCAGGCAGAAGGTAACTGATATGACCATAAGAAAACTGTACGGGTTTTTCACATAAGATCGTCTCTGACGAACCATAGCCATGTTTTCTCCTCAAAGAACAATAAAAAGAGTTCCCAAACAAACCCATCCTATACAGAGAGACACTTAAAGAAGAGCTACCTTGGTAGCGGAACTTTCACAAACACGCCGTTAAGGCAAATAAATAAAGGGGCGCTCGCGGCCGCTGCCACCCCAACGGACGAAAGCGACGAGTAGGCAGCCAAGATGGACGCACTACTGCAAACGGTCCACGCCATTCCTACCCAAGTTGCTGCCGCAATCTCGGCAGCCCTTAAGGCCGCCACACACGTGCGGGAAACCCACGGGATTTGGACGGAATTGTCACGGCATTGCGGGATCCCGGCACGTGTGTGGGCACTTCCTTGAGGCCGTGGCCGCACCCCAGTGCGGCCAAATTCTCACCGAAAAACAATTCTTATTTCCTAGAAGGCCGGGAGGGAGGGTGAGAATCTCAGCGTGTGTGTCTTGCGGTCAGTCGGCCTTCGAGGATTTCATGCGAGTGCCTGCATGTGTTGCCATTTTGTTTCTCTGTTTTGTTTCTAATGTTCCGTGTTTATAAATATGTATAATAGTGAGCCCTGTTTATAGGAATTGAAGTACCAGGAATACAACGACACAAACAAACGAGAAGCTACCTACGCCAAGCTGGCATAAATATTAAAGGAGGTGAATATTGGGAGGTGCACTCCTTGAACGCTGACGAAAAATTAGCGACTTCTCACAAATGCAAAAAAAATAAAAAGAATCAATACTAAAAAGAAATCAGCAACATTAAACCATCAGGAAATGAATCTTTGCGAAGTGATGTGCTGAAGAACATGAAAAAAAAAAAAAAAAAAAAACCGGCTGCAAGAGGATCACTTTGATGTTGTTAGCAAAACCGTAGCCATAAAATTACGTGGCCTTCCGACCAATCAAATGCTAATAGCAGAAAAAATAATTAATGACACCCTGTTTCAAGTCGAAATGGGCTGTTTAGGAATGTCTTACAGTGAGCAACAGTTATCTACTTCTGGCCTGTTCTATTCTGCAGGCAGCAGTTCTGGATATTTTTTTTTTTTTTTTGTTATCCGGGAACCTCATCGAATAGTCTCAGCCCACAACCTTTTCAAGCAACACCCGCAGGATCATTATAAACCACCAGCAGATTTTGATAAATTACCTCAAAACAACGACACAGCAGCAGTTGTTCTATCAAATTATAATGCAAATGATGTCATGTGATTTGAATTTACATCACATGATCAACTATATTAATGACAACATGATTTTAAACTAATATTGTTTTAATTTAGTTTTTATGTCATTTAAACTTAATTTTATGTTGTTGATTTATTTACGAATGGCAATAAATCATTTACAGTAAAAGTCCGGTTATCCGAGTTCCGATTATCCGAGCCACCTGGTTAACCGAGGCAAATTTTTGAAATATGATAGGAAGCTTTTATGAAGATATAGAACTACAGAAAAAGGCTGCTTCAAGTTTTAGTAGGCAACTTAGAGAGAGGTAGCACTGTGACAGATTCAATAAAGAAAATAGTAACAGCAGCCAATGCGTGAACATCATCGGATGCTGCCACATTGAAGCCAACTCTGAGACTGAGAAACCCTTGAGGATTTTAACCCCCCGTGTGTGTGCAGCGCCACTTCGATGAAATCCCTGCGGCCCGGCCTCCACGTGTTTGGCTACTTTTACAAGCATAAGGGTACGAACACACAGGACGTAGGTAGCCTGCATACCTGCTGCCGGCGTGACCTTGGCCGGTCGGCGGAAAGAAATGTTTCTTTGTTAGCAAATGTGCACGTTCACAATAGCGGCAGGTGCTTGTAACCCGCGGCAACCTGCCCACCGGAATGAACAGATCATTCCGGTGGGCAGGTTGGCGCTGGTTGCACGCAAACATGGATGTTGAAGTGTTAATTTCTGCAGTATTTGATAAGTCCCCGATATGGGATAAGAAGAATAAGCTGCAAAGCAACAGATATGTTGTCGACAGATGCTGGAGGGAAATAAATGCAGAAATGAAAGAAGACGGTACGTGAAATCATTTTTTTTAAATTTTTTTTTACATGTTTCATATTCTCTTTCGCTGAATTCATTTAAGATACAGTAAATGATTATATGAAAAGTATGATACATAAATATCTCTCTCACTTTTCGCTGAATTACATGGTCGTCCTACAGCTTGTTGTTGTATTTTGTGGATTTCGTTGAACAGAAAAACTTCAGTTGAATGACGCTCAAAACCTTCTCTCTAATGGTATTGTGTAAAATACATATACATTTTATAATCTTGTCAACCAAATTTACATCTGTTTCAATGCTTTTGGAAAGCAAACGCCAATATGAAATCAAAATTCCAAAAGCACATTCCACTGTTTTCCTCGCTCGGGATAAACGTTTATTAAAGCAAACTTGTTCGAGCATTAAGTTACACTCCTGGAAATTGAAATAAGAACACATTGACGCCGGTGCGTAAGACCCACCATACTTGCTCCGGACACTACGAGAGGGCTGTACAAGCAATGATCAAACGCACGGCACAGCGGACACACCAGGAACAGCAGTGTTGGCCGTCGAAGGGCGCTAGCTGCGCAGCGGTTGGGCACCGCCGCAGTCAGTGTCAGCTAGTTTGCCGTGGAATACGGAGCTCCATCTCAGTCTTTAACACTGGTAGCATGCCGCGACAGCGTGTGCGTGAACCGTATGTGCAGTTGACGGACTTTGAGCGAGGGCGTATAGTGGGCATGCGGGAGGCCGGGTGGACGTACCTCCGAATTGCTCAACATGTGGGGCGCGAGGTCTCCACAGTATATCGATGTTGTCACCAGTGGTCGGCGGAAGGTGCACGTGCCCGTCGACCTGGGTCCGGACAGCAGCGACGCACGGACGCACGCCAAGACCGTTGCATCCTACGCAGTGCCGTAGGTGACCGCACCGCCACTTCCCGGCAAATTAGGGACACTGTTGCTCCTGGGTTATCAGAGAGGACCATTCGCAACCGTCTCCATGAAGCTGGGCTACGGTGCCGCGCACCGTTAGGTCGTCTTCCGCTCACGCCCCAACATCGTGCAGCCCGCCTCCAGTGGTGTCGCGACAGGCGTGTATGGAGGGACGAATGGAGACGTGTCGTCTTCAATGATGAGAGTCGCTTCTGCCTTGGTGCCAATGATGGTCGTATGCGTGTTTGGCGCCGTGCAGGTGAGCGCCACAATCAGGACTGCATACGACCGAGGCACACAGGGCCAACACCCGGCATCATGGTGTGGGGAGCGATCTCCTACACTGGCCGTACACCTCTGGTGATCGTCGAGGGCACACTGAACAGTGCACGGTACATTCAAACCGTCATCGAACCCATCGTTCTACCATTCCTAGACCGGCAAGGGAACATGCTGTTCCAACAGGACAATGCACGTCCACATGTATCCCGTGCCACCCAACGTGCTCTAGAAGGTGTAAGTCAACTACCCTGGCCAGCGAGATCTCCGGATCTGTCCCCCATTGAACATGTTTGGGACTGGATGAAACGTCGTCTCACGCGGTCTGCACGTCCAGCACGAACGCTGGTCCAGCTGAGGCGCCAGGTGGAAATGGCTTGGCATGCCGTTGCACAGGACTACATCCAGCACCTCTACGATCGTCTCCATGGGACAATTGCAGCCTGCATTGCTGCGAAGGAGGATATACACGGTACTAGTGCCGACATTGTGCATGCTCTGTTGCCTGCGTCTATGTGCCTATGGTTCTGTCTGTGTTATCATGTGTTGTATCTGACCCCAGGAATGTGTATATAAAGTTTCCCATTACTGGGACAATAAATTCACGGTGTTCTTGTTTCAATTTCCAGGAGTGTATGTCCGCCAAAAGGTTTTAACAAATTAGTGAGAAGGGGATATGCTTCATCTGCTATAAGTACAAATGTTGCTTTCACATGAGATCCAGGTAAAACATCAGGTTCTGGAATATCGAGTTGTTCATTATACAGAGAATGATAAAAATCTGAAGCCTTGAAAGTACCTCCATCGCTCTGTTTGCCATAACCTCCAATGTCAACGGATATAAATTTATAATTAGCATCTACAACACCTTGCAGCACGCCTGAATAAAACTGTTTATAATTATAAAACATGGATCCACTGTTTTTTGGACACTGAACACGTAGGCCTACATGTTTGCTGTCGATTGCACCAATAACGTGAGGAATGTTCCAATCTATAAGGAAATCACAGGCTATAGAATTAACTGTTTCCTTTGTCGGTACAGGCATGTACTGTTGATATAATCTTTCCCAGAGTACAGTAACTGTCTCCGCAATAACTTCTCTCACTGTAGATGCTCCCATCCGAAAAGCAAATGCCAGAGTCTTAAAAGGCGACCCTGTCGCCAAATATCAAAAAGAAAAAATTATAGCTATTAGTTACAAAGCCCACTTAAAAATCTTATGAAAACTAATTTCGCCATTATTATTTACAGAAAATACGCTGAGAAAGAAGTGGAAGTATCTACGAGACCAGTTTGCGGTGGAACTGGGTAAAATGCCTACTCCTCACCCAGGAGATGCTGTATATGCAAACTGTTTGAAATGGCCTTATTTTAATTCATTGCTTTTTTGAGAAATGTTGTAACACCAAGGCGCTCAACTGGAAATCTTAGCTCTGTTTCAACACCCGAAGAAATATCTACAGGTGTTCTTTCCCCCAATGATTCACAAGCTACGATTTTGCTACCCCAACCATCAGAATAAGAACACTATAATACAATGAGAATGTTGATCGTGGTGGTGAGGGATTACCAGTTCCATCAGAGTTTGTCTCGACACCAATTAAAAAAAAGAAAGTGGGTTCTAAGTACTTTTAGTGAGGCTATGTTACAAATTGAGCAACAAAAGTTGCAATATTTTAAAGAAAAGTCGCTTCGAAGAGAAACCAAAGAAAACAGCGATGATGAACATTTGTATTTTTTTCAAAAGTCTACTTCCACATATGCGTAAAATTCCTAATAATAAATTACTTTCGTTTAGAAGTCGAATGCAAGAAGTAGTAGAACAGTTTGCATATCAGCACCAGTCAAGCTGTTTTGGAACACAATCATCTCAAAGTTCGCCGTGTTCAGTTCAGAGCCCCGTCAGAAATAATCAAGGAGAGTATCAAGAATGTTCTGATATGAACAATGCAGGTGTCTCGCAATTGAATTATACATATTATTAAATGTATGAAATGCTTAATATATGTCTTTGTGAATACCCTATAATAAATCAGTAATTTCTAAATTTTTGTATTTATTTTATTAGTATAACTTTGCTCACCTGATAGTAATGACCAATCTCTCTTCTGGTAATATAGGCTGACGATGGCAATTACACCAGTTTTTCGCTATACGATGTTCCACTTTACTTAATATGAAGTTAAAGGTTTCCAAAGTCATTCTAGTACATTGAAAAAATCTTTGTTCGTCTTTCTTCAATTCATTAAACAAATGATGATATTCACCATAACTTTCCCTGCCACGATTTATTGAATGAATGCCAGTCTTCTTTCTTAATTTCAAGAAGAAAATCCTCGCCTGAAGAGCTCGACATCTTACCGTCAACTGGCAGCTTTACCTGCTTTCTGTGTGTTTGCAATCTGCGCGAACCGGCGTCGGCTCGCAGGCTCGAAAAAGCGCCGGCAGCAGGTATGCAAGCTACCTGCGTCCTTTGTGTTTGTACCCTAATGGTGGCCAACCAACGCCGTAAGCGAGCTGGTGTATAGCGGCCTCCACTCATCCTCAAAGCGCACCCGGTCGTGAGCGGCGTCATAGCTGCCCGACAACAAAACTACCACCGAGGATGAAGACCGGTGCTATGGTAAACCAGCCAGACATCCGGGCTTCGCCCGGTTGGCAAACGACACTAATGATGATGATGATGATGATGATGATGATGATGATGATGATGATGATGGTTAAGACAGTTGAGGCAGTGACAGTCAGCTTGCGAAAACTAGAAGATACTTGATGAAGACAGCAGAGTTAGCTGACGAAACGTCGTGTTTTTACAACATCAACCGGCTGGACACTCGAGAAGATTTTGTTGCAGAAATCTTTTAGTTTCAAACATTGATCTACAAATTAGAAAGAACTTTTTAAAACTCTATGTGTGGAGTACAGCACTTTATGGTAGTGAAACATGGACTTTAGGAATACCAGAAAGAAAGAAAATTGAAGCATTTGAAATGAGGTGCTACAGAAGAATGCTGAAAATTAAGTGGACAGACAAATTACGAAATGAATGAGTTTTGGAAATGATGGGTGAGAAAGAAGTTTGTGGAAGAATCTTACAGAAAGAAGAGACACACTGGTAGGTCGTAATTGAGACATGCTGGATTGGCTAATTTGTTAGTGAGTTAATGAGTGTGGAGGATTTTGTTGGCATTTGAAACTCTTGTATCCCACGAACTTGTGACCTTCGGAGAAGTTCGATTCCTCATCTTAATTATTAATTTGATGGTGGTATTTTCCGTCGGGTTGTAGTAGCAAAATTCAATGACTAGAATAAAGTTTTGTGTGTAGAAGTTGCTCATAAACTGTAGAACTAATTTCATTTAATTGCTCATAAACTGTGGAACTAATTTCATTTAATTAACCCGGCGATAGAATAATACCGCGACCTGGCGACCGCGGCAAAAGAACCTTTTATTTAATTAATGAGCATGTATGTGTTCTATAAGTAACTGAGTAATTTAAAATCAGTATTCAACAGCTAGCCGTCATAGAGACAGTTAGCTTATACAGTCTTGCAATATTTTTCCGTTTCCCCAAATTTTCTACTTTTTGATCTAAAATTACACAAATACCAGTGATCAGTAATAAAAATCCGCGCATCAGCAATGTGTTTTACCGATTACCGGCGGTAAATGTTATCTTAACATTAAAATTATAACATTTAAAATGTTGACCTACAAGAATAACTTGAAACCATGAACAATGCATCGTATTAGATACACAGGGTGACCACCTTGAATCTGACACCTTTCATTTGGCTGCCAAAAACCATGAATGGTAGTAAGTTTGTAACATGCATTTCAATATGTAGGGACACTGTGGAAGTTCTGTTGACTATTTTGGAATATCCGCACAAGAGGTTGTAGGTGGCGCTGCAGTAGCTTAATTGAAATGGCGTCACCTCAAGAGCGAGCACAAGTGATTCAGTCATTCAAGTGCAAAGCAACTTTCGCCGCATGCTCAAGAAGGAACACCATTAAAAAATTGAAACAGCTATTTTGGCATCGGGAAGTGTCAAGAAATTGCGTGGTGGTGTTAATGAGCGCGTATCAGCAGCAGTGAGACAGGTGTTTGAACAAGGTCCACGCAAATCCATTCGACAAGCGGCACGACAACTGAAGATGCCAAAGTCCACTGTACATAATGTACTGCATCACTCTCTTCGGTTTCATGCATACAAATTGCAGTTGCTTCATGAGCTGAAAACAGATGACGCTGATACCAGGCAGGCATTTGCTATCGACATGTTACAACACATTGATGAAGACCCAATATTTTTAACTCTCATTGCTTTATCTGATGAAGTCACATTTCATTTATCAGGCAAAGTCAACACACACAATGCATGTATTTGGGGATCACAAAATCCACATTGGATTGTGGAACACATTCGTAACAGCCCGAAATTAAATGTGTGGTGCAGATTGAAGCACAATTTGATCATTGGCCCCTTTTTCTTTGTGGAAAAAACAGTTACAGGCAGTACGTACGACATGTTGGAACAATTTGTTGTGCCTCAATTAATGCATTTGCAGCCGAACGTCATGTTTCAACAGGACGGCGCCCCTCCGTCCGCATTGGAGCCTGATCGTTCGAGAATTTCTCGAAACCCCATTTCCTGGTCGCTGGAATGGGCGTGGTGGACCGACAAGTTGGCCGCTTATCCTAAGCAGTATGAAATATATAGCAATTTCAAATGTGTCAGGTTTATGGTGGACACCCTGTATATTACTCGTATTATTCACACTGGGCTAGAATTCGTCACCGACATTTATCACTGGATATGCGCACAACACTGCTATCAGAAGAAAATGTTACAACGTTGCAGGAAGTAAATTTGTCGAAGTTGGATCAGAAAATAATTCTTCACTTTCCTCTTACCGGCCTCTATAACAAGCAAAGCAAATCATTAATCACGAGCAGCACATTCAGTTTAAAATTTTATTTTGACAACATTTATTCAACTTAAATAATAAGGTTGCAAATAATAGCTGATATTTAAAAATACAGTGGGGATCCAAGTTAATTACACGAGGACAATCCCAAAAGTAAGGTCTCCCAAGCATTTATATATACAAAATCATTTTTTTTTATTTTTTTTTTGTAATATATACATCATTTTAAAGGCTGGACAATTATCTATTTCTCTATATAATCAACATCTCAGCCTACGCAGTTTTGTAGATGCTGTGGCAGTTTATGAACGACCAAGCGTGGTAAGATTGGCGGTGACACTCTGGCCTCGCATTCGGGAGGACACCGGTTCGAATCCTCGTCTGGCCATCCAGATTTTGGTTTTACATGGCTTCCCAGCACTCACCTTTTGGGATGGTTCCTTTAAAAGCCCATGGCCTAAATCCTTGCCACCAGTCCTTTCCAGCCTCTAATAACCTCGATGTCGAAGATGCGTGAAACCACAAGAAAAAAACAAAGGTTTTGTATACTGTCACACCAGTTTGCCACCATGCCTTTGAGCAAGTCTTGAACTTCATCTTTCACGTCTTCGTCGGTCAAATGTTCTTCCAGGTTAAGTGAAAGTGGTAGTCGGTAGGTGCCAAGTCCGGAGTATAAAGGTGGTTGGGTGAAAGTTTTCCGAACAAAGTTTTGCAGAAGAGCGACGGTTTGATGGGCGCGTAAAGGTGTGCTTTTTGCGTAGAATGCTTGCACCCTTGCTCAAAATACTACTTCTTCGGTTATGAATTACCCTTCTGAGATTTTTCAGTGCTGATCAGTACCTGCATGCGTTTATTGTGATCGCAGCTGGCATGAACTCGACTAACAATGCCCGATTCGGTTCATTTTCTTTTTTTATAGCATTCGTCGATATTGAGGTCATTAGAGGCGGGAAAGGACTTGTGGCAAGGAACGGGAAGGAGTTTGGCCATGGCCTTTAAAGGAACCATCCTAGCATTTGCGTGGAATTATTTGGAGAAACCAAGGAAAGCCCAAATCTGTAGAGCCTAGTGGGGATTCGATCCCGAATGCGAGACCAGAGCGTTACCGCACCCCCACTATGCTTTGTGGGGTAAGAGCCATGCGAGTTGTGATCGTTGGCACAGTCCTTAGGTAAGTGTCATAAAATTGGTTCGGAGATTGGGCTTGGATTCTCTGGCAGCTAGGCAACATATCTGCCCCAATTTATTGAATAACATGGGAATGGCTTCTGTTATTTACGATTTCAGTTAAATACTTCTTCCACCAACGTACTTTGGTCGCAGTGATTGTATAGATAATATCAGAGACGTCAGGTGTCTTACTGATGCCAAAATGATTTTTTTCGTCATTCGTGCCATTAAGGTTTGGAAAGCATAGAATCGAGGCTTGCGCCAGTGTTTAGATGATTTTTTTTGTATCTTTCTTACTTGCTCAATTGGAAGGAATGTTTCCAAGACATTAATATACTGTATTTTAAAATGAATCATGACAACAGGTTTAAAACTTCAAAAATTTTGAGACATTTCTCATTTAAAAGTTGTTCTCAAAATTTGAGTGAAATACAGCAGGTTATTATGGAAGTATAGCATTTTATTAATAGAATGGGGGAAAAGGGATATAGTGACTACGCTGTTGCCGGATATCTAAGAAGAAGGTCTGTTGTACTGGCTCGCAAGCAAGAATACCTTACATTTTTCCGTGTAGATTGAAAGAAACATGGTCATTACTCTATATGATTCTACATTTATTTATATTGCCATATGATAAGATTCTGGTCCAGACGTTTAAAGTCTTTATTTATTATGAATAATAATATGTATTACATTAGTACTGCTTTACACCAGCACTTACTCAGATCTTTAGATTGGTCTCGTAGCTCAGAGGTTAATGTGCTTGCATTATTATAAATATAATGTCACCGGTTCAAATTGCCCTACAACCAAGAGTTTTTGCAGACATAACTTTGATCTTGTGTGTAAGCCCTTGCATTCCGTGGCTCCGAAATCATGTAAAACTAAAGAACTAGCTTGCGAGGCAGAGGGGGAGTATAGTGCAAATCGAAACCGTATCACTTGTATGTCGAGCTGTGCATTGGGTTCTCCTAACCTCAAAACCATACGCTTTAACCTTGACGACCAACCTAAGAGCTATGTGAAAGTATTTAGGTGAACACTCCTTAGTTTTCGGGGGGGGAAAAAATAGAGTTGAAAGTTCATAGCGCCGCAATAGTTTCGGAGAGGGGGACTCGAGAGTTAATTAAAAAAGGTGAATAATTTCCATAAATAAATATAGGATCCACAAGCTAATAGTATTTGAGGAATACTGTAGCATAAAACAATATATTCGGTCAAAGCTTACATTCATATAACGCTATGTCGTTTGCAGTGTGACCCCGCAGTTTGACAGCAGGGAGACGAGTGTGGCTGTCCGAAAGTTCACATTTAGAGCGCTTCAATATATTTCTTCAGAGGCACTTATTTGAGGTAATGTATATCCAGGTAAATTTGTTTCAAGATCTGTGGGAATCTGTTAGCGACTAATAAATTCTCAGAAGTTAATATAAATTAATCCTATACCAAAACTGAAATGAGTACAATTAACATTTCTCTCTCCCCCTATACTACCACTTCACTCGCGATCTAATGCAGGATGACATTTGTATTGAAAACATGTAAATCTGAAAACGTTTCCTGCATTAAGCGCACTGAATGAAACGCACCTGGTAGCAAGAACATCTTTGGGACCAGCATACCTCATTCGAATTGAAGAGCAAATTTCGAATAGGAAGAAATTTTGCTGCATACCATCAGACAACATGGGGCGGAAAAGCGGTGCAGTTAGCAGATTGAGCACTAAATTGTGAATCGTAATAGATTGGGGTAATTCTCTTCGTGTTTGTAGCAGATAGAAGATATGTTTGGTAAATAAAAGTAGATCGATACCGACAGAATCAAACTTGGGATCTTCAGAATGTCTATGTAGACTCGACTCATTACCACGAACCTACATTACCATGTTGTACGAGGTTGACCGTTATTTGAATTTAAAGTTTAGTCCGATAAGAGCGTTTTCCACTGTTTCTCAAAGACTATTACTTTGTGGGATACAGTTATAGAAATTACCCATATTCTAATCATCTCCAAACGAAAAATTGATATAAACCCATTACAGACTAGGTTTTGGGCGTTTATAAACCACTTTGTTGAAGCATAATGTAGTATGATGGCCAGAAGTCGTGACTTCCCCTTCTAGGCCACAAAACTTAATTTCGTGAATACCAAGCTTTATTTCAAAGACTAGGTATTGAGAGCAATGGCAGAGAGACATAGTGGGTGAGCGGTAATGCTCTGGCCTCTCATTCGGGAGGGCGCAGGTTTGAATCCTCGTCCGGCGATTCGGATTTGCATTTCGCATGGTTACCCCAAATAACTCGAAGCGAATGCAGGGACGGTTCATGGAGGAGATAGCCGAATTCTATCCCGTTTTGAACCTCCTGTACTTTCCTGTCTCTAATGATGTCGAACTCGATGAAAACGAACTGAACATGGAGCGGTAATCTACACTTATGTTATAAATGCGATAGTAAGTTAGTTTTTACGTTTCCACGACTAAATCGATCTTGACGAAATATGGACATAAAAGTACCATGTGCCGTTAGGAAGAACACAGAATACATTTTTCTGGATAAATCACATATTTTGTCATGAAGTTTTGAAAACTAACCGAAGTTAGTTTGGCATCTAACGACACACCGAGATCGCGTGCGGTATTTTTCCATGGAATTGGCTGTCCCTGGAGCGTCACTTGAGGGTGAACAGCGTTTTTCTTTCCTCGTCGCTGTGCGAGCACAGTGGCCTGCGTCTTTTCTGTGTTGATGGCTATACGCCATCGTTTTGCCCAGGCCTCAATCTTATCCAACGCTTGTTGCAGCCGATGTGTGGCTGCTGGAGAAAACTGCCGCGTCATCGGCGTACTGAGCTGCTTTGATTCCTGCCGTTTCTGGGATGTCCGATGTATACAGTGAGTATAGCACCGGTCCCAGAACCGATCCTTGCGGCACTCCGGCGTTTATTCTTCTTCCCGATGAGAGAGCTGTCCCTACTCTCACCCTGAATGATCTTCCGCAGGTACGATTCTAGTAGCTGTACATATGGCCCGGGGATTCTCAGCTCAAACAGCTTGCATAGCAGTCCGGAGTGCCATATGGAGTCGAAGGCCTTAGCTATGTCCTGAAGCACGAGACCACAGAAGTTACGGCGATTGAAAGCATTAGTCGCCTCCTCGACCACACGTAGGAGTTGGTGGGTGGTAGAGTGCTCCCGGCGGAACCCCATCTGATGGTTTGGGATAAGATTCCCTTCATCGATGATTGTCTCCAACCTTGTAAGCAGTATTCTTTCGAATATTTTACTGACCGATGGGAGCAGGCTAATAGGCAGGAATACAGGATCTTTGTCGGACTTATGTATCCCAACGACTATTGCCTACTTCCAGCATTCTGGGAAGGTCCTCGTTCTAAGAATGATGTTGAATACTTCAGCCAAGTATGAAACAGCTTCCATCGGTAGGTGCTTTATGAGGGTGTTATTTATTTCATCTATTCCTGGAGCTTTTTTGGGATGGAGTCACTTGATGCAGTTTTTTTATTCCTGAAACGTCAACTTCTGGGATGTGCTGTGCATCGATGGTGAAGGCTGTCTCCTCGTAGGTTCTCAGTCTCCATCTAATTTCAGTCACCTGCTCTTCGTCTATGTCCCTATCTAAGGGGGAGAAATACTTCTCAAAGTTGACTGCGAGAGCATCCGCCTTCTCCTGCTTGAGGAAGATTAACCCCCTTTCTCCGTGGAGCGGAGGAAGTCTTTGCTTCCGCTTCGTAAGTCGTCTCCTTGTCTGTGTCCACAGGGAGTCGTCAATGGGCCGTATCATTGAAACTCTGGCATCCCATTTCTTATTTCTATGTTTTGTGAGGGCTGTATTTAATTCCCTTTGAAGTCTATTAAGCAGGCTTTTGGTGTTTCGATTCCTCGTTAGCTTCCATTCTTTCATGACCCGGTTCTTGTTCCAGATCATGGCCAGAAGCTGAGGTGCAAGCTGTTGCACTGCATGGTTCTTGGTTTGTTTCGAAGGGATCGCGGCTCCCGCTGCTTCCTTCACGGTTATTTCAAAGAACCTGATGTTTTCCTTCACATTTTCGCGTTGTTTCCAAGGCGTAGGCGATGATCTGTCGGTATCTGTCCCAGCTGGTGTGTTTGTAATCCGGAACAGTTTGCTGTTCAAGCTGTCATGGTCCTACTACTATCTCGAAGAGTACAGGACAGTGATAGGACGACAGTCGGTTGATAGTACTGGCTGCTAGGTATTCCGTGATGCCTCTACTGATGCAAATGTCCAAGACGTCGGAACGTCTTCCATTCGCCAGGTAGTGAGTAGGTTCTTCAGGGGAAGTTACATTCATGTTTAGCCTTTCTGCCAGTCTCCTTAGCTGTCTTCCTGAACAGTTAGACGCTCAGCTGTACCAATCAGTTTGTTTATAGTTCAGGTTCCGCCTATGATCAGCCTGCCCCTTATGCTGGTCAGGTTGTTGATGTCTTCTTCTTGTAACTACACCTATGGTGGATGGTAGGCTGAAATTACAGTGATCTTTCCATTCGCGGTGGATACTTCGACTCCTACCACTTCAAGTTGGTTCATTAGCGGGAGAGGCACTTGGTTGTGTAGGATTCCCCGTTTGATGTATATAGCTACGCGACCGCCTGCTGTTAGTCGGTCGTAGCGGTAGCAGTGGTAATTTGGTATTGCTACTCGGATGCCTGGTTTCAGATGGGTCTCCAACACCAAGCAGATGTCCATTCCCTGTTCATGTATGAATTGTCAGAACTCAGTTGACTGGTTGTAGATAACATTTGCGTTCCACACACGAAACGCCATTCCATGTATATGAGGAGCTCTATCCATTATGTTCTTGGGTAGTGCTGGTGGTTGCTGCTAGAGCTGACGTAACTGCTGCCTGTATGTTCACTGGCAAGCGATTTAGCATCTATATAATGTTAAGCATCATTTTCATCATGGTCTCCATCATTCCAGACAATGTATCCATGAAACCATGCACCAAGCTATCAGCTGCTCCTTGTTGACTTGGCTGGTTGGAAGGGGTAGGTTGGTTCGTGGCTGTTTCAGCTCGATCTGCAGTTAGGTTACTTTTCCTATTTGCCTTTGGTGCTTCGGTGTGGTTGGCGACCTGGTTTGCATAGGTGTCGGCCTATTCACACCAATTGTTGGAAGCTTCTTATTATTCTTCTCACGTTCGGGGTTCTGCTTTTTTTGAGTCTGATAGGAGTTTTCTTTCTTGTTAATATTCTTTGGTTCTTCTTCTTGCTGGCCGGCCATTGGCGGAATCTCCTGTTGATTTCTCCGTTCTGGTTTATTTTGGCGTTGGAGAGTTTTGTCTTGTTCTGCGGGCAGTCCTCTTCGTCGGGCTTTCTTGTACGCTTGGCTTCTTTTATAGCTTGAGACGTGGTTTCCCCCTCAGTTGGAGCATTTCGCCGTGTCACGTCCTCTCTGCGCTGTATATTGGTTGGAATCATGTTTACCAGCGCACTTGACGCAAACTGGTGGCATTTTGCAATTCTTTGCCATTTAGCTTCCTTCAGAACGCTGGCTGGAAGTATTCTCGGTATTTTTCTGAATACCACTTCCAGCAGGGGTAAGGGCCCAGTTGGAAATGTTTAGTATGGGGTGCCCTTTTGTTGCAGCATTTCGGTGACTGCGGAGTAGTCGGCCACCGTAGTAGAGGTAAACTTGATTTTGTCCCCTCCTGCAGACTTGGCCTCGAAGGGCTCCTTGGCGACGGCTTCCACTTGGTCGTGCAGCGTCTTGAAGTTTTCTTCACATTGGACCACTACAGGTGGAATATGGACCGATCTCTTAGCTGGCGGCGTCGGTGTTTCCTCAGTCTGCAGGGGCTGGAACGGATTATTGGTTTCCATTACCAGCTCCGGATCAAATGCGGGCGGCGGCTTTGCTGTGCAGCGGGATGTTATGAATCTGGTTGCTGCGCTTTGCGTCGGTTTCCTCCGCTTGCGGCAGCAGTCGTCTGCTTGGGGGCATTTGTTTTTATGAAATTTGTCTTCAGTGGTGTATAAGGCGTCTGGAAAGGGAATGTTGCGGCCGAGTACTCGGTCGTCCCCTTCTTTTTCTTGTTTGCTTTCTTCTTTTTGCTGGCAGAAGCACTGGAAAGATGCTATACTGGCACGCTCACTTTCGAACTACTTGCACGTTGTTCACTCCTTGGTTGCTTTATTTTCCCCGCTGTGATCGGTGAGGTTCTTCTCTTCTATGCGCGGGGGTCTACTGGTCCGCGGGCAGGCTGGTTCATCGTGAGCGTTATCCTTACAATTCCGTCAGGGTCCACCCTCAAGTCCTGTGGGAACTGCCTAGTCGTCGTCTGTGTTGTTCCATCCGTGTTCAAGTCCGGTAGGGATAGCCCGGCCGTCACCATTGCCGCAGCTCCCGCCGGCAAAGTCGAGTGTGCTGTGGCACTCGGCCCGCCTGACGCGGAAGTGCGGCTAGCGTATTCCTCGTCGCACATCTATACGTTACGGTAGTCAACTTGGAACTGACGAAATGCAGCCAAACTGGACTCACCCCGTCTGAGGCCGTTTGTAGCGCCGACCAATGGCAGACAGTGCCGCCTCACGGATCATTCAGTGCAGTCGTGTGCAGTCCCAGTCATTTGCCGAGTTAGTGTTCTGCTCAGTGAAGACGTATGTCGCATCAACTCGTAAAAAGTGAGTGCCACACAGCCGTGACAGGCGGGCAGAGTGCTTCACCACACTCTGCTTTGCCGGCGACTGCTATGGTACAATTGACGACCGCGCAATGCATTACGGACTCTGCTATGTTTAATATTCGGACCAGTAATGATACGCAGTTGACGGACCGGTAATTCTCAGAGATCGAGCCGCGAAATGTGTCTTCCGGTACGCGATCTTTGTCGCTGGACTGAAATAATATCGAGCGATCTAAACTATCCACCGCGGAGGAGCTGAGACTTCAATCGTTCTACTCCAGTGCGGAAGGAAAGCGTCAAGTGGCTAATCTATTGACAAAATTTATCTGCAGTAAAAGAGAAGCTAGAAGTGCAAATCAGTGTGACAGTGCGGTGATTCCATTAACCGGCGAAACAAGGAAGCAACGCTCGTTATTAGCTCGCGGCGAGGTGACACCGGGTGCCGTGAGTTTGGCCACGAATACAGCAAAACGTCGAGCGGACTTAGCGATAAGCCCGCCGGTAATAATACAAGAAAAAAAGAAGAGCAAGGCTGTCGTCGAATCTTCCGCGTCGTGCGACATCGACCATAAGGCCTCATCCGCGCCGTGCGTTAATATTACCCCAGCCGCGCCGGTTGCAACAAGCGCTGACGGGACCGCATTCCAAGGACGAGTCCACCCTGAGCTGGAGGGGGTGTCAGAGACGGGACCAGTCCACTCGGCGCCTGAAGGGGAGGCCGTGCCCGGGCAGCTGACGGGTGAGGTGACGGCGCTGCACCATGAAGGGGAGAGCGGTAATATGGTGGTGCCCAGACACAGGTCAGATGCGACTCAGCCGCAGGCTGAGGCGGTCGCACCCGGAGCTGCTTTCCGGCTCCCGACCCGGGTGAAGGGTGGGAGTGGAGCAGAGGCGGTGTCGAGTAGAAAGGGGGGCCACATGGTGGTGGACCTCGGTGGCAGTGTGGAAACTGCGGCTCGACCACAGGCCGAGCAGCAGGCAGCTGGGGCCGTCTCCCGACCCCGGACCCGGTTCGGAAGTGGAAGTGGCGCGGGGCGCTGGAGGGGCGAGGGCACCACGTCCTAACAGAGGTCCCAAGCGCACAGTCGACCAACGGCCACGAGCCGCAGTGGCCAGCAAGGGAACGAGATCGAATCTCCCTACCGACAGGAAGACGGCTGCGACCTGCCCAATAGGCAAGAAGACCACTGTAACCAGCCAACAACACCAGCAACTCAAAAGTGAAGCCACGACTTCCATCTCGAAGGGTACGAAATGCGAGGAGGGAAGCAGCGAAGGCTGGCAGCAACCCCGAAAAACGGTCAGACCCAAACAGTTGATAAACTCAACTGTGCAAGCGGCAAAAGAAAATCCGTTTGCCACACTGGATGAAGACATACATATAGAGCAACAGGAGCCAACACTACCTGAGGCTCCGACGGGATACTGTCGTCGTATCCCTCCAATCATAGTCCACTATGAAGGAAGCGTGCATATCCTTGGACAAGAATTGGAGGCATTTTGCGAGGCCGCGTTTGACTTCAAGCCAATGGCAAATGGAATACAGATCAAGCTCAGAACAGTCAAGGACTATAAGCAAACCACCACATACCTACTGGGGGAACGGATACAGTATTTTACGTACTCACTAGCGTCTGAAAAGAAAGTGCAGCTTGTGGTCAGGGGACTGCCACTGTGGATGCCCCCAGCGGATGTGAAGACTGCTTTGGAGGTAGGCGGCTACACCATAGAAGCAACAGAACAACTAAGGGCACCCGCCGATCCAACGAGAAACCTACCTGAGCGTCCCATACCACTCTTCATGGTGACTCTAATGGACACTGCTGAAAACAGGTCCATACTAGACATTCATCGTCTCCTTAACATGAATGTGACGATAGAGAAAAAGCGGAAAACTAACGGCCCACTGCAATGTTTCCGCTGCCAAGCGTTTGGGCATATCAGTCGACACTGCAGGCTGCAGGTGGCATGCGTGAGATGCAGTGGACAACACTCATCGAAGGAGTGCCACCTCGTCAAAGGAGTTGGGCAGCCAACCTGTGCAAATTGCAAAGGCCCCATGTTGCCTCATATAGGGGTTGTCCGAAATACCAAGAGGAGAGGAAAATGCATGCTGGAAAAACTACCAACAAGAACAACAATAAGAGAGATCAACCCAGTCCAGCGAATCCTAATCCACCACAAGCTAACACCAACCAACCGCCAAACAACTCAGAGGCAGAACCTAACAATGAGGTCAACTCCCCGACCTCGGAAGAAACAACAGCACTGGCAGAAATGAGGACCCCGATCAGCCAGCTAAACGACGTAGTGAAGGGGCTCGGCACCATCACAACTCAACTAAGAGACGTTGTAATGGCAGCGCTGCAGAATTCCGAAACGCAATACACCGCAGGTTACCAAAACCAAGATGGCTGCTAGACCACTGGAAGGCCTCAGGATCTGCGCATGGAATGCGAACGGCCTGCACAAGCAGCGCAACGAGCTCCAATCGTTTATGTTGGAGTTTGGAATCGACATCTGTCTGGTGAGTGAAACTCATCTCAAGCAGGGCATCAGGGTCACAGTCCCAAACTACCTGTGCTATCGCCGGGACAGACCAACGGCTGGAGGCGGAGTTGCGGTGTATATTAAGAAGTCCATTAAGCATCACACCACAGCTCTTCCAAACTTCGCCAGCATAGAAGCAGCAGCAATAGTGGCAGCAACGACAGCAGGACCAGTAACAGTAATTGCGGCTTCCCATCCACCAGGCACAACTCTTTCCGCTGCAGACGTGGCAGCCCTGAACACCATCTCACGGAAATCATACTGGGAGGGGACCTGAATGCCAAACATACAGATTGGCACAGCAGGACATCCAACCCAAGTGGAAGGGTACTCTAGAGAGAGTCAACGAAGAGGCTTTGCTGTCTGGGGCCCTGAGAAGCAACACACTTCCCAGCTACTGAGAAATGCAGGCCAGATGTTCTCGATATCTTTGTAACAAGAGATGTCCCAGCAGGCCATATCTCCAGTCGGTCCCGCAGCTCTCTTCTGACCATAATCCCGTACTGTCAGACTGGGAGGTGGAGGGAGACAGGGAAGAAAAACGGCGGCAAGAACTATGCCAAAACAAACTGGGACCAGTTCAGAGACGAACTCCAGCAGCAAATGGAGGAACAACTGCAGCACCCAGTAGAAGATCCAGAGGAAGCCGCAAGTCGCTGGTCAGAAGACACGCTAAAAGCTGCCGACAACGCTGCTCCTCAGAAGAAGAAATTCCAGGTCCGGCAACTCCCGTCGAACTGCTAGAGCTTATAAAGGAGAAAAACAGTGTGAGGAAGATCTGGCAGCAAACGAGGGATAGAGTTTACAAGTCGCTCCTGAACAAACTTCAACGCGAGCTGAAGGCGAAGCTCGAAATCTATCGGAAACAGCAATGGGATGACCGAGTGGCTCAGTTACGAGTGGAAGACGGGACAGCGTGGAAGCAAAGCCGTCAGTTCACAAGAGCCAGAAACCCGCACTCCGGCACAGCGCGCAGAGCCTCGTCTACACGGCAGAGACAAAGCTAATGCACTGGCGGACGTGATTGAAGAGAACTTCCGACCAGTAGCTGAGCCATACGACGACGACCATATTGAAGACGTACACCAACAGCTGCGCCGCTACTGGGCCACAAACGAAGGCGTGGAAGACTAAATAGGTGAGGTCGACACGCAGGAAGTAGAGGAGATGCTACGGAAGACTCAGGTGAAGAAGGCTCCAGGCTGCGATGGGGTAAATAACCTCATGCTACGGCAACTACCACCCGCAGCAGTAGAGCGTCTGGCCCAGATCTTCAACAACATTTTGAGAAGGCGCAAGTTCCCTGCTGCCTGGAAGCAGGCAGACATAGTCGCTCTCCCAAAACCGGGCAAGGACCAGACGTTTCCGCAGAACTACAGGCCCGTTTCACTGCTACCGGCAGTCTCGAAGACCTTCGAGAGACTACTGCTTCGACGGCTGATGGTACACGTAAACCGACTGCAGATCATCCCGGACGAACAGTTTGGTTTTCGTCCAAAACACTCCACTACTCACCAGCTGTTGAGGGTGGCGGAGGAAGCAACGGATGCCTTCAACCGCAGACGACACTGCGGAATGGTGCTGCTAGATGTCGCAAAGGCCTTCGACACCGTGTGGCATGAGGGACTCCTGCTGAAACTAAAAGCGGCGGGAATACCCAGGTCATATATTGAGTTAATACACAGATACCTCAGGAGGAGGTCCTTCAGAGTCAGAGTGGAGAAGTCGTGGTCGTCGAGGAGACAAGTGAGGGCGGGAGTGCCGCAGGGCTCGGTACTGAGTCCGATCCTCTTCATCAGTTTTTGCTGCAGACATCCTCAGGCCGATCGCCGTCTACTCGGCGTTCTACGCCGATGGACACGGCCTACTTCACCTCCTCATGGAGCCCACTGGTAATCGCAAGAAGACTACAAGCAGCTCTAGACCCAGCTCGAGGAGTGGGCAACTCTCTGGAGGGTCAAGATCAACCCCACAAAGTCACAGGCAATATTACCTCAGCCGAAGAGGGACTCCGAGACAACTGGGCCTGACGCTGTTCGGAGAACCAATCCCGCAGAAGACCACAGTGCGCTACCTGGGGTTACGATCGACCAACGACTGACCTGGAAGCAGCACGTGGACGATGTATGCAACAGAGTAAACAGGCGACTGGAGCATTATACCCGGTGCTGAACCACGCCTCATCCCTGCCACCACGCTGTGAGTTCACGTGTACCAGGCGCTCGTGAGGCCCATCATGGAATATGCAAAGCCCAGTATGGGCTTATGCAGCCAAGACACACTTGAAAATGCTCCAGGTGCTGCAAAACCGCTCCCTAAAGCGCGCGCTGCACCTGCCACTGGCGTTCCCGATAGCAGACCTTCACCAGATGTCCCAGTGTCCGAGGTTGATGACGAGGATGGTGGCTGCCGCGCACGAATTCTACGAATCTGCGGAAACATCCAGAAACTTATTGGTAAGCGGACTGGGCGACTACGACCAAGAAGGACTGCGCCATGATAGACCGAAGGCAATCTTCAACAGGTAACAGCATGGAAGTTGCAGAGAAAGAGGAATGGCCAAGATGCAAAGCATGGGTAAAGTGAACCAAAAATATATGAATAAAGAAACCAGTGTTAAAGACTCCAGTGTAAATAAACCAGTGTTAAAGACTCCAGTGTAAATAAACCATAAGTCAAAATAACCTGTAAAATCATTAGGGCAAATAGAAGTTAAGAAATCAAAAATGCTACGTAATCTCTAAACCAAAGGTAAATGTAGGGTTATATGTCGCCAACAGGGTGACAGGCACCCCTCCCCAATCACAGCCAACGCCTCCGGCATTGGCAGCACTGTTGCTCTCCTGCTGCCAGATTGGCCCAGATGGTGTAAAAGCCACATACTTAAAAAACCTACCACAACCTGCAATTGTTTACCTCACACCAATTTACAATGCATGCCTCAGACTATCCTTCTTCCCATAACCATGGAAAATTGCCAAAATAATCACCCTACCTAAACCAAACAAAAGCCATCTACTTCCCCAAAACTACAGACCTATCTCACTCCTCAACCTCCTCGTAAAAGTCCTAGAGCGAATTATAATGTCAACCTTCCAAAAATTCCTTGACGAAAATAACATCATTATCCCACAGCAATTTGGTTTGCGTGCTCAGCTCAGAACAATCCACCAATCTACCCGACTGGTCGAACATATCTGCAGGGAGCGATCCATCAGGCATAATACAGGTGCTGTTATGCTGGATATTGAAAAAGCTTTTGTCAGGGTTTGGCATGATGGCTTAATATTTAAACTACACTTGTATGGCTGCCCTGGTCATTTACTAAAAATAATAAACAGCTTTCTCCGAGACAGGAAATTCTTCGTTGTGGTGGACGGACAAGAAAGCCAGTTGAAATCAATTGTAGCAGGTGTACCTCAAGGATCGGTCTTGGCTCCGACACTGTACAGCAGTGGTTCCCAACGTGGGCCGTACCGCCCCCCGGTGGGCGTTAGAGAGCTCTAAGGGGGCGTTCGTGAGCAAAGGAAAATTTGGGGGGCGTTGACGCCCAGCCAGCGCCCCCCTGACCAACACTGCCAAGGACGTGCCGATAAGATTAATTAATAACAAAAACATTCAACAAATATTTCAGCAAGTAATTCCAAATGTCCTTTAAGCAAGATCAGTGGGGATTAAAAGTTAGTATTAGTACATTATATCTTTGTTCCCAACACCTGCTTCAATAGTTCATGAATGCCATTTCTTCCTCCAAAGCAAAAAACTTATTGAACTCGGTGCGAAAAGGCCGGCGCCGGCTCCGGTTTGCGTGAAAACGTCCTTAGACTATCTGACATTTTTTAAATATTTTTTAAATTTTTTATTTTCTATGGAAGAAATTATGTATAGTTGCTTCTCTGACTATAAAATACCCCCAGAAGCTCACAACTCGTGGTGCCTGTGTTCTCCCGCAATTTGGATCTGCAATTTCTTTCATTTGGTCCAGGCCTCTGCTGTGTACTTTCTTCTCGATGTCAGTTGGTCAACTGTTGTTCTCTGGCCCTCATGGTAATTTAGGGTTATGGAAAGAGTGTCAACTATGGGTGTAAAGTGTGTCGACTTGGAACTTGAATTTGTGGAATAGGGAAGAAAGTATTTTCCTGAACTTACATTTTGTTTGTACTTACATTTTACCAACAGTCGTTATATATAATGGAACAGAAGTAATCAGGGTGCCGGAAATGACATTATAATGAAAAATTATTAAATAGCATGGTCAACGGATTTGAAAATTGAAAAATTTCTTTTCAACGTATCGACAAAATCCTCTCATATGCTGGAGAGATAGATTATCGAATGTCCTGGACAGACTTTGTCCGTAAATCCTGGCACGCTCAGCCCTTAGTCGCCCACACACACACAGTGGCAAGGCCACTCAGTATCCCATCACGGATCAGTCCTTCTGTATGTGTGGATGGAAACCGTCAGTATTACAGTACGCTGGCAAACTCCCTTAAGGATTTCAGCAAGTCGAAAGTCCTGACGGTGGTTCGAAGGGCATCGGTCAGTTAAGAGCTCTGTGTGCAGATAGTTAAACTTTATCGCAAAAAATGAAAGATTTCAGGCCTCAGGCCTCTTACGACGTTACATTTAAGGAGCATCAAACAGATGGTTATAAAATTTGATGAGACATTTTTTACCACATTACAAAATTCAGTTAAACTTCGATTCTCAAAGAATAGTACAACATATTCCTGTATCTTGAAACACTAATGATAATGATACAGTAAAATTTATGGGTATAATAATTTATTTATGTCAATAGTATTTATATAGTTATATTATTTAATTTATATTCCTATCTTTCTTCAATATTTTATTTTTTATTTTCTGTTCTCTCTTCACCCTCTTATAAACAACCGAATCCCAAAGTACCATCAAGCTGGGTCACATGAATATACCGTTTCTATTCCGTTTCTTTTGATCAATTCCACTTATTATGCAAAATCTGAATTATTGTTTTGAAAAACCTCAACCCTGCATTCGGGATATATGGCTTAAGAAATGTATTGATACGCCTCATTCTCTAAATTTTTATTCATTATATTGCGCCTTTTAATTTTAACCGAGATTAAAATCTCTGATGTATTTTTACAAAAAAACTTTAGAACATCTTTACCATTTTAGCTGAAAATGCGTGAATTGAAGACGGTCTGTAGGACTGTGTGTTAGTGGGGAGCGAGGGGTCCGAGGGGTCCTGTCTGTCGCTGGCTCACTGCATAGACGTCCTCTGAAGGCAGTCAGTTATCCCGCCAATGTATGGGTTGCTAATATAACCATGAATTAGACTTATATTAACTCGAATTGTTCTCCGTCCATCTTTATGACTGCCTGTTTATCAGTTTGAGCAAATTTTGTAGAACAGCTTGTTATGAAATTACATATTCAATTCTATCCTTTTTTGATAGAGATCTGCCAACCGGAAGTGGCAGATTAATTATGTCATTTTTATCTAAGTTATTTTAAGAAGATTTTTTAACTCGAGAAATTTGAAGAATAAGTTATTTTCCAAACTTAAATAAACAAGTTATAATTAACAACTTTTATTTCTAAATTTTTTCGATAAAGCTTAATAATTTTTATTATTCTTATTTCATTACTACTATTTTGTACATCGTTTCCGTGGCTGGGCGGTAACGTAATTTAAAAATACTTCTAAAATTTGTATTTATACTTTTTAAATAAATTTAAATAAATAATAAATGTTTTTTGCAGTTTATTTGTTCGTCGCAAAATATTCATGAAATAATGAACACAAATTTCAATTTATTTAATTAAATTGTAATAGAAAATCTATTTTAGGGAATAACGTGATGATGGTCATATCAAAATTTACTTTTATTTTCACAGATGTCACATTCAAAGAAAAAATGTAGACAGTACAATGTCGAATACTCGAAATATGGTTTTATTGAGGCACCCTCAAACTAGACATTGTCAATGTGCCTGATTTACCAATTTTTCTCAAATGAAGCTATGAAACCTTCACGTTTAGAAGAACATATAACCAAAATACACCCTGACAGAAAACATAAAAGTTTATCTTACCTCGAATGTTCAAAGAACAATATTCAAGACGTTCATCTTTAACTGGTATGTTTTCAGTGGCATCCAAACAAGACGCAGATGCCCTTCATGCCTCTTACAACATTTCCTTGCTTATTGCTAAATCGGGAATACCGCACATGACTAGGAAAGAATTGATACTAATATCTGTGAGTGAGGCTCTGCGTACTGTACTACTGCACAAGCCGGCGTCTGATATTATTAAGAGAATCCCAATTAGCAATAACACAGAACAGAGGCGAATCGAATGAAATGTCTGAGGACGTGGAGAGTTCTCTAACAGATTTTTTGAAGACAGCCGAATTTTCTTTACAGCTTGATGAATCTACTTTACCAAACAATGATTCATTACTTATTGCGTACGTTCGCTTCATCAGTGGAAAAAAGTTGCCAAGAATTACTGTTCGCAAAAAATTTAAAAACTGATACTAAAGGAAAATCTAAATACAAGTTTTGGAACACTATTTCGAAGAAAAAAGTATTCATCTGAATAATATCGTGTCCATTGCTACTGATGGTGCTCCAGCAATGGTTGGACGATACCGAGGGCTGATTTCATATTTGAAACAGGCAGTACCAAATGTACCAATGATCGCCTGCACTGCTCACTACAGCGTGTAATTCCAGCAGTTAACAAGATCAGAAGCAATGCTCTCAATAGTAGATTGTCTGATAAACTTTGTGATGAAAATGACGAGGATTTCAATCGTTTGCTATTTATTGCACACAAAAGTTCGTTGGCTGTCAAAGAGTATCTTTCCAACAAGATTTTATGACTTTTTTGACTCCATTATAAAGTTTTTTGAAAACAAGGATGTTTCATTAAGAGAAAATTTATTGAAATATAAGAATTACATAGCTCATTCAACTGATCTATATCATAAATTTAATGAAACAAACCCACGGCTGCAAGGAGATAATTTGAATTTGATCAAAGCAAAGTCAGTTATTTGTGCGTTCATGTCAAAACTTGCCTTGTACAAACAGGATGTGGGTCGAAGACAAATCTATGAGTTTTCAAATCTTTCCTCTGTGAAAACAAATGATGAAGATATTTTAGTATTTTGTTAACATTTGGAAGCACTTAAAGAAGATTTAAAAATAGATTTGAGGATATTCTTAACATGACCATTCCAGATTGCGTATTAGAACCTTTCTCGAATCTACAAACAGCAGATTTATCGCTACAGGAAGAGTTGATAGAACTGTCAACAAATGAAGAATTAAAATTGAAATTAAAAAAAATGGATATCAATAATTTTGGCTACAGAGGCAAAATCCAGATTTATATCCGACTTTGTGGGCTGCAACAAAAAAGTTTTTTGTTGCATTCCCGTCATCATATTTAGCCGAAAGGGGATTTAGTGTAGTAACCAATTTACTAACAAAGAAAAGAAACAGATTTTTAGTAGTTGAATGCAGTGATTTGAGACTCCTGCTGACAAATATAGCACCAAATGTAGAAAAATTAGTACCATTACATGAAATTCAGACCTCTCACTGATAATTTTACAATAATTTTCAATAATATGTTTTTAATCAAATTTTTTACAAGGCATCAATATTCTTAATATTCTTTAATAAAGTAATTTTAAAAATCTGTCATTGTTGTTCAATATTTAATATAGCCCAATTCACCTAAGAGTGGTGCCACAAATCACTGTTTGAAGAAGTCGGCAACAAGCCAATTAAATTGAAGCGCTACGGGTTACACAACGTTGATTACAACAGTAAAAGACATCGGTACTGTTTTTTTTCAAACCGGGGGGCGGTGAATTATTTTTTTCCGAAAAGGGGGCGGTAGGTCAAAAAAGGTTGGGAACCTATGCTGTACAGCGTATACACAAATGACCTACCCGACCAACAAGGCGGAGAAGTAGGGCTATTTGCGGACGATACCGTGGTATACAGATCGAGCCACAACCTAAATTACATCGTACGCAAACTGACGCAGCACCTTGAGAAAATCACTCAATGGTGCAATCTTTGGAAGATCAAAATTAACTCCGGCAAAAGTCAGGCTATCATGTTCACAACCAGAAGGACGGGACCCAGCCACCAAATCAATCTCGACGGCATGGACCTCCCCTGGTGTGAATCGGTTAAATATCCCGGACTAGAAATAGACAAAAACTAACCTGGATTAAACAAATAAAAAACGCTTGTAATATAGGTTCGGCTCTACTTTTTAAAACTATACCCTCTCCTCAAGGGGAATAAACTTAGTATCAAGACCAAATTAAAAATCTACACCGCAATAATTAGGCCGGCCTTGCTATACGGCTCAGAACTTTTCAGCATGGCTTCAGATCACCAAATAAAAAAACTGCAAGTCATACAAAATAAATATCTGAGAATTATCACCAGCGCCCCACGCTACATGCCGAACACACAAATTCACTACAACTTAGGCATACAAAGGCTCACAGATTACATTAAGGACAAATCAACAAAATTCTTTCAGCGAGCACATTATTCGCCCCATCAAATTATTCAAGACTTAAGACAAAATGTACATCAACAACAATATAACCAACACTTACAACACTTACCAGAAATTACAGGGTCTGACAATAACACCATACTAAAAGAATCAACACTTCCATAAAAAACCAGCCTGAAATCCCCTATTCCGTCATAAGTTAGGGAGCTACAATGCTTTGGCACTTCAAAAACTATATGGGCGCATGCCCAACCATATGTCTGTCTGTCTGTCAGCCAGATTGGCTACTTGGATGGCTCAGTACTAGGCAGGACCACAACGGATACATCGCTTGTACTGCTCAGTTATCGTTATGGGACACTAGCGACGGCAGCAGCAGGCAGTCTCCTCGGCGCCAGCGCAGCCGAGCCGCAAGGGCGCAGCACTGCTACCCACTCAGGACCTTCCAAGCTGAGCGACGGAGATCAGTCCGCTTCCTGCAGCGAGAGTGGAAGGTGGCAAGTCCGGCCGGAGCAGTCGCGGAGGGTGCCACGCCTGCCTTCCCGCAGACGATCCGCTTCACCGCGAAAACGACCTGAGGAAGCGGAACCGAGACAATACGCCGTCAACCTTGCTACCATGCATACAGACGAGGTCCTCTCCACGTGGAAGTACAGGTTGTCAGAAACTAATCCAGACGAGTGGTCACTGGACATCTACATCCACCTTCAGCTGGTCGGTGCCGATGACAGACTTCGACAACTTCTTCAAGTGTTTATCGGACCAGTCGTGAAGCCACCTTGCCACGAAGCTGATGGATATAACATTGGCAGAATGGCCAGAAGCTTTGGTGCTTCCTCCAGTCAGCCTGGCTTGAACATGGATGATCATTTAGACTTCTTGAGAAGGATGTTTCTCACCATGCCGTATATACCAGATACCGTCGCACTTCCAAGGCAACAGAGAGACGATTGCGGCGTCGGGTGGGTGATCGTCCACGACCACGACGACGAGGTGATGGAAGAAGAGGAAACATAGCAGGATGAGCTGGCATACTCCGAGCAAGGATTGGAGCAGCCCACAGAGCAAGGACCAGTGCTGCTGGTCACCACTCTCTATGAGGGCAACTTCGAAGAGCTACTTTTTTTTATTTAGCACACATTTTTACAGCCTAGTATCTAGAAACTAAAATAGGCCTTAATTTAACACAACAGTTTTACATTTGATATTTCAACAGATAATTTCACAATGAATAATTTCAATTTTTGTTATGTATGGCTTTGGCAATATCTGTATAGTCTTTTCTTGTTGGCACGATACATACGATTGTTCCGCTGTTAACATATATTATAACTTTCTAAACTTGCTACATTTTGTCATAATTGATTTATTATAGTTTTCTAGTTTTGTATGGTGTCTGCAGTTTCTTGTCCACTTTATGGTTAGAATTTTTAATATTTCACTATGTCACTTCGTACGTCTACCACTACTACTATTACTACTATCTACTACTCTACCATCTAAGAAAGCATTTTCCAGCATTGGTATCGGTGCGGTAATCCGAATTCCAAATCTCCCGGAATAGCGCACGTTCTCAGTCTCTCTGGCAGCCAAAGTGACCGAGAAGGCCGCCCATCGGAGACTGGCCACCTCCAACACTGGTTGTGAGAACTAATTTTCAATGATATATATGTAATTGCAGAAGTAAGGAGTCTTTAATATCCGGCTAGTAGGTTGTTCGTTTCACAGGTGAACTAGATTAGTTTAACATCTACTGCTGGTATTTGTTATTTTCAATATTTGAACAAATTCCTATTTTAACATTATTGGCTACATAATTTACAACTTTTAACTAACTATTAACATTTTTACATATTTTAAGAGATAACAATGTTTTACTTCAGAAGCGGCTCGAGACTGCAACTATTATCTATTATCTTCGAAGAGCTACTGTCAGCATTCTTCAAGGCAACTACAGCACTCATCCTAGCCTCTCCAACCAAAGAGGGGATGCGTTTCCTGCCGCAGCAGTTTCTGGCCGAGAAGGGCATCCACCATTCCCTTCAAACCCCACGACTTCGTGCCAAGGTAGTCATCCGCTGGCTTCCAGCCGCGACTGCAGAGGAAGTGGCCCAGCAGCTGTAGAGCGGCGGCATCGCCGCTACCGCTGTTCACCAGATGGGGTGGCCGGGTACCACAGAGCGGCTCCCGCTATACGTCTTCCGGCCGGACAGACCGCCAAGGCGGGCGGACAAGACGCAACACCAGCACATTCTCGGACACACCGCCCGTTTCGAGAAGAAGAGGCCAACACTAGCGCTAGCCCAGTGCTTCCGATGCCAACGATTCGGCGGGCACCTGTCCCGTGACTGCACTGAGGCCGAGCGCTGCTTTAGATGTGGGGACGGTCATGATGTCAACAGCTGCACCGTTCCTCGCGACGCCAACCCACCTGCTTCGGCGTTGGCAGCAATATCGCTCCTACACTGCTAAAGCACCCAGTGTCGCCGCGGGTTTGCCCGCGTCGGCACGAACCACCACGTGATGATGATGCTCGCGAGGCATTCACAGTCTTGTAAATTTGTATAACAGCTAACCTGAAGAAGGCAACGAAGGTAGTTGCCGAAACGTTGTGTATAGAGTTAAATAAAGAAACTAACTGGCAGAAAACTCGAGAATTATTCATTTCATCTATACGCCGGGAAAAACTTAATTCTCATATCGTTGTTCCATGGAATCTGGCATCGTTAATTCGTGACGCGACTCTCCAACAGGGTTCCAGTCTTGCAGAGATCCGCACACAATATCAGGCCGAAGACAACTGACGCTTTACCAAGAGCGCTCCTCCCCCCCTCCCCCTCCCAATCTTTCCCGTCAAACATCACAAATCGCCGATTCCAGCCAGCCGCATCGAGGAGAAAAAATAATTCTGCTTATTTTTGGGACAGAAAAAAATAATTTTGATCCTTGTCACAGAGGAGACGTATTCTTTTTAGGGAGAAAAATAAATAATTCTCTTAAACAATAAAAAATCTGAGAAGTGCGGTTTAGTAGAAACTGCGTTTCTAATACTGTTTGAAGGAACTGAAATTAAATGTTGGTATCGACTTAATGTTTGTTTATTGGCTAGTTAAATGCCTGATATGTTTACTGTCCGATGTAAATTTGATAATTCAATTGCACTTAGGCACTATAATTAAATCACACACGTTTATTGTAAGTTCAAAACAGTAGGTGCAACACTGTGGCGAAAACAATTTTTTCCCCATACAAACGTTATTTCATGGTAATTATAAATCACAAATTTTAATTGCATTGTGGTAAATAATATGTCTTGTTCCATAGATGCTCCTCTCAGTAACATGACGTTTTGTTTGTGTCTGATAATGCTTCTCACTCGAGAAAATATCTGTATGGCCATTGAGATATGGACTTGGATAGTATTAGTTTATATGGTTCTCACTTTTCCAAATAAATTCAGTTGAAAACTGTAGTATTTCACAAAATCCCCCCTTCCCCTACGGTATGTAGCAGAATTAGAGGTTAAATGGAGGCATTCAAGTAATGACACGAATTCAGAGTGCATTAAAGACTATTTTATTGAGCTGTACATTAACAACTGATGTTCGATGATAGGACACGTACCTTTTTCTGTTTCTGGAAAAACTCTGTAGGAACCTAAGCATGCACTCTTAACAGATTTCTCATGGCATCCTCTTTTGCATTTCCTTTTCACGGTTTGCAAAAACTACTGATTTAAACATTTTACACAATTTTCATTTGGTGAGAAATCAACTATTATTATCAACCAATATGACAAATCTTTAAAAAGATACTTTCAGGATGTGGTTACAAAGCATTATATATTTGATGATTGTAACAGTCAGAGAAACCTAGAAATGCAGAATGTCATTTGGTAAATTGCCCATATTTAATACTAAAGATGCCTCTTTTTTTTTTTTTTTAGTGTAGTCAGGGTTGTGCAAGTTGAATTTAAATTGTTCATCAGTTCCCAAAATTGTACCTACATTTAAATATGAAGAAACTAGCTTTAGTTTTCAAAAGAAATGATATACTTCGAATGTACAAATGTATAGTTTTCTTGGGAACAAGATAAGGGTTATGTGTTTCTGGCAATTCAGTGTTTCTGCAATTAATCATAACTATCAGCTTAAATTGGTATAAATATGTAAGATCTTATTCACAAAATACTTCATGGTTATTTGTACAAAACCACAACATATAAAAACCAAACATACACCTAGCATAACGTCAAGCAAAACAAAATACCGCATAATATTGTACAATAATATTAATCATAGCAAATATCAAAATCGAGTAGGTTTATTTTCCAAGTAGAATGTCTCTTCATCTATGGTTCAGAAGGAGACTATAGAGTCCAATGCAGAAAACATACATTTACCCCAATGTTGACAGGCATTCCTGGCAGGAACTGGTAAGGTTTTCCATTTTTTCTTCCTCTATTGATTTTCTTTCCTTCACAGCATCTTCTTATTTTCTTCAAATAAAATCATTCTTGACCTCCATGATGGGCAATCAAGTTTGGAGGTTTTACAGTCGTCAAGATCAATGTGGCATATCAACAATAACGTAATCAGTAACTGATATGATAAAGGAACAAGATTGTGATTCGCTGGAAGAGAGAAGGCAGGTGAAGAAGGTGCTGTGAACGTACAACGCATATGTTGATGATGAGACTTGGAAGGATATCGGTGGAAGAATTAAGAGTAATGAAGCATTGAAGGGAAAAGTGCGATAGTAGTACCGGTACATAATGGAGGGGTGAGAAATAGAGTCGAAAATTACAGGCCAATCAGTTTGACTTCAGTGGTAGGTAAATTAAAGGAAGGATTGATATGCAACCACATCAGAAATGTGTGTGAGGAACGTAAGTGGTTTACAAGTAGGCAACATGGGTTCAGACAAGGATATTCATGCTAAGTTGGTGGGATATATGCAAGATATTTCAGATGAAATGGACAAGGGAGACCAAATTGATAGTGTAACACTATATCTTTCAAAGGCGTTTGACAGAGTAAGCCATAAAATGGTAGTAAATAAGGTAAAAACAATTGGAGTGGATTAGAAAGTGATTTGCTGGGTAGCAGAATTTTTAAAAGGTAGACAACAGAAAGTTAGGGTAGGAAATGTAGTATCAAAAGAAGTGGAAGAAAAAATGGGTGTGCCACAGGGTAGCGTATTGGGACCATCGCTATTCATTATTCTAATGAATAATTGTGTTGATTGTTTACTATCTGAAATTAGATTGTTTGCAGATGACATAATGCCGTATAAAAGGATCAAAACGATAGAGGACTGTAAACAGTTGCAGGATGATCTGGACAGGATATCTAGATGGGTTGGTAAACATGGGATGAAGAAATATGCAAAGAAGTGTCAGTTAATTAGATACACAAATAAAAAACAAAAGGTTAATTATGAATATAAGGTGGGGAAAGAATTGCTTGCTGAAGACTTTAAATGTAAATATCTTGGCATTCATTTGATAACAAGCTTAACTGGGCACCTCACATTGGACAGGTGGTAGGAAAAGGTTTCAAAATTCTGCACTTGTTGAAGAAAGTGATGAGGGGATGCACGAGAGAAGTAAAGGAATTGGGTTACAAAACTTTGGTCAGACCATTGCTCGAATATGGCAGTGCAGTATGGGACCTATATTTTGAGTATCAAATACAGGAGTTGGAGAAGGTGCAAAGAAGGGCTGCTAGATTTGTTTCTGGAAATTATTGCAGAATGCAATCAGTGACAGATATGATAAAGGAGCTGGAATGGGATTCATTGCAAGACAGGAGGAGGATGAGGAGGGTCATGGGAGTGTACAGGGCGTATACTGGCGATGAGGCACGGAAAGATATTGCAGTAGGTATGAAAAGTAGTTCATGGAAGGGAAAAGATGACCATGACCACAAGCTGGCACTCGATTTCAGGCACAAGGGTGTGGGAAGATTTTGTTTTTTTAGGTAAAGGTGTCAGGGATTGGAATGAGTTACCAAGAGGAATGATGAATAACTTACCGAAAACGTTAAATGAATAGTAAGTTGAAATTTGTAGAGGGCAAATGTAGGTGGGTGCAGGATAAGGTGAAGTTGGGTCTGTAGGGAAATTGCCACCAGAGCGTGTGCTCCATTGCAATTAAATTAAATGCATTGCAATTTATCCATTTTTGACTTGTCATGTTATGTGCCTAACAATCTGTTACACAGAATTATTTGTATACCAAAAGCTGGCAAATGATATACTAGCTTAAATAAACTCTGATATAAATAGTTCTAATGACCTTCATGGAGATCTTTTTTTTTGCATCAGTAGCTAGGCAAAACTGTAATAAACTAAACCCACACAAAACATCACAGTATCCTGTGTACTTTGGACCCTATATCGAAGTTACTAATTTTTAAAACAGTTAACTTATTAAAACTAAATTGTTTAAAGTTTGTATCTAACAGCTACCATAATGTCAATCATTCAATTACAATGTAATTACAATAGTAGTAGTCTCTTTACAGTGATTGGAGTAATTGGCAATTAACTTACCTGATCAGCAGATAGTCAAAATAGAACTCACTACATTCCCAATGACCATCTTTGAGAATCTCTACTGTTCACACTTACATAAAGACAAAGAGAAATGTCAGGGCCATAATGACATAATACAGAATCATAGTATTTTCAAAAGCATATAACTTCATTGCAAAAATTAGAGATAAGCGGGTGTCTTGTTAAGTGACAAATAATTTGAAAAGTAAATAATATTGATGCTTATCACAATAGAGACTATTTACAAGGAACAGCTGAGGACTGTGGTAAAATTTATTTTTTTGCAATATAAAATTAGATGTAGCGATCTGCTTTATGCCTGTTAAATGCCTGATATGTTTACAATTTGAACTATGTCAGACCAAGTGATTACAGTTTGAATTATTTTATTATTATTTTATTATTATTATTTTAAAAAAAGGGTTAAGCCCAATTAGAGTAAAACATACTGAACAACATGATTGTGAAAACATCTTTTCTCATAGAAACTTGAAGTCTGCACTTAATAACAAATCACTTCAATGCAATCACAAAGAATCAAATTAATCTCAGGATGACATAAACATAGAAGTAAAGACAGGGGTAATTATCATAGAAAATAATTTAGGATTGCCTAAAGGTTATGTATTGGAATGTGTTCCTGCCTCCAATAACTTTTGTTCCTCAAAATGGTAAAAAAAATATAATAAAATAGGTCTACAAATGACGCGAAAGTCGATTATACGGGGGGTTTTCGTTGAAAAGTGGCGGTGTAACCGACTTTTGGAAAGGGTGAGAGGCGATCTCTAGGGGGGGGGGGGATTCTCACGGACCAGTTCTCACCAGAGAGGGGGGGGGGGTCGGACCAGATCTCACAAAGTCTCACAGAGAGGGGGGGGGGGGCGGGGGAAGTCCGGAAAAAAACACCTCACGTAATTTATGGATGCTACCTTAGCACCTTTAATACTCTTATGTTGTTTCCTACCACATTTTGCACAAGGAAAGGGTAGTAAACAATGTGTGGTATGTTGTCCCAGACACTGTTAGGCAAAAATTGGCGGAATGTGAATTATTAAATTTAATTGTGGAGAGGGGGGGGGGACAAATTAATGAATGTGATGCACTTCAACATTATGCTGCTTTGATATTTTCAGCAAAAACTGTTGAACAATACGCTAAGAATATTTAAGAAGATTGGCACTCCTATGGAAGGAATGCTCCTCCGTAAACAAGCAAGAACAAATCAAAGCCGAAACTTAAGAGTGTATGCCACAGAATACTGTTACATAACTGGAAATATATTTCCAAACTATTGTACAAGTCAATAAAGATTCCATGACCACACAGGGCAGTATTATCTGTAAACAACAAAACAAAAAATGTTACATAAAACTTGAAATAATCAGTACCTATGAACAAATCCAATTATTTTATAATGTTTATCATTTAAACATGGTATCATCAACATCATCATTTATGATCAAAGCCAAGAACTTACATACCACTGCGCACAAGGCTTGGTCACAACTGGGAATCACAGTTAATCCTTTGTACAGAAGGAACCTACCAAATAAACTATAAGTCCAAATATATTTAGCCGGTATCTTCTGGGTGTATAAATAATTCACATGCAGAATTACTATTATGTCATTATTATAATCCCTAAATATAATAAGCAAGCTATCATGTACGACGTCACCAGTTACGGCATGATGTCAATCTATGACTTCACACTTCATGCCGTAGTTCTTGGTTACTCACATTATTTAATAATGTTTCTTTTTTTTTTAACTGCTTTACGTCTCGTCGATGGCTAAGGTCTTTAGAGGCGGGATGGGACTGGGGACAAGGAACGGGAAGGAATTCGGCCATGACATTTTTTAGGAAGCATCCCAGCATTCGCCTGGAGTGATTTGGGGAAACCATGGAAAACCCAAATCTGGATGCCCGGACCCGGATTCGAACCGACGTCCTCCCTAATGCGAGGCCAGAGTGTTAACCACTCACCCACCACGCTCGGTAATAATAATGTTTCTAAGTATCCGCAAATAAATTAATTGAGATAACACTGAAAAAAAAAGTATGTACTGCATTTAAATCGTCATATCAATCATCAGATGCTTATATTTATATATTCTTTTGATAAATAGAAGTATTCCTCAAATTCTTTGTCCATAGATAATTAAGATAAAAGTTTTCATTTTCGAACACCAATGTTAACGAAAGCTTGGATTGGATTGATACTTAGCATGGGTCAGAATTACTACTGGCATTTGATGCTACAGCAGAGGGCTTGAATAATTTAGTTTTTTTTTTAAAATAATTTAAACTGCCCCTATTATTGTTATTAAATCATTTGAACAGAAATAGTTGACAACTGATCGCAAACTATGCAGCCTACACTACAATTAAAATAAATATTACGTGGCATAATGTAAGTTTATCAGATTTATTTCAATCTACTTTACTTTCACCGAGTAATAATACTAAGGCTATTATTTTCGCAATATGCAATTATTTCAGCTATTCAAACATCGTAATATCAGTCTGAATCACGGATAACAATAAAGAAAGGCGTAAAAACCCTTGAAGGTTTTGATCAAATTTATATAGCGATACATTATTGCCACTAAAATGCATTACAGTACATGTATTAATACATGTGTGAGATTGAAGTATTGTTTTTCTGGCAGCAAGTTTAAAATAGTATGTGTTTAGGTAGAAATGCAACCTGGACCCAGATGGAAATGGAAACTTTTTATTACAGCAGAAGGCACGAGGAATTACATTGAATTTTGTTTTATAACAATTCTATTTAGTCAAGCAATTGCTAAGAAATTAATTGTCAGAACACTTAATAAAGTATGTATTTCTTTTAAATTGGTATAATTGGCAGGATTTATTTTTTTTCCTTACTGTTATCATTAAATGGTTTGAATGAAAGAGGTTCCAAATTAATCGCAAATTACGTGGCCTAACCCACAATTAAATATTATGTGGCATAGCATAAGTTGTGAAGATTTAATTTTAGCATCCATCGTTTTCACTGGTATCATTATTTCAGCCGATGAAAGCTGTGTCAGTAATTAAAACATCGATCTTCATCACAAATAGTAAGAAAGAAAGGTGTAAGAACCTGTGAAGATTTGGGATCAAGTTTATATCGTGATAAATGACACTGACATGCGATACAGGGAATGTATTAATCCGCGTGTGATTGAAGCTTTGCTTTTCTAGTAGCAATATTAGCGGAGTTGGGGTTAGGCTGAAATGCATTCTGGACCATGTTGACAACTGAAGCTTTTTTTTTACAGCACATGGGGCAATAAATAACAATGAGCTTTATTTTATAACAATTCTATTAAATTAAGCAACTGCAGAGAAATAAATTACCAAATCACTCCGTTGAACCCATCATTTTTGACGGGGTTTGGGGCTAGTAGGAGGATAGTGGAGTATAAATAATAATTATTAAAGAAATAAGTAAACCAAAACAGCGGTGAGTGACAAAAATACAAACCCAGAAAGAAAGTAAAATTTGGGCTGTGCTCAAGATCAATAACATTTCATTTTGATACCTCACTTTTACACTCAACATATGAGCAAACTTAATGCTGTTACACTGTGTTTATAAGTAAACAGTGCTCGCAATCTTGCCAGGGAAAGAGTGGGACTGATAACATTGCTGCTTACACAAATTAAAGATTGTATTATCTACTAGATAATTTCCTAAGCTCACTCACTCACTCATTCATTCATCTCGATAGCTATTGGCTGGAGAATGGTGTCACGTGTCAGCTTTCGTTCACAAATTAACAGAGATATCATTGGAAGAAATTCAAGGTCATGTCCACAATTTACTAGCTAAGCAACTGCTACCAAGTTAATTGCCATAATACATTCATTAAGTTTGATTTTTATAGATAAAAAAATATCGATAAACTTTACGGCTGAAAAATTGTGGAACTGCTTTTCAGTAACATGTTGCTAATGAACGTGACATAAAAAAAAACTTTTAAAAAACTTAAATTACTCATGGTATTTGCTGTAACCATAAATACCAATTCGCATTCTGGCCTAGGCTAAATTTCAATTTAATTAAAACTTTTGCTAATGTTATTGCTTGACCAAAGGTGCTACATTAAGTTTTATTTACTTTTTACATATTTTACTGACCACTTTCGTTAATCGTCTTTGTTCACCTTCACTGTACATGATTTATTAAGTTGTTTAAAGTGGACATCAGAACGAATATGTTACCAAATCGAGTATTCAGGAAATTAATTTCTTCGGAGTTGTTCAACTGTTTAACAATCTGGAATTTGTATTACATTCTCTGGCCATTGGAGATACTATGACTAAAGATTAAATTATGAATGCCAACCATCAAGAACAACAATAATTAATTTAAAAAAAAAAAAACAGTGTGATGCTTATGAAGCAAACAGCAATTCAAATTTTGCAGAACTCTGTGGGTCAAATACACATCAAATTTGTATTTCAGCAAGTTTGGGTCTATGGCCTTTGAAACAATTATATGTTAACACGATCGTCCCTGTCTGTGTTTAACACCTACATCTATTAATACTTTTCAAGCTCGAGAGATTTTTTATCCCAAAGGGTGAAAAACACAGGTCAATTTCGTATTTTGTCAGATCAGGCCTACTTGTCATTATCTTTGACCCAGTCGAAATCTTTGACTATTCTAGACGAAATGCAAAAAATGGTCACAGGCTTACACTAGCATGATATAACTTTACAGGTTAAGTAAGTCCATATGGTAATGAGCTGAAATTAAGTCTCCCAGGTACAGGATGAGCACTGATTAAGAGATCTAGGGTAGTGGCAAAGACTGATACCTAACACTAATGTACAACTGACTAGTCCTCCTCTATCTGTTACAGTGCTTAGTAGGGCTGTAACGGATATCCGCATGCTCAAGTGCAAAACTTTTGCATGAAATCCTACATCCGCTTACGCATCCACAATTTTTAATGTGGATGTATTGTTTACATTGCATTATACTGTATATTATTCTTTTCTCTTTATACGACATTCTGCCCATTACACTTAGCTAACAACAAAGTGGTTGTTTCTTTCTGACGATCTTGCAATAAAAGTAACAATGAACTAAACAGTGTTATTACCTAAGCAACGAATTTACAATTTAGAACTGGCATGTGAAGTAAAGCAGCCTATTCACAGTCCAACTTATAGGACATCTGCATAGAATTACTGTAGGTTGTGCTCATCCATTCAAGCTAATAGAAAGGGTCTAACAAAGTGTGCCAAGCAATCCTTTCCACTGATTATTTCTCACGGCACACCATATGTTCTTATCGTACACTCGTAGGATGTTTCCTCCAATAGCTTCCTACAATATCCATAGCTCGTTGGACAGCAAGGGCCCATTTTGGTTGCCTGGGAGTCCAACAACATCCAACACATCCTATATGTAAGTCCTGTAACCCCTTTCATGGCCCATCAAGATCTGTATATCGAAAATCGGATTGGCATAGGTCCTACAAGTTGTATTGTGAATGCGCAACGAGAACGGAAGGAAGACGGGTGGTGAGCATAGAACTGGGCGTGGTACCTAAGCAGTAACGCTGCGGTCTCACATTTGGGAGGTCGCGGGATCAAATCCCCTTCCGGCCATCCAGATTTGGATTTTCTATGATTTCCCCAAATCACTCCAGGCAAATGGTGAATGCTTCATTTAAAAGTCCATGTCCAAATTCCTTCCCATTCCTAGCCCCCATCCTTTCATAATTCTAATGACTTCAACGTCGACAAGGCATATAGCCATAAGCAAAGCGGAAAAAAAAGCGAGTACCGTAATGTGTGGTGGCGATTTGCTAGACGCTTGAATTAAATTGTGCCACAAACTCCGCAAAGTTCTTACAACAAAGATTGGTTTTTAGACATGAGCGTACTTATGCAAATAATTTAATTCATTTGTGAAATCATCCCACACTTTTTGTTGTTAAAACGTTAGGCAAAAAATAAATCAATATGGCAGTATTCAATGGAAATAGGCTTAATTTTTTTAAAAAAAGACGAACTTTGGCATAAAATACATATTTATTTTGATTTAAAATTTAATTTTGTTAAAATATTAAAATCTAAATAATTTTAAATTTAATTTTCCACATCCGCTCCCACAAAACATCCGCATCCGCAGATGTCAAGCACTGAACATCCGCATCAGCATCCACAAAGATGATTTCTGTTACAATCCTACTTTAGAATCTGTTAGCTACAAGGTTATTAGAGATGGAAGTGGACTGTGATCTAGGAAGGGAAAGATAAGCACCAATATATATATATAAGTTTATATATATATATAAATATAACAGTTTGTAAGCTACCTTACTCTTTGTATTTTCAATAAGCATGCATAAACTAACGAGAATTGGGGTTAACATTGATAGATGATACTGCAGCTTAAAACCGAATCCACAACACATTAAAGCCAGAAAAGTAAATAAACAGGTTACAGTAATAATAAATAAACAGTTTCTAATAAGAAATCACTTGTAAACTTACCGAAATAAGCGTAATCCTCAACCATTCAAAAAAGTAAATAAGCAAGTTGGATTACGTGACCATATCACTAATATTCCACACATTTTTCCACTGTAAAGCACTTTTGTAATAATAATTATGCCAAGGAGAATAGAAATTCACTAATAACCTGTAGTTTCAGATGGATTTTAAGCAGTAAATATGATTTTTAAACAAACCATCCATGTGCACTCTTCAATAAATGATTACAATCCGGTTAAGTAATTTCAGAGCTTAAAAAGTAGTTTTTATACCTCCAAATAATATTCCCACTAATATTCCATAAGTTTCAAGTAGCTGCCAGCTGTTTAATAAAAGATATAAATAGTTTTAGATTCGCAAAATTAAAACGCAAAAACAGTCACTTATAAAATAGAATTTAGAACCGGCAAATATATTTCAGTAACTAAAAACATTTGGAAACGACTTAAATAAATTAAAGAAAGGTTTTAAAAATGATATCCGGGCGAAATAAGCTGTAAACAAAAAATTAGTAAATTTGAGTAGAGTGGGAAAAACACGGATTTTTGAAAAATTAATAACTTTTGATCCTCCCGACAGATTTTATAGATTGTTAGCTCATTGTAATCAGCAGGCACGTAAGAACATTTCGGCAATAGTTTAAACTCAAAATTATAAACATTAAAGGTGAAATTTTTTTAGAGTCAATTAATTGTACTATTCCACCAACTTAATAAATGTTTTACACCGATTTGGAAGCATTTGGAGCAAAAACATACTGAACACAAAACACTTTTTGGAACACGCCCTACACATTATGATTTTCTGGAAGCCCTCCATTAACACAGAAATTTTGAACACCTGTTGATCCTAGCAGTAGAATGCCGTTTTGATAAAAGGAAAATCCCGGGGCGGCCATGCCAGTCATTCGGAAAACTCTGTGCTGAGCAGACGTACCGCTCGTCAAGCGAATTCGGCACTTTGCTGCGCAAGGGCTCATGGGAGCCTTTGTTTACAGGAAGTAGTCATAGAGCGGGTCAGGGAGGCCATCTTTAAAATTTCGAACTCTGTCATACATGTGATCCGGCAATAGAAGAATTTAAGTTTTACTATCGGTGTTGGGCGAGTCTGTTCTGCTTCATTACTTGTGATCTTTCATGTGATGATTAGACTGATGCCTTAGCTAACTGCCATTCATGTACTTTGTGGAATTTTTAGAATACATTGCTTTCGTGACCTGAACTTCAACATCTTTCATTTCTAAATTAGTACCCTCCTTACATAGGGTTTGTTTATGTAAGTGGCGGCCGTTTCTATTGTGCAGTTAGCAATTTCCAAAGGTTATTCACGGTTTCAGAACATTTCTTTGACTTTACCAATATTTTGAAGATGCTACAGTTTAGGTGGACAAGCCGATACACACCCCGGTATGGGTTTGGATCCTAACAAGTTTTGAATTCAGGAATGGGAGGAGCCTACTAAATATTGAATCTTTGCCTCATAAATATCAGACCCACTGCGCTCTGTTGACGATTAGCTAAAAACAAATATAGGATTCAGGGCAACAGTTTGAAATGATGTTAATATAGTGTGTCGTGATGTTTGAAATTGGAGAATACTAAAACCAGGTCTTGTCTTCAGCCAGCTGTCTGCACCTGTGTATTATTGCAAGAAAGTAACAATAATTGGATCACTTTGCCACTGCATATATAATTTTGACAATATACTTCCTTATGGTAGGATTTCACATGAAAAGATTTGGAGCAGTAGTGCTTAATCAAAATCTTGTATAGACCCTCTGGGTAACCTGCATTCTATTTAATGGTTCTGACTTCACACTTTATCTTGTTTCACCGAGTGTGGTAGTGTTAATGCTCTGGTCTTGCATTCAGAACGATGCGGGTTCGAACCCCCATCCGGCCATCCAGATTTGGGTTTTCCATGGTTTCCCCAAATCGCTCCAGGTGAACGCTGGTATGGTTCCTTCAAAAAAGCCATGGCCGGAGGCCTTCACGTTGCTTGCCTCATCCTTTTCCGCCTCTAATGACCTCGACAAGGCTTAAAGACATAAGCCAAAAAAAAAAAGAAACCTGTTTTATTATTTCTCTCACCATCACATCATACAACACCAGAAAGGAGAGCAGTATTCCAGATCTGACATACCTGCAAAAAAAAATATAGTCTGCTTGAGCAAATATTCAACACAGAATTTGGTTATGTCCCCCATAAAGCTACTCCATTCATTAAATTGGTATTTAAAATTGATATTCATTTTTTGTAACACTGTTTAATACTTTAAATTTTCACCCACACTAGTTCACAAAATTGGTGCTTTAATTAACTCAAACATATTGCTGGACATGGGAATCCTTGTGCTATATATAGTCTTGCTGTACCTCTGTCCTTTATCAGAGGTTTCTTCCACTATAGTGCACGTCACGAACGATGGCGGGTCGCGCAGAGAGAGAGAGAGAGAGAGAGAGAGAGAAATAGGGTTGACATAGAATATGCGACGTTACCGCGTTTGACTATTCGTAGTAAAGTTCTAAGGCTAGTATCACACGCTTTAGCAGTTCTCTCTTGAGCTTTGGCAACATTGCAGATCGGCCCTCTCACGTCTGCTTCGCGCTTAAAATGCTTATATACTTTCAAATATCACTTTTTGCTTTGACTATGCAGAACCTTACACTTATGTTGTTCATCTTCCATTATTTAGAATAGGAATTATTGCAATGCTCACTGATTTACAACTGTACAATTCACAAACACATCACATTCAACACTGGTGTTAATACGACAGGCTCTGGATTGTTATTGAATGTGATTGGCTACTGGCAGAGTGATGACATACATGCGCATACCCTCGCTAAACTGGGCCGCCATCGTTCATGACACGCACTATAGTTAAAGCTTCTGTCTGTTCTGCATATACCACCAGAATCACAATATTTTAAGTGTATATATGGATTTAGGATATGTTGATGTCAAAGCCTTAAAGGCAGGAAAGGACTGGGGCAAGGAATAGAAACAAATTCAGCCAAGGCATTTTAAAGCAACCATCCCAGCATTCACCTGGAGCAATTTTGGGAGACCTTGATGGGATGGAGATTCAAAACTGTGTCCTCCAGAGTGTGAAGCCAGACAATCACCAACTAAATTTAGAGTTCTTCTTTAAAAATCCTGTTCAGCTTTACAATCCAAGAGCCAAGAATAATCGTAATATTCCAGAAGAATATAAGCTCAAATCCTATTATTATGTTTTAATTGCACTTTATTTAGGATACTTTGTCATTGCTATGTTGCCTCATCATTTATTTGTTTTCTAATGTCTAGGCCTATTTTTGATATTTAACATTAGTCCCATTACTTTCTGGTTTTCCAGTTTTGAACCAATGCCACCATAATTCATCCTCTCTGTGACTGCAGTGAATAGGTTTCCACAAACAGTGATTTTCTAGGACTTGTTTTAAGTTGCTTATGTTGTGGCAAATGAGCTACCAAAGTTATCTCCCCCTCCCTCATTTTTTAACCATATGTCTGAAGAAAAAAAAATGATGGCACTAGATAACAATTTTAATGAAAATTTTCTTTGGTAAGACAGGTTGATAAGCTGTTTATGTTCTCACATTATGATTATCTCTGACAAAACTTTGTTTCATTCATGAAAAACACATTAGGACACTCCATGATGAGATTAGCAGTTAAACTGTAGGCCCAACCACAACATAGGTGGCAAGTTCATAAGGCCACATAAACTTACTTTATTTATTTAAAGAAGTTACACCAAGATAATTCATACTGAATATTCAATACATTTGCCTTCAGGGGACCACCGAAAAACTTTATAGATATTTCAAATGAAGCATTACATTGGCTGTGCTATGTTGACTTTGAATTCTAACTATAATTTTAGCATTGACTCTTAAATGTAAAATTTTATTAGTGTGAATGCACTAATACAATTATATGTAATGTATTATTGATTCTGTGTTATGGCCATAGGTTAAGTAAATAAACAAAAGAGAACCAAACCTAATATATGCCACTGAACTTTATGATATGTGCACCTAACATGCACTTGTCTACATCATTGAGCTATTAACAATCTGGATTTTTCATTTGTGCCAAATGGCTAACTTTAACTGGACAACTTGTAGCATAACAAAGTTGATAAAAAAATAATTAAGCTAAGATATAGGAGGAAATCCTTTCTTCACATTTTATCAGAAAGTTAGTGTAAAATTTGAGACGAGCTAATAATTGAAAGAACTAAGAAGTGAAAAATATACCTATTCCTAATAAATTTGATTGAAAAGCTTTACAACAAACTCACAAAAGAAAGCATTAAAATATCAGTTTTTAAGCAGAATGATTGATAAATAATAAAATGCCATAATACAGGTATGAATAAATGTGTGTGAAAACAATGCTTTAAGCAATTTCCCATAATTCTACATCTACATCTACATATATACTCTGCAATTCACAAAATTGTGGGTGGCAGAGGGTGCTCAGCACCAAAGCTAATCTCTTTGCTGTGCATTCCAATCCCTAATGGTACGAGGGAAAAAAGAATTCAAATAAGAATCAGTCCTGCACCTTATTTCTCTAATTTTATCTTTCCTGTCCTTCCGACTCAAATAGGTTGGTGGAAGAAGTATTTCACTACACTCATGAGTGAAAGTTGGAGTACACATGTTTTCCAATAAGTTTAAACGAAACGTGTGTCGTCTATCTACCAGAGACTCCCAACCTAATCTACTGATCAGTTCTGTGACGCTTTCATAAGGACTGTAGCAAGCGGTCACGAATCGAGCGGCTCTTCTCTGTACTTTCTCTATACTTTCGATCAATCCCTTACGAAACGGGTCCCAAATGGCACAACAATAATCCAAATGTGGACGCACAAGAGATTTGTACGCTATCTCCTTTGTTTGTTCATTACAATTTTTCAAGATTCTACTTATGAATCGCAGCCTAGAATTTGCTCTACCTACTAAAGAATTAATGTGTATGTCCCATTTCATGTTCCTTTGTACTGTTACTCCCAAATATGTTCCTTTGTACTGTTACTCCCAAATATTTAATAGAATCGACCATATCAATAACTGTATTGTTTAACTCGTATTTCTGAACAATCGGATTCTTTTTGTTAGTTATGCTCATTGTCTTGCACTTTTTACAGTTTAGAGTAAGTTGCCACTCAGCGCACCAAGCCAAAATAACATCCAGATCGCGCTGAATTTCTAAGCAATCGGCCAAAGTTCTTACTTCCCTATAAATAACCGCATCATCAGCAAACAATCTAAAAAGGCTTTTCACTTTGTCTCCGAGATCGTTTATAAAAATTAAGAAAAGAAGTGGTCCTATTACACTTCCTTGAGGTACACCCGATGTAACATCTAGATTAGAAGAACTTTCTCCTTCAACGACAACATACTGCGACCGACCAGTTAGAAAATCCTTTATCCATTCACAAAGCTGATCCGATATACCAGTACGCTCGAAGCTTCGCTAAAAGGCGGTTGTGTGGCACAGAGTCAAAGGCTTTCTGGAAATCTAAAAAAATTGCATCTACTTGTGAACCTGTATCGATAACTTTCATTACGTCGTGTGTAAATAGGGCCAGCTGTGTTTCACATGATCTTTTCTTCCGAAATCCATGTTGATTTGTTGTAAGCAAATTATTATAATCTAGAAAATTCATAATGTTCGAGCATATAATATGCTCCATAAGCTCTACTACAAACAGATGTTATAGATATGGGACGATAGTTCCCAGGATCACTTCGATCACCTTTTTTGAAAATCGGAGTTACTTGCGCGATTTTCCAGTCTGAAGGTACTTTTCGCTCTTCTAATGATTTACTGAATATATCAGACAGAAATGGCCCGATTTCTGCAGCATACTCTGAAAATACTCTTACTGGAATTCCATCCGGGCCCGGTGCTTTCCCCCACTTCAGGAGCTCTAATTGCTTAACGATACCTGCAGTATCTATTCGTAATGATTCCATCACCGACTCGCCACGGCGTGGGAAAACGGGAATACTATCCTTATGTTCATTTGTAAATGAATTTTTGAATACAGTATTTAGTACGTTAGCATTATCGCGGCTTTCATTAACCTCGGAACCTTCACGAATTATTGCTGGAATATTGCTGTTGGTACAATTAACTTTTCGTACATACGACCAAAATTTCTTTGGGTTTTCTGTGAGACTCTTAGAGAGAGAGTTGGAGTGAAAATCGTTAAAGGCCTCGCGCATTACATTCTTAATACGTCCTCTTAAATCAGCTAAGGTTTCTAAATTGCTGCGACACCCCTTCCTTCTTGAGCGTGCGTGTATTTTCCTTTGTTTTTTGAGTAATCTTTTGACTTCGCATGTGTACCACGGTGGATCATCCTCTCCCTTTATTGTCCGCTTTGGTATATGTTTTTCCATGCCTTCCCTCACTATATGTATAAAACGATGCCACATCTCTTCAACGGTGTCCTTTGTTGACTTGAAGTTATGGTATTTATTCCTCAGGTAGGTTCTAAAACACTCCTTTGAGGCCTTACTGAATCTGTATACAATCCGCCCTTTTTTCCTTTTTCGCTCGGTCATTAATTTGATAGTCGCAATTAGCGCTTTGTGATCGCTTATTCCTGTGCTCGTTGAAATGTCGGTGAATAATTCTGGCCTGTTGGTAACCAGCAAGTCTAAAATGTTTTCGCTACCGTTATGACACCGCGTAGGTTCATTAACTAGCTGCTCGAGATGATTATCTGACAACAAATCGAGAATTACTTCAGAAGCTGCCTTATCCCTGCTACCTGTGATGTGAACGTAATTACGCCAGTCAATATAAGGCAGATTGAAGTCGCCTCCTAGAATCATAGCATGATCTTTAAAACGGCTAGCAATACTATTTACATTATTTCTTAACTCCTCGACGATAGCTATATCCGAATCAGGTGGACGGTAGAAGGCACCTATGATGAGTTTTGACCCAGCAACGTTGAGTTTAATCCATATGATTTCACAGTTCGTATCGACGTCTATTTCATTACATGGGAGAAATTTACTCACAGCTATAAATACCCCACCTCCATGAGAATGTAATCTGTCTTTACGAAAAACGTTCATGCTATCTTTAAAAGTTTCGGCGGAACTTATTTCCGGTTTCAACCAACTTTCTGTACCGATAACGATATCCGCTTCTGTACTACAAATAACGCTTTCAAGTTCCGGTTGTTTGTTACAAACACTTCTACAGTTAATTACGAGAACTTTTAACTGACGAGATTCTTTTACGTTGCTCCTACATTCCGGTGTTGTATCTGATTGGGTTGCCCGTAACTGAATTTCGTCTTTCGGGTCTTCCTCCCTCAGCCTAAAAAACCACCCAGTGAATTCCACACGGCCCCTGCCACCCGTGTAGCCGATTCACGTGTGTAGTGCACACCTGACCTATTAAGGGGAACCCTACAAGACTCGACCCTATGGCGAAGATCGAGAAATCTGCCAGGAAGAATACTTATAATACGTATAAGTAGCATTTTTGAGAAAAGTATGAAGTGACATTAAAAATTTATGTTCAGCATTAACTAAATACCACTGCAGTTGAAACCATACACATTTCCATTTCATTAATGACAGGGAAAAAAGGCTCTTTTATTTTACAAATCAACTATGATGCGATTTAAAGCTTAAAAACAGTTAGTCAAGTAGCCTTACGCTCTGCAGTGCAACAAATTTGACCAATACTTAATTCACATTTTTTAAGTTTGCTGATACAAATATTCACTTTTAGATTTCTATAATCATGGTGACCAATGTATTGCAGGAAATGGATTTTAGTGTAACCTGGAATTTCTTTTTCCAAAATTATTTCTATGAACTTTTGCATAATTTTAATAGTTACTGACATATGTAGCATAATGCAATAAAATTACATAGCAGCAGCCCTTAAGTGGCAACAGCAGAACGAACTGTTGATCAATAAAATTTTTGAACCTGCTATCATTATTCAAAACTTTCAAGGATATATTCCACAATAGAGAGAAATAAAGGATCAGATTAATAGTTTGTCATTTGTATAATATAAAAATATTTCTACCAATCAATCGGGAAAACAAACGTTTACTTACAGCTGATACACATTAACAACAATACTAAATCGTGCACAATCAGAAATAAATTGGTAAAATCAAACATCACAGAGATATTTTTTCCTTCTTAAGAATTTAAAAAAAAAAAATGTACATCATTAGACTGGCAAAACATTCTAAAAACAATTTCAAAACTATACATATAAAACAATAAAAAATACTCATAAAAGTAAACATATTAGTTCTTTTTAAAAAAATTCATGAGAGTTGACTGTTTTGAATGTTGTTGGGGCGAAACTTTCTTTTTAGTATTTCCTTTTGCATGTTTCATGACACTTTTTGCACTTTCAACAGTTTTTGTACTTTCAACAGTTTTTGCAGTTTCAACAGTTTTTGTATCCTCTTTAACTTTAGTGTCATTTTCCTTCTCTTCCTCATTCTCACTGGCACTACAGCTTTCATACACAAATTCCTTTTTTGTGACTGCAACAGAAAGGACAACCTTTTAGACAAGTAGGAATGAAAATGGATAGCAAATAACTAGACTAATGTTGTGAGAATGAAGGCTTTCACGGCATATCGATGAAGGCTGTCACCGCATATCGATGATATGAAGTCTCCACAGATTCTCCACCGTATAGTGTTGAAGCTTTTGGTGGCTAGCTCTGCAGCCATCTTCAGGTCTGATGTTATGCTGGGAGCACCAGAGCAGAGGGAGCACCAGAGCATCTCTGGTGCTCCCTGCATAACATCAGACCTGAAGATGGCTGCAGAGCTAGCCACCAAGCTCGTCGTCGTCTTTCTTCAACACTATACGGCAGAGAACCCGTGAAGACTTCATATCATACACTAATGTTGCAAGGTACCAAGGAGTGCAAAATAGTTCCAAAGTTTCTTCGCCACAGCTCTCTGCACTTTTGCAATTTTATTATGGAGTGGAACAAATAGTGTGAGGAGATATTTATACTGAAAACAAAGGTAACATATAGCTATCAATCACCCAAGTTGAAAGGGCACATAATTAATATGAGTTACGAATGGGAATATCCTTCTTATTGATTGAGGGCTCTGCCTGATATAATTCTTCTTATGTCATGTAACTGCATGATTCAGTACCATCACACTTTCTGCTAAGATAAATGATGATTATTATCCCTATCCCTATGATTCAAACTGAAAATTTTGATTCTTTCCTGGGTGATGTTTCTTACCCAAACAATCGAGAAAGGTATTGGAACATCTTAACAATGCAAAAAACTGTAATTATAGGTTTTTCCAGTGAATCTGTTGCTTGGAGATCTTTCGGGCATGTGGCCGGATCAATTGATCATCACTCAACGAATGTTCGACAGTGTAATGTGCTGTCATCTTCAGGTTTTGTCAGCTGACCGGCGTGAGGAGCACAGTCCATGACGCGACTGCCATACCAGGCCCCCCGATGGGTCCGATCGTTGTTTGAATATGGTAGTGTAGTATGGGGCCAATATTTTGGATATCAAATACACAAGTTGGAGAGGGTATAAAGAAGGGCTGCTAGATTTGTCTCTAGAAACTATGGGAGTGTACAAGGCGTAAATTGGTGATGAGGCTTGGAAAGATATTGGTGTAAGACTTAGAAGTAGTGCTTGGAAGGGAAAAGATGACCATGTCCACAAGCTGGAACACTATTTGAGGCACAAGGGCGAGGGAAGAGTTTATTTCGTAGGTAAGGGTGTCAGGGATTGAAGTAAGTTACCAAGAGAAATGATGAATAATTTGCAAAAAAAATGCTGAAAGAATTTAAAGTTGAAATTTGTAGAGAGCAAAAGTAAGAGGGCACAGGAAAGTGGAAGAGTGGGTGTGTAGGGAAACTGCCACTGGAGCATGCCCTCAATCACAATTAAACGAAAGAGAACGAACCATGATTTTACACGACACCAAAATCTGTGCATGCGCAGAAAATAAAAATGTGAAATCGCCTGTGAGGCCCATGATGTGACATCACTGTAGTGTGCACCTGACTCATCAGACAACCATACCAAACAGTGTCACACATTTTTCATTTGTGATATTACGTAATATCACATGACACGATGTGATGGGAAGTGATATGATAGTGATGTATCTCTACCTTTATAGTTACAAATAGGTCAGACGTGGAGATATTACAATGACTACAGCAATAAGTGATCATAAAGTCACAATTGCAACTGTAAAATTTATATAAGGGTATATAAATAGATAAAGAGACGACTGTTTACAGTCTGAAAAGTATTGGAATGAACCTGAAAGATTATTGTTTCTTCAAAGTACCATGAGACTGTCAAAGACATGTAGCAGCATCATCGTTTCATGTACAATTAGGGAAGATACCAACCATTACATCCAAAATTGTGCCACCATGATGCATAAAATGAAGAAACTACTCAGAAAGCAAAGGAAAATACATTAACATTCCAGAAGGACAGGTAGCAGTAGGTACCTAGAAACTTAATTGAGATAAGAGGAGGAGTGAAAAATGTACTATGTCAGGCTATTACGATTTACACAGCCATTCCTTTTCTAATAACCTTGCAGAAAACTCAAAGCAGTATTGGCCATATGTAAGAAAATTGAGCTTAAATCCTAACAGTATGCCAGCCAGCACTAATACAGAATGGTCGCAAATTAATAAAAGCCAAAATAAGGTTGATTTACTTAACATTAAATTCATATATTTCTTATCCCAGTTTTTCCACATTTTATGGAGTTTCAAATGGTATAGATACAAAAAAAATTCTTTAGGTACTGTGCAATACATGTAAAACAATGACCAGCTCCCAATGCTATATCTATAAAAATATTCTTTAACTAGGTGACTGAATTACAAACCTTCCTAACTGATACATACTACAAATCTTTATAAGAGGATAAACTGCCTTTCAAATGTAAAATTGCACAGGTCATTCCAACTTTCAAAAAAGGAGATCAAAGTGACATCATCAACAACTACTGTGTGGAAGAATTCTGGAGCATGTTATATGCTTCAACACAATGAAGTTATTACATGAAAACAAATTAATTATACCAAAGCAACATAGATTTCAAAAGAACCAATAATGTGAAACATTGTTAGCCCCATTATCTCACATGACTAAAGTTCAGAAAAATCAAGTATATGTATTTTTTTTTCAAAAGATTTTTGACACTGTACCTCACAAGAGCCTATTAATGATGATTCAAGCATACAGTGTATTGCAAGAGATATGGGGATGGATACACAATTTGCTTACTGGTTGACCGTAGCATGCAATTCTCGAAGGTGAAGGCATTATATTAATCTCAATATTACAAACTGCTTCCCACAACAATGTGTAATAGGACTACTTCTCTTTCTTAATTTAAGTGAGTGTGTTTGGTGACAAAGCAATTCCAGCAATTATTTAAAAACATGGCACAATTTTAACATCGTTTTGATATGGTGTGATAGTGGAAACTTAAATGTAATTGTAGTCTGGTAGCTCAGTGGTTAAGGCACCTGACTGGAGATCAAAAGGTCCCTGGTTTGAATCCTGGTCTAAACTGGGATTTTCATAAGCCCTTAACCTTGCCTTCACCTCTGGCAGAGCTTGCAGTTAAATGAATTGTTACTGACTGATTACAATTCTACAATATTGTCATTGATGTTTAGAATAGCATGATCTATTGAGAAACCCTTTCTAATACTAAAATAAGAATTTTATCAATAATTAGATAAAAATCATGTTTCATTTATAAACTAAAAAAACTGTAACATGCTTTTAATAATGAAATAGGACAATATACTCAAAACAACTGATTAATTACCTTTTTATACATATAATGTGTTTTTAAAGTTGGTACTTTATCCAATCTGACAAGATTCCTTAAAGGTGTGATATGTTACAAAAGTAATTCATATACTGCTCAACTCAGCTGAAACTTTCTTTTTTATTTATGGCATTACACTTTGTCAAAGTCGAGGTCCTTAGAGGTGGGAAAGAACTGGGGGGCAAGGAAGAGTAAGAATACCGCCATAGCCTTTTTGAAGCAACCATCCGAGCATTCAACTGCAGTGATTTCGGGATATTATGGAAAACTGAAATTGGGATGGTGGGAAAGGGATTTGGAACTGTTAAAAGCTAGATTGTGAGCTGTAAGTAAAAACCTATTAAAAACATATCAACATTTGAGGAATTACCTAGCAATGCCCTTCACGAAAAGAAAGATGAGAGCACAAAGTTTTAAGAATATTCATACATTCAAAAGTACTCACACTCCCATGTACTGTAGATGATAATCAAATACTGAATTAACAGCAAGCCTAATGACTGAAATTTAACATAAAACCACCACTGCTTCAGAATTTCTGATGGACACTTGCATACCAAAATATCCTGGATACAAAAAACACATCTGGCCTCAACCACCGATAAAATTCTACATTTTGACCCATCAACACTCCGTACCCTTTTGTATATACGTTAATTTTCCTGTATCGCCTTTGCAGTTCCTGAGAACTTGGTGAGTAATGAGTCATTTCCTCTTTCCTTTGTTATTTAACATTCCATAACATAACATACACAAAATGCGGCTACACCAAAAGCATTGATTGTGATGTAGAACAAATTGGAGCATCTATCATACCGGATGACATCAGTAACTGAGGATCACTGTCTTACTGACAGCATCACATTTCCATAAATAAATAAATAAATAAAAAAAAAAAAAACCCTCTAGTACTTAAATTATTTGAAAAACTGACATGATTTTGTATTTTTTTTTTTTAACCTTTATAAGATTTATGCTGCATCCAAACAATCCTACTCTTTCAGCCAACTACTGAGTCAGCTATAGTCTCAGTAGGTGGATTCACCCCTGAGGTAGACTATAGGCATTGGATGAAATGTTGGAAGAAAATCTCACAAAGTTCATGGCAACATTAAGAAGGCTACGAAAACCACAAAATCTTTTATAATTGGCATGATATAAAGAACTTAAAAAGCTGATATAAATCATCAGAGATAACTGTTCTTAATAGTTGTGGCAGAATTGCCATAATTTTAAATGTAATGTTAAATTTAATATCCTCTAGACTATCCAAAATTTGGTGACCAAACTAATAACAAATGTAAAACATTGTCTGTAGGAAGCTATTCCTTAATTAGTTGATTCAAAACTCCCATTATTTTATGCTCCGCTTACCCATATAACCATCATCATCAAGAAAAGTCCTGTCTACAAGTATTCGTTTTCGTTTACGTCCTTTGCTCAATTCTTGCTGTGGTGTACATGGTATTATATCTTCCATTTCATCTTGCTGTGAAACAACTGGCGGTTCTTGTTCTTCAAAAGGGGGAGGCGATTCAGAAATTTCATCTTTTTCAAACATATCTGAAATATAGTAAATATACAGTTTTAATACTATGTAAAAATAGGTTAAAAAATTCATATCTTTGAAACATCAGTTATAACAGGAACAGTAACAAGTTTGTTGTAGCTGCATATACAAAATCATAAAAAATAAAAGTTTATAAAGACTCACCACAAATCTAAATATTTTAAATAAAGCTAGTTCATTGTACTTTATATCCAAAACTCTTAATACAGTTAAGCATACCCATCACATTCATGCAATGATTACAACCTAATTAAGCAGGTTTAAAAACTACAATATCTCTGTGAATACATTGACTATAAAGTCATAGTTATGTAGTGCAGATTGAAACTCAGTAATAGCAGCACAGACTAGAGAGAAACGAAATGTGCAAATTAAAAGATGTTCACTCGAAAAATAATTTGAGAAACTGCAAATGCAGGAATGATGAAAAGCAGATAATGGAATGGAAGAAAAATTGAAAAGAGAAATAGTTTAAACATATGACAAACTATTGTGCACGAGGAAAAAAGGATACGGAAAATCTTGGGTCTCACAGTAAAACTTAAAAATTATTGGTCATAGGAGAAACGAATTCTCAAGATAAAGAAGGGATGTTGTAATGTCACATTTTAAAATAGACGTCAGCTGAAAAGGCACAGAGACTCAATTGTAAAAAGTAGTAACAGATGTAGGAATCCTAAGTACAGCATACCAATGGCCAGACAATTTTGAGATTGTACTGAAATGTTCCACATTCCAAAGGTCTTAGCAGATAGAAAAATTGAATAAATAATAATAATAAAAAATCTTTGAAAATGTAATTAGAACCTCCTTTCAAACACAGATAAAAAACAAAAGATTATTTACGATTATAGGCTGGGGTCAGAATTGTTGTTGAAGGCTTGAAGTGTAAATATTTTGGCATAAAGTTTGATAATAAACTCAACTGGGCAGAGTACATTGGACAGGTGGTAGCAAAAAGTTAAAAAAAATCCTACATTTACTGGAGAGGATGTATCAGAGAAGTTAGGTTACAAAACTTTGGTTAGACCATTGGTTGAATATGGTGTCGTAGTCTGAGAACCACATTTTGGGGATCAAATACAAAATAAAATTATTTCCTTTAAAATAGTCCCCATTAGATATTATACACTTATGGCAATGCTTCTTCCAGTCACCAAAACACTGGAACTCGGTCTTTGGAACAGCTTTGAGAGCTCTTTCAATCTCATCTATGCTTGTAAAATGATGGCCCTTCAAGGATTTCTTTATTTTTAGGAACAGAAAAAAGTCACATAGGGCCATGTTTGATGAATATGGGGCATCATTACAGTGTGTGTATGTGTGTGATTTTTTTTTTTTGGTTAAAAATTCATGAACAAGCAACAAAGTGTGATGTAAATGCCATGAATTGTTTTGCCACAAATCCGGGCGTTTTCCTCGAACTACTTCACATAAATGGCGTGGCAAGAACTCATGGTGCACTATGCCACTAAAATCGAAGAACACAGTGACCATAACCTTCACATTTTACCAAACTTCTCACGCTTTTTTCAGTCTTGGCGATACAGAATGCCTTAACTGGGACGATTGAGGTTTCGTTTCGACATCATACCCATAAACCCATGTTTCATCACCTATTATGACATGTTTCAATAGTTCTGTCTGCATCATTGTTGACCTCATTTAGTGATTCATGAGCAACTTCCATTTGCCGCTGGTTTTGTCGAAACTCAACACTTTTGGAACAAATTTTGCTGCAACACATTTCGTACCCAAAACAGACAAAAAAATTTCATGGAATGAGCCAATTGACATGCTAACATCATCAACAACTTCTGTAATTGTGATTTGGATATCGTTAATAATTATTTCTTTCACATTTTCATGATGTGCTATGATGACCCGTATGTTCGTCATCCTCAACGTCTTCACGACCATCTTGAAAACGCTTATGCCATTTGTAAACATTTGTTATACTCATAGCAAAAAAATATTTTACATTTCTAAAACTTTTTTCACTTAATTCCATTTTTATAACAACATTTAATGTAAATTCTCTGATCCATGATTTATGCAAATGAAAAATCCCCAACTGTATCAAAATATGTGTTATCCTTTTCACAGCTGACAAGAGACTAAATATCCAATATAGTTCAAAATGTATAGACACTTTTAAGACATGTTTGCCAACACAGCTACAAAAAAAAAACATGCCGTTCCTCTTTGAACACACCTTGTACTGTAGTTGGAAGGCGTTCAAAGAAGAGGGATATGAGGGAGCTGGATTGGGAGTCACTGGAGGATAGGAGGAGGGTGAAGAGAGTGCTGGGAATGTACAAGGATTATGTTGGTGATTGGGCTTGGAGTAATATTGGTCGAAGAATTAGGAATAGTGCATGGAAGGGGAAAGATGACCATGATTATAAACTGGCACTCGATTTGACGCATAAGGGAGTGGGCAAATTTTCTTTAGTGGGTAAGGGTGTCAGGGATTGGAACAAATGACCATGTGACGTGAACGCTGAAGGAATTTAATATTAAAATTTGTAAATCACAAAAGTAGGTGGGGAGCAATTTAATTTTCAAATTATATAAGGTAATTAAAAAATAAAATAAAAATTGGCAATTAGATGACAAGGAATTGCCACCGGAGCGTGTGCTCAATCACAATTGAATTAATAATAATAAATTAAAAGTGCTGACAGATCAAAGGAAAATAGAGGAAAACTGCACAAAAGGAACAATGTGGTATAAAATTCATTTAAAATATGTTGCAGGTACTGGATATTGATGATAGAAGAGTTCAGTTTTGAATTTGACACTCTGAAACATTTAAACTAGAATGAGATACAAGAACATTTTTGATCTCTACAAAGTAAACATATTTATATAAGAGCAGGAAAATGCTTAAACACGATAAAACTAAGGGAGGGCAGAGGAATTTCAACCCAGCACTTATCATACGTGATGACTGCTGGGACTGATGAATACATCTGCACAATGTTCAGAGTTGAACCTTTTTCTTGTAAGTAGATAATATACTAAGCGAGGTCAGATGCGATCACATTAATGACCGCTGAGTGAATGGAGAACCCAAGTAACAAGTCCCAGGCAGCTGGGATGGAAGTGGAGGGAGAGGCGGCAAAATAATTCTGAATCGATAATTCTAGAGAAATATCATAAAAAGTGGGGGAACATCACCAATGTAATGAACATGAGAGAATATAAATGTTAATAGAAAAGTTTAAGTAGAAAATATTAAACTTAAGATTCATAAATTATGTAAATACATGTGTTGGATATACTGGAAAAGTCTTATCGGAAATTGATGCCAGGAGGATTTCCGGTGTCAAGGATATGTTGGTAAGTTAGTTCCTTCTGCGGAGTTCAGAGTAAGTTGTGGTTTCAGGGAAGCCTCTGATAGCCTTCACTATATATATATATATAAAAGTTGTTTAAATTCTGCCATTTGTAGGTACTGACATTGTATTCCAATGGATGGGATAAGTTACCAGTATAAACTGTTTGCCTGAGGCCATTCATTCTGGACAGTGGGTTAGTGGTGAGACCAACATATGAACTGGTACAAATGAAGCAGCTGAGTTATTATAAGATATGCTTTGGTGCATGTAGCATGTCCGAAGGTGGGAAAAGTTTCCCCTGTGGTCAGGTTGAAGTAGGTGGTGGTAGCAGCCATGTGCATGCTGCCTGTTTTTCAGTGGGATCTATTACACGAATTGACAGGAGAATTACAAAGTGACTATTTGTGAACCAAAATATTCTTGAAATTGGATGGTCTACAGAACAATGTGTGTGCACAATTGGGCAAGATCCTATGGGAAGTGTGTGTATTTTGTGGAAGGAGTGTAGGAAGTTATTCCCACGATGACTGATGAAGTTAATGGACTCAAAGCGCTGAAAACATGGCTGCAGTTAATTTTGAGAGGTATGGCATTTTAGTAATTGTGTGAAGGGCTGGTTGCAGCATGAGATACTTATTTTTGTACTAGTTCAGGGGAATAGCATTAGGATATGAAAGCTTGAGACAGAATTTGACTGCATCTGGAGAGAGATTATTCATCGAAACAGATACATCTGCCACAGATGGCCAGGCTGTAAAGAAGGGAATGTTTAGTGTGGAAGGTATGGTAACTGTTGAAGTGAAGGTATTTTTCTAGATCTGTGAATTCGATACCAACAATAGAATGATGCAGATGCATGATGGAGGCTGCTATACATATATTATTGTGTTGTGCGTAACTTTTTGTTGCTGCTGCCCTCCTCCTTTGAACTTTGGTGAGTGCTGGGTGTAATTTATGTTTTATATATATATAAAGGAAGGATAGGGAAATACGACCCAATGCTTACCACAGAGGAAGGAATTTTCCTGCTCATTGTTGCCGTAAATATAAATATATTTGTGAAGTTTAGCTACCATCCCTCTTACAACTTTGGTTAGTGATGGGTGATTTTATTAACATGCAGTCACCATCACCCATCGTATTGTTGATGAAGGGACATGAACATGAGTGTACTCGTCTGACCGTGTTTCGACAGCACCCTGCCTTCGACTGTGGTAAGTGGAGGTTATTTTTTTTAACCACATACTAAGGAAAAGGAAATAGCTTTTAGGCAATAACAAAGGGCATGGAAAGTAAACCCATTGCTCATCAAAGCTGTAGGATGGAGAGCTGTCATGAACAGACATGTAACAAACACAACTGTAAACAACAAGGTGCTGAAATTGCATAATAAGACCAGAGGTAAACATTGTCTTCATTGTTACAACATTAGAATTTACTGTGTATCTTCTTATGTATATTCCTGGACACAATGTTTCTACTTTTGGAAGCAGTGTTGGAAATCACATGTCAACCTCTTCAGTAATGCTGACTTTTTACCTTGTACACAGTTTAGAAATGGGTCTCCTATAAATTAGATTTTACCTTGAGAAATGGGTAAAAGTCACATGGAGCTAAATCTGGTGCAGGGTGACTGCAAAGTAATGATTTAAAAACTGCCAGATATTTTCAGGGTTTTTCAGTAAAGTTAGTCATACTTTTCGCCTATTTAGAAGTTTTATTTGCATGATTAAGATATTTAAAGTTTTAGGTATACTTTAACTATCAATAGTTAAATGTGGTATAAAACTCACAAAAAATATGTTAATTTGAATAGTTTACTTCTTATTTCATTTGTTTTTAGAAAATTGCCATTGCTGGTATTTTATAACAAATTTAATAATCTTATAAAAAGTAAATTAAAATAATTTAAAATGGATGAGATAAGAATAAGCTAATGATTATTATGAACTAGGAGATAAAAACTTTTAATATTTGGTGGATAAAATCTCAACTAAACGTTTAGCTTTTTTATGCATTTTTTTCATTTGCTACACTTTAAAAATAATAATAATAATAATCTTCTGAATCAGTTATTGTAGCTTTATTCATTCAGTGTTCAATTTCTTTTGATGCTGCTGTGTTTACACTTTCACACGAGCTCCCTACAGTTGATGAAAGATAGCACAAACTTGAGTGTGTAAACAGTGTGCTCGCACAGGCGTGTCTTGTGTGGCTGCTCACGAGTGTCACTCGCCTCAGATTCTGTTTTTAAGAACAAGTCAAAGACATTTTCGCTGTTTACACTACTGCATCGATTCAGCATTTGAAACAGCTTAGAATGACGAATCATAAAACTTTAATAAATCCTTCTTGGTTAGACCTTTGTTTAAAATTTACATGATCTTACATACTACTTTTACTAAGTTAATGCATCTTATATCATTAATACAAGGAACTTATTACAAATATTACTATACAAATGTATAGTTATAGATAGCCACACTTTTGCTGGTACTGTTATACTGAATCTAGACTTTTGTTTTGATATTAAAGGTTCAATTCCTCTCAAAAGAATTTCGAAATCAACTTATGACAGTCTAGGGAATTTTGAAGACTCTCCAGACTCTTAATATACCGTTCTGGAACATTGTTTGAAAGTATAAAACCGTTTAATGGAACATAAAAACAATACTATAAACTTACTACTCTAAGACTGAAATTTTATTCAGTAAAAAATGTAACTTCTGAATTTATATGTACTCTTACAATTCTGATTTCCATGTCATCCATTATTTTTAAAATTTCGAATGCTGAATGAATTCTATCGAGATTGTAAATAGCAGTTTGTGTCAGCACATGTGTATGAACATCTCATTGAATCCCTCAAAATGCAAGATGTGACTGCAGATACTGCATTTATTAGCTAATATTGAATTATTGAATGAGAAATTTCCTGATTAAAATAAATTCAAGATATAATTATAAAATATTAAAATATCTAAATTTTGGATAGTTGCAATTAAATTCCCTGATACTTTTAAAAATTCAATGATATTTCCAGGTTGCCTTAAATTCTCTGATAATTCCTAATTTTCCTGGTGGTGAATATTGGGGGTGGTCCAGCACTGGGATCTTCTAAGTGGCCAAATACTGCTGCATTAACAATGCACAATGAACAGGAGCAGTGTCCTTATACAAAATCCTCTTGTCAATCTATCACAACTCAGTTCATTTGTTCTTGACTAATTGCTTCAGCCTGACCAAAGCTTAAACGTAGTATAACTGATTAACAGTCTGATCCTGCAGAATCCATTCTACCATGATGATTTGTTTTTTGCTGCAATAAGGTAACTGGAACATTCGTCATCTCCAGTGTTATCTTGTCCCTCCATAAACCTTTTGTGTCATTAAAATATATGTGCACATGGCCTCACATCACCATTGTACATCTCTTGCAACAGTTTCTGACACCTACATACCAAATTCTTCAATCTGACAAGAAATTTCAGATTGATATACTGCTTGAGTTTCACATTTGCCTTAATACTGCAACATGACTACATACTTCACCTTCAAATGCTGTTAGCTGAGCGACTATGGTTGATAATGGTACATGGTTTTCTGCATCACATTCTGAAAGGATCAAGGTTACCCAATGCATACACTCTCTTCAATCCGAGAGATATAGTTCCTGCAAGGAGCACAATTTTTTTTATTTAACAGCCACAGGATGTATTTCAGTTCAATGCCTTATTCATGTATTTAGCTATGAGCAATTTGCCAATGGAGGTTCGTGCACAACACAGGCAACTGTAAGGCTAGTTATGCCTTGGATTTTTTTTTTTTTTTAATACTTATGGCTTTACACCTCGTCGACATCAAGGTCATTAGAGGTGGGATGGGATTGGGGACAAGGAACGGGTAGGAATTCAGCCATGGCCTTTTTGAAGGAAGCATCCCAGCATTCGCCTGGAGTGATTTGGGGAAACCATGGAAAATCCTTTCTGGATGCCTGGACAGGGATTCAACCCGGCATCCTCCCGAATGCGAGGTCAGAACATTAACCGTTCACCCATCATGTTTGGTTTATGCATTGGAGAAAATGATGGGCCTTAGAGGGTTCAATAAAACAGAGTAAACTATTGATTACTATGGAAATACAATATTGCTGGTGGAAGTGAATGGATGCAAATATATAAACTTAAATAATATAATAATGATAAATAAATACATAAATAAGGGAACAATAATGGAAAAACATAAATAAACAATAAGTTGCAGGTTTAGTGGTAGGATCTTTTTTAAAAAATAAAATCTGTCTGGCAATTCTTACTGTAAAACTGTTGTTGAGGTTTTAGAGTTGTGGGATCTGGCATGGGATGCCATTGGATTATCCAGGTTCAAATTATAGACTGTTTGCATGTGATCATTCATTATGACTGAAAGGTAGTTAGTGATGAGGCCTGTGTAAGAACTAGTGCACTGAAGGCAGGTAGAGGAGCATGTTGCGTGTCCAATGATGGGAAAGATTTCTCTAGTGGTAGTAAGAGGTCGAGGTGGTCGGATGCATGCTGCAAGTTTTGCAGAGGTCTGTTGCATAGAAAAGATGTTCTTCATATAGTGTGTTCTGCTGAAGCATGTGCAGGGGAAGAGGTGAGAGTGGAGGGGGTACAATAAAATAGAGTAAACTATTGATTACTATGTGATATAATTGTAAATTGAAGCAGAAGTAGCTTTTGGAGAGGAAATTGTGGGAAGGATGTGCTGGGAAGACGTGTCAAGGTTACATATTCAAGAAATGTTCCAGGGCTCTTGAACTCTGGCAGTGGAGGATGTTGGTATACTGGGAGGTTACATCAATGCAGACAAGGAAAGAATCAGGAGTGGAGACTGTGGACAGATGTTCAAAGAAGTGAGGGTTGTCTCCGATGAACTTAGGGAAGTTCTGCACAAAAGGTTGGAAATGTTAATTCACCATGGCCAAAATCCGTTTAGAGGGCAAAAAATATGCTGCAACTATAGGGAACCCAGGATTTCATGCCTAAATTCTGAGGAGGATAATAAATTGTTAAGAGAGGCCATGTATGGGGTCCAGGAGGACAAGAAAAGCATTTATTTCCAGGCATATGAAGATTTTTTTATTATTATTATCTGCTTAACGTCTCTCTAACAGCGAGGTCTTTAGAGACGGGAAAGGATGGGGGGGGGGGAGGAATGGGAAGGAATTTGGTCATGGCCTTTTGAAGGAAGCATCCCAGCATTTGCCTGGAATGATTTTTGAAACCATGGGAAACCTAAATCTGGATGACTGGAAAGGAATTCGAACCGCCGTCCTCCGGAATGCGAGGCCAGAACGCTATATGAAGATGATAGGGTTTGTGATTTCTTGTTATCCGAAAGCTGTCTAAGGGCCTCACCATCATCATGACTGCAGTCCATGACCATAGTGGCTGAGCAGAGCTGGGAGGATGATGATGTTACGAGAGTTGTTATTTATATTTCTGGCCTTGGCATTAATAAGTGTTGTTAGGCGCCATCTGACGTTTCCATTGATGACATTGTTGAACACAGCCTTATTCATAACAATGTGTCATTTGAGCGCGATTTGTTGTTTACAGTAAATTTAAAAATTCATCTCGAGCGAAAAATGGAATTAACTCGTTAACATTTTTGTGCGATTATTTTTCACTACTTTTGACATGGATTATCAAGAAACGAGTGCATTTATACGGCGATAAAGCACCTTCATATAGCCCTGTAAAAAACTGGTATAACGAATTCAATCTTGGCCGAAGTTCGCTTCAGAACAAATTCCATCAGGATTGTCCAACATCGATTGTTGTGCCAGAAAACATTGATGCTGTGCGGGAACTTATAAAGCAAGATTGTCATGTGACATACCATGAGATTAAAGCATCTTTGGGCATTACAATGACAAGTATCAATAAAGTATTGCATGATCATTTGGTCGTAAAGAAGATTTGTTTGCGTTGGATCCTGCATAATCTGACAAATGCTCAAAAGGTAGCTCGTGTCGATTGGTGCAAGGATATTTAATTTAATTTAATTGCAATGGAGCACAGGCTCCGGTGGCAATTTCCCTACACATCCATCTTCCCCCTATCCTGCACCCACCTACATATGCCCTCTACAAATTTTATCCTTAAATTCCTTCAAAGTTTTCGGTAAATTATTCATCATTTCTCTTGGTAACTCATTCCAAACCCTAACACCTTTCCCTTAAAAAGAGAATCTTCCCACATATCAATGAATGTAAATGGCTTGTGACGGAAAAATGCGTAGTAGAAATAGTAATAATTTTGCCCTTTAATTTTGAAAAATTCCTGTCTTAAAATATGGTGTAACCAAGCGAAGACCTTACGAAGACCGCAGTCTTTAAAATGATACCTCGTTTATCAATTTTGTTTAATCATCAAGGGAGATAAATGACTCGAGACACAAAAACGCATTTTAGAAATACTAATATTTTTGCCCTTTAAGAGTTAAATTAAAAAATTCCATTCTTAAAACACGATGTGACCATAGCGGAGACCTTAAGCTTTAGAATGATACCTCATTTATCTATATATCATATATCTATAGATATGAAGCAAGATAAATGACTTGTGGCACAAAAATGCGTTGCAGGAATATTGATAATTTGCCCTTTAAGGGTCGAATTAAAAAAAAAAAAAAAAAAATAGAGTGCCAGCTTGTGGTCATGGTCATCTTTTTCCTTCCATGCACTACTTTTCATACCTATTGCAATATCTTTCCATGCCTCATCGCCAGTATATGCCCGGTATACTCCCATGACCCTCCTCATCCTCCTCCTGTCTTGCAATGAATCCCATTCCAACTCCTTTATCATATCTGTCACTGATTGCATTCTGCAATAATTTCCAGAAACAAATCTAGCAGCACTTTTTTGCACCCTCTTCAACTCCTGTATTTGATACGTAAAATGAGGGTCCCATACTACACTACCATATTCGAGCAATGGTCTGACCAATGTTTTGTTTTGTAACCCAATTCCTTTACTTCTCTCATACATGCCCTCATCACTCTCTCCAACAAGTGCAGAACTTTGAAACCTTTTCGTACCACCTGTCCAATGTGTCCTGCCCAGTTAAGTTTGTTATCAAAAGTAATGCCAAGATATTTACATTTCAAGTCTTCAGCAAGCAATTCTTTCCCCACCTTATATTCATAATTGACCCTTTGTTTTTTATTTGTGTATCCAATAATCTGACTCTTCTTTGCATTTATCTTCATTCCATGTTTACCAACCCAACTAGATATCTTGTCCAGATCACCCTGCAACTGTTTACAATCCTCTATTGTTTTGATTCTTTTATACAGCATTATGTCATCTGCAAACAATCTAATTTCAGATAGTAAACAATCAACAAAATTATTCATTAGAATGGCACACCCATTTTTACTTCCACTTCTTTTGATACTACATTTCCTACCATAACTTTCTGTTTTCTACCTTTTAATAATTCTTCTACCCAGCAAATCACTTTCTCATCCACTCCAATGGTTTTTGGTGATCAGAGAAGCGCTGGAGATTCGATTAAGTGACAACAGCATTAACAGAGATGGTGGTCTGTTCCTGAGCGAGGCTTGGGAGCCAGTCCTAAAAGACCTAAAACAGCAACGTGTTAGACACAACCTTCCGAGCAGACACCGTCATGACTCGTCGACCAATGGGAGATAAGTCGTTCGTGATTGGTCAGTTCCAGAGCCCTCGTGTAATGCCGCCGGTTAAGCAACGATGAGTGTGGAGAGCACTTGGATGGGTGACCGCACATGCCAACTGTTAAACGTTATGCGTGGTTTTTACTTGGATGGGTGTCCACTCAAGATACTGCCATGGAGCTATTAAATGCCATCCAGTTGCGGAGCTACAGGATGCAGCCACGAGATACAGAGATGCAACCAAACCGGTTTGACCCCGTCTATGGCCGTGTGCATCGCCGACCAATCACAGAGCAGCGTGAAGCTTCCCTTGGCAACAGGCTATTTATAGAAGCCAGGACTGGCTCGCGAGTCAGTCAGTGTCTTGTCCTTGAAAGTAAGATTAACCTGATGAAGGCAACGATGGCAGTTGCCGAAACGTTGTTAGATGATGTAAATAAATCAATTAACCGGCTGAAAACCATAGAGTTATTTATTTCAATAATACGCCGGGAAAAGCTAAAATGTCATATCCACCGTATTGTTTCTGTACAGTTCTCTCGTGGTTCAGGTATCCATAGAGCAGAGGTGTGGGAGTGGGAAACGGAGTTTCGAAAAAAGGCTGAGAACAGGGTCAAAATGAGGATGCTTCTGTAGAAGAGGGGTATATCCAGATGAAATGCAAGTTGAATTGTTTTAGGCTGGACTCAATCTCATTCCACTGGTTGTGACTCTCTGGTATTAGCAGTAGAGAGAGCAGCAGAATAGTAGTGTCTCCTGAAGGAAAACAGCACAGCTGAATTTCAGGGTGAGAGAAAAAACCTGAGTCCATTAGATAATACCGAAAGTTGGAGTTCCGAAAGGAGAGTGGAGGAAAGTTTAACGATGGATTGCTGAAGCTTAGCTGAATGTGAGGCAGGTGCTTTTGGAGGGTTTGGAGGGTGGAGACTGAGGTTTAGCCAATGGTGTGTGTCATATGGAAGTAGAGTACAGATAGAGGAGAAACAGACCTAGAGCCAATTAGCTTTTAATGAGAGCTAAAGCATCAGTGTTTTTCATGCGTACAGTAGAAGCTCCTTATTCGCGGGGGATACATTCCATAAATATGCAGTGAATATGGAAACTGCAAATATGGAATGGTAATTTGTATGGGATTACAGGAGATACATTCCAAGGTTCCAAAAATAGGTCAAATTAAAATTAATTTATTAAGAGATTTTAAGCAAAATGTTTTAATTGTTATTATTGTCAGGCTTAGGCCATGTTTTAAAGAATTTAGTAATTTTCCCTTGTTTTGCCACTTTTAAAAGGTTTTTCAATTCAGATTGATATTCAGCTGTGGCATTGACAATTTGTCTTTTAAAAACAAGACTTTTTTCCATAGACGGATCAATTTTCATGAAGAAATCACAAAGCTCTTGCGCAGATCTTCACTCAGGTTTTTTAAATTAAATGTCGCCATTTCAGTGATTGTTGAAGCCACTTCTCCAATGGGTTAGGGATTTAACATTTCCTCCAAGTCGATTTTAGTCAAATCTTCATCTTGCGATTCTAGCAAATCTTGAATGTCACTTAATTCTATCTGTTAAAAACCATCTTGTCCTATCCTCCATCATTTCCGACAGTAAGATCAGGCCACAGTTTCCTCCAGCATGATTTCAAAGTGTATGACTTCTGTTCTTGCAATGATTCTTTTATTGTAACAATGCATTTTTCCAGCATTGTATAACATTCATAACAGGGTTGCATTCCATGCTGTCCAGTCTGATTTTGAAGGTTTTGTCTAATGTAATAGAGCTTAAAGCCCTGGATTATTCCTTGGTCCATAGCTTGAGGTAAAGCTGTCATGTTAGGAGGCAAGAATATATTGGACGCACAGTTTCAAGTTCACGAGGGTGACCTGGTGCATTGTCCAAAACTAAAATGGCCTTTAAGTCTAAATTATTTTTCTTTAAGTTTCAACTTCACGTACAAAAAAATTCCGCAAAAAGTTACAGAAAATAACCCACAGTTTTTTTATTTGCTCATCAAAATACCGGCAGGTTGTCCCCGTTTGATTTTTCAAAGCACGCATATTTAAAGATCTGTAAAACATTAGTGGCTTTGTAACACAACCACCTGATACGTTAGAACACAGCGGCACTGTAACTCTATCTTGTGCTGCCTTGCAAATGCGTTTCACTTTTCGATATAAATGTGTTGTTTGGCATTCTTTTCCAAAACAGTGCAGTTTCATCTGCATTAAACACTTGTTCAGGTTTGTTTCCACCATCAGCAATTATGTTTAAAAATTCTTCTGGATACCTTTCCCCTGCAGCGGTGTCCTCCTTTTCTAAAAAAAACTACCTGTACGATCAGGTGGGGAGGGAGTCCTGTGTCAAAATCTCGCGTCATTTTATTGGGGGGGGGGGGGGGTCATCCGACCAGATCTCACCAGGGGGAGATCCGGAATTCCGGAAAAACACCTCACGTAATTAATGGACGCAAAATAACAGAGAGCATAGAACTGTGTTTTTCAGTGTTATTTTGTACACTGCAGTAAAGATGTCTTGAACTGAACCTATTGCATGTTGCAATGAGATATCATGACATCTTTTCGAAATCACGTCAGATGATCTGTTTTTCTAATTGGTATTATTTGGCACACATATAAAAGCATTTTATATAATTAATTATATAAATTAAATGTTTTAATTGTCACAATTTAAGTCTGATGCAATGGAAACTGGAGGCATTGTCTCCAAATATTTATTGTCTCTACATATATAGCAACATAAAATTTTATTTTTCATTTGATATTCATATCTTTAGAGTTGTTCTGAAACAATATGAACAACAATCATACTCCAGAAAATGTATAACTGATAGTTAATTCACATTTGATTATCGAGTCTCATAAATACATTTATATATACAATTTTAACAAAGCATGGTGGGTGAGTGGAAACGATCTGACCACACATTTGGGAGAATGCAGGTTAGAATCCCTGATTAGAGATCCTGATTTCACTTTACCATGGTTTCCTAAAATCACTCCAAGTGAATGCTGGAATTTTTGCTTCAAAAGGCAATGGCTGAATTCCTTCCTGTTCCTTGCCCACAGTCCTTTCCCACTTCTAACGACCTCTACATTGACAAGGTATAAAGACATTAAAAATATAAGGTTTTAATTTCAAAGAAACTAAAAAACTGCACAGATTTAATGATTCCTCAGACTTCCGCGGCCAACTTTGTTCATGATTAATTGACTTTCGGGTTATGCCGCGTTGTTTATTTCATTACCTGAGCTTTCGGCACAGATTTAGTTTTAGTTTTGATATACAAATGAAATGTCATAAATTGATATACTCTCTCATCTGTTAATATGCATTATGTTTAGATAATTACTGCGGTGCTGGCTATCTTGTTTATTGTTCTCTTTATACTTTATAGAAAATTTTTATTATTGCATCCTCATATTCTAAAGTAATATTTTCCTCCCTCCCCCTACCCTCCACCCCACTCCTTAACACAGCTCTCTCTCGATGAGAAAGTTAAAGTTAAGAAAAAGAGGCCAAGTATTATTACTAAAACAATCTTTTTGATTTAACAATAACCATGAGTAGGTAGGCCTATAAATTCAAAGCATAACCCCACTGACACCCAAAAATGACACCGACTTCCTTCATGACTGACCTGAATCCTCCAAAATCAATGAATGACTCTTCCTCAATGGGATAGCAGAATCTTCCTTAGGCTACTCAGAAGCATTAAATTTAATATCAATGTTATACACAGTTGAACTTGGGTATCCAAGAACAAAATTATTTCAGTCACCAAATGCCTAAGGTGAATATTTTCAATAAATTTGGCACTACAGTTCTACTTTGCCCTTGTTCACAACAGCTCCGTCATTTGAGGTTATGAGTGTTTTCTAGCAATTTGTGGCACAAATGCTAACAAACTGTTTGTTATTGCAAAACTCTAAATAGGTGGATTTTTTTTTTTTTCGATTATTTCAGATAGAATGAGAACTGCCTATGCTGTTATGTGGAGTCACATGAACACGCATATAACATACCTATTGCTACAGGAACCTATTAACCGACAACAAAATTTTATGTGATTAAAGGCCTTTCAGGGAAAAGGGAGTGAGGGGAGTGTTTAACTTTCTATTGTTTGTTTGTTCATTTGTGTGTGTTCATTTTAAGACATCGTAAATATACTTTCTATCAAGGTTCTTTCTATCAAGCTAAGATACTTTATAAATCATTAATACAAAATGAAAGGAAGGGTCATTTTTAATATTTGGTCATTTTTCACAGGTTTATTATATTGCCTAAGCAGCTCAAAAACATATACATCAACTTACCATCATCACTATCAGAATCAGGTGTAATTATTCTCCTCCTCTTTTTAGGAGATTGAGTAGCAACATGATTTCTTTCTCTTTTATTGTTTGCTTTCTTCTTATTTTCTGCCTTCTTTGACTTCTCTTCTGCCTTCTTTGACTTTTCTTCTGCCTTCTTTTTCTTAGCAGCATCTTTATCAGAAACTGAAATTTTTTGTTTTTTCTTACAACTTGAACCTGTATCATCAGATTCATAGTCCATTTCCCGTTTTGTTACAAGCAATTTATTTCCTTCTGCTCTGTTTGGTGAAAATTTGTCTTTAACACTTTCAGACTTCTTTTCCGGACTTATCTCAGAAGTTTGTCGGTCAGCCGTACTTTTCACTGAAGAATTGTTGGCTTTTTCCAAATTCTTAGTAAAAAATGTTGTGATGCCTCCCTTCTTTGCATTTGAATTTATTTTGTTAGAAGTTTTACTCTGGAAAAAATGAAAATTTAAATGCAAATTTTAATGTCTAGAACATTAACACAGATATGACTTAGGCAGCAAAACTGTCAGTCCTGTCATACTCCAAAGAAATGATAGAAGGAGAAGCATAAAGTAATGCTGACTTTGAGTGGTCTAAAATGAAATTTCAGCAAAACATATATGAACTTGATTGTTGTTGTTCAGTTTAGTCACATGTGTTGTAGCATTATGTGTGATGTTGAAAATTGAAATACTTGTGATAAAGTTCATTAAGTTTTCCAAACTATCAGTGCAATCAAACAATATGTGGAAGGTGTTTAAGGCTTACTACCATGGAAGGATGAGCTGAGTGAATACTGAATGAAAGAAATCATAATCAGACTTGATACAAGTCATAATACAATTGTATCATTTATAGATCTAACTGTCAAATATAATTCTGAATTGATTTAAGGTCATATCTACAAGTAATTTTACCTTAGAATTTTATAGATATTCTCCTCATACACCCTTCCAGGTGTACGAGGTATGTACAAAAAGAAACCGAACTTCTGCTGTAATTGCTTTATTGCTCATCATACTAACTTTTACACGCTGTCCCCTTCAAAGTACCGTCCTTCACTATCAATACACCGTTGCCATCATTTTTCAAGTTTTGGAATGCCTCCTGGAATGCAATATCTCCGATGGCGTGCAGTTCTCTCGTCGCATTGTCTTGAATTTCTTCTATGGTCTGGAAATGACGTCCTTTCAAAGTATTTTTCAGTTTTGGGAAGAAAAAAAAGTCTGCCGGAGCCAAGTCTAGAGAATAGAGTGGCTGAGGCACAACGGTAGTGCGATGTTTTGCCAGATAATTCGTGACAAACAACGATGCATGAGCGGGTGCGTTGTCATGGTGCAACATCCACGACAGATTCTCCCACAGCATCTCTCAATCGTGTAAGAATTTTCTGGTAGACTTCCTTGTTTACTGCTTGATCATGTGGTACAAATTCATGGTGCACAACTCCTTTGCAATCAAAAAACATGACCATCATCACCTTGATGTTCGACCGAGTCATCCGCGCTTTCTTCGGTCGAGGAGAACCTTTCCCCAACCATTCTGAAGACTGCCTCTTCGTTTCCACATTGTACCCATAAACCCATGTTTCATCGCCTGTAATGATTTTCTTGAGGAAGTTTTCGTCCTCATCTGCTTTTTCAAGCAACTCCTTAGAGATTGATTGATTCTTGGCTGTCCGGGTGGCGCCGCGTCATGTTCATCGTAGCCGACGTTTCGACCCTCATTCTGGGGTCTTCTTCCAGGGCAGAACTGCGTCTTCGATCAGTGAGTGGTCTTGTTTTATAGGCGAGGCCAGAACCCGTCTGGATGTTTTGATTTGTCCGGCCAATCAAAAGGTCCGAGCCATCACGTGTTTAGTCGGCCTGGAGGGGGGTTGCGCGGTCTGGCGGGAGGTGACACGTGACATGTCCTGTTCGCACCAGCGAGCGCCAGGCGTCGTGTAATTTCAGCCCGTTGTCTTCGTTAATATTGTTTGGGCATTTAGCAATTTCTAACGCCTCCTTTACCCTCCTTGGCCACCATTTATCCTCGCGCACTATCAGGGTGGTATTTTCGAAGTCTATGGCGTGATTGGTTTTGGCTGCATGCCGTGCAATGGCAGATTTGTCAAAGTTGTTAGATTTATAATCGCAGATATGTTCGCGCAGCCTCTCTCTTATAGTGCGCCCCGTCTCTCCTATGTACATCCGACCACAGATGCACGGAATGTTCCCTTAGAGATCCTAGCTCGATTCTCCTTCTGCTCGTCCATCAACAAGCGCGGAACCAGTTTTGCACTGACACGATGCATTCCAAGTTTTTCTCTCAGGATGTGATTGCAAGAGCCTACACTTATGCCAACTTCTTCAGCAACCTCACAGACAGTCAAATGGTGATTTTCACGAATCACAGTGCGAACCCTCTCAACATGGTGGTCATCTGTTGATGTGGAGGGTCGTCCAGATTTTTGATTGTCGGTAACCGAACTTCTGCCCTCCTCAAAGCGCTTAAACCACTCATAGCACTGTGTTTGGCTCATGCAGTCATCCCCGTATGCTTGTTTAAGCATTTGAAGTGTCTCGGTAAAAGTTTTCCCAAGTTTAACACAAAATTTCACACAGACGCGTTGCTCCTCCAATTCCTTCATTCTCGCTTTCTCACAAATCCAACGAGCACTCTACGCACAATCTCACTCAACCGGCAGTCACTCGTAAACTAATGCAGTGACCTTAGTGCGACAAGAGGCAATCTCTTGCTGAGAGATGTCACTAGTGCACACGGACGTCAGAGAATTTTATCTGCAGCCGTTGACGCGCTATTTAATTAGTTCGGTTTCTTTTTGTACACACCTCGTACACTGATAACACTTAAATTGCCAATATGAAACTAAATAATGGCCTAGAAAAAGTGCCAACAGATGACCCCTCCCAATTAAAATTACACTGCAGAACAAGTAATGATAGAGATTCTGGGTTAAAATTTTCCAAACATTGGTGACTATGCCCTGCCATTTCCTAAAATGAAACCTGCCAGTTCTGCATAACCCTTAGTGGCAAGACTCTAATCACAACAACCACAATTACCTAAGATCATAAAAAGATAATGTTAGCATTAAGACACTACATCTTGAGTGCAAAATAATATAGAAAATAAACTTGTTGAACTGGTCAGGATGCTGCTCAAATTACATTTAATAAAAGTATTATATCTGGTATAATGGTTGTATAAAATATTTTATTGATTGAAAATAGACAATTTAATAATATACATCCACTAAAAGAAATAAAACGCAAGCAAATGCTATATGTAGTTAACACAAGTAGCACGAAAAACTACATATAAACCATCACAAATCATAAAAAGTAGAAAGTTAGAACTTAATTTAGACATTTTAGTTTTCTTTTTATATTAATATACTTGATTCTGTGTGTCTTTATAACAAATTCTATAACCTCTAATTCCATAGTAGACATGACTTTTCCGTATTTAGTGCCCATGTATGAAACAATAAATAATTCTGAATTAGATGGCACTAAATCACTAACATGGGAAGATTGCTTTGGAACACTTTAAAGTAACCAAATTATTTTCTTTTGTTAAAAATAAATACTGAAAATTGTTTTTGTTAGTTATTACTATTGCCACATGTCAGTCCATTAAAAAATTGAGTAATTTCATTCATTAAAATTTAAAATACAGTAGAACTCCAATTATCCGAACTCCGATTATTCAAATCGCCGATTATCCGAATCGCTTTTTTAATTAAGACGGAAACATACTGCGAAAAACTTCCCCTCTTTTGTAAAAACCAATCCAAAGTTCGGATGACTGCAGCATTGTTTACCGAGTGATACGAAAAATTTTCATCCCTGAAGTGCAAAAGCACCAAAAATCTCGTGGAAAAGAAGGTATTTTCAACATACATACAATAATTAATTAAAATAGACCCTTTTTCGGGGAAAATCCGACTATCCAACTTTTTTACTATCCGAATGGGGTCCTGTCCCAATTGATTCGGATAATTGGAGTTCTACTGTAAACACAAAAAGTCATTTTGGAAACGTGTCTCTAAGTGCTAATTATGTAAAATAAAAGCAACTAGAACATCAGAAAATGAATTATTTCACCTTTTAAAAAGTTGTATTTCCAATTGTTACAAAATAAAACAATAGTATCTAAAATAAAAATAAGTTAAAAATTTGTCTGATTTTGAATGCGTCATTTCAGTTAACACATCCATAGCTGAAAGACAAAATGTTATTAGGAAGAACTGCAGATCAAGCTAACAAGCACTCCCTCATTAATTTGATCAGGTTTGTGGTTCTTCTCAATTTTTCTTTGTTTAACGAAACATAGCATGTGTAGGGACAGTAGTTGTTGTGTGCAGATGCCAGGCTGAGGTGGCTGATCTGCGCATCCAGCTTGTAGCTTTGTTAACGAGAGTTACACAGCTGGATGCTGCCGCAAATGAGTGCAGTAGATGTGGTACTGGTGACCCTGTAGAAGCTAAGCGGCTCGCAGGTTCTCCCCTACCAGTCATCGTACCTGCAGTCCAGCCAGGGACGTTGGAGTCTGTGCAGCGGTCGCCTGGTGGTGACTGGCTTGTGGTTTCTGGACGTCAAAGTGGGGGCAGTCATACAAGTGTGAATCCCAGGAATGCGAGCTTGTACCACTGTCCATCAGGTTCGACGTATTGTCTGGAACTAATTCAGTGCTCCAATCGTCATCCTGTGAGTTGCCAGCCCCCCAGCCCCCTAGGTCTGGGCAACTGCAGAAGGGGATTCTAGTTGTCAGCAGCTCTAACGTTAGGTGGTTTATTGAGCCCCTTAGGGAAATGGCGAATAGGTCAGGAATGAAACCTGGTATCCATTCATTGCGTATTCTGGGGGGTCTGATCCGAGATGTGGAACAGGCAATCCCAGATGCCATTGAATGGACAGGGTGTAGCCAGCTGCAGATTGTGGCTCATGTCGGCACCAATGATGCTTGTCACCTAGAGACAGAGGTTATCGTCTCTTCCTTTGGGCGACTTGCAAAAAGGGTGAACTCTGTGGCCATTGGCTGCAAGATTTCGGCTGAGCTAACTGTCTGCAGCATTGTCAATAGAACTGACTGTGGACCTCTGGTCCAGAGCTGTGTTGAGGGGCTGAACCAGAGACTACGGCATTTCTGTGACAGTCATGGCTGCAGATTCCTCAATCTTCGCCCTGAGGTTGAGTCATGTAGGAATCCCTTGGATAGATCAGGTGTGCACTACACACGTGAATTGGTTACACGGGTGGCGGGGACCGTGTGGAGTGCATTTGGGGTTTTTTTTAGGCTGAGGGAGGATGACCGTGAACAGGAAATTCACTTACCGACAGACCAAATAAATTTAACTCCGCCTGTTAGGGGTAGCTTAAAAGAATCTCAAACATTAAAAGTGCTTGTAGTTAATGGCAGAAGTGTTTGTAATAAACAGCCTGAACTCGAAAACATTATTTGTAGTACAGATGCTGATATCATAATAGGCACAGAAAGTTGGTTAAAACCGGATATAAGTTCAGTGGAAATCTTTAATAGCAGCATGAATGTTTTCCGTAAAGATAGGATGCATTCCCATGGCGGTGGTATATTTACAGCTGTTAGTAAGTACCTCTCATGTAAGAAATAGTTGTCGATACTGTCTGCAAAATCTTATGGATTAAGCTCAACGTAGCTAGGAAAAAACTTGTGATCAACTCCTTCTATCGTCCACCAGATGCAGGATATCAGATCAGATTTGCGAATGCATACGTGATTTTCTAACTGGTCGATCACAGTATGTCGTTGTTGATGGGGGAAGCCTCTTCTAAGTTAGATGTTACTTCTGGCGTTCCTCAAGGAAATGTAATAGGACCATTACTTTTCTTAATTTTTATAAATGATCTAGGTGACAACGTCAAATGCTGGTTGTGATTGTTTGCTGATGATGCAGTTATCTGTAGGGAAATAAGGTGCTCTGACAATTGCTTAGAAATACAGCGAGATTTGGATGCTATTCAAAATGGTGCCGTAAATGGCAGCTTACACTTAATTGCATAAAGTGCAAGGCAATGCGAATAAGTAACAAAAAAAATCAGTTTGCTCACGAGTACAAAGTAAACAATTCAGTTGTTGACACGGTTGATTTCCTGAAGTATCTGGGGGTAATAGTAAAAAGCAACATGAAATGTGACTTGCACATAACTTCCGTCGTAGGCAAAGCTAATTGTAAATTACGATTCATAGGTCGTATTCTGAGGAATTGTAGTGCTCATACAAAGGAAATAGCGTATAAAACACAAGTGCGTCCACATCTGGATTGCTGTTGTCAAGTTTGGGATCCGTATCACAAGGGCCTGATTGACTCAGAGAAGAGGGTACAGAGGACAGCCGCTCGATTCGTGGCTGGTTGCTACAGCCCTTATGAAAGAGTCACAGAATTGATACATAGATTGTGCTGGGATCTTTTGGAAGTCAGACGATGTCATTTGCGTTTGAATGTATTGGAGAATATGCTAAATTCTATGAGCTACAAGTGCAATGAGATATTTCTTCCGCACAACCTATTTGAGTTGCAATAAGGGGATAAGATTCGGGAAATAAGATGCCGTACTGATGCTTTTATGTATTCTTTCTTTCCTCATGCTATTCGGGATTGGAATGTGCGGAATTAATATTGGTGCTTAGCACTCTCTGCCACCCACAATGTTTGTGAATTGCAGAGTATGGATGTAGATGTAGTGGTCAGCTACATTGTCACCAGCAATTTCACAGGAAAGTAATTTTTGATTGTATATTTTATCACAGTACATCAATACACCATCATTCCAGGAACACATCTAAATATTTATATGGATAAGAAATTACCATTTTGAATGACATTTACAAATAAGTATTTCATTGCACTTCTTGTTGTTTTTGAGAAGCTGCACTGAAGATAGCTTATGCTTATGTCATTCCAGGAACGCTCATTACAGGAACTTTCTCGGACATGACGTGTTTTCTCAAAATTATTGTGACATTTACAAAATAATGTCTCTTCTCAAATACAGATAAGAAAAAAGAAAAGGGTTACAGTTTTAGCAATGTATGTATCTAAAATTGAACAAAGTATTATGGATGTATATAAACTAATGCCAAAACTTACAAAAATGGGTGTTGATCTTGATTAAAAATTCAATTAGCAAAAGAAATTCCAGTAATAAGGAAAGAGTTATATGGTATCTACTACTTCAGCAAAGAAACTAAAAATCTTAACAGAAATTTAAACCAAAATGAATTTTTGAAACATTCAATTTTCTGAGTAGTTAATTTTTTAAGATATGTGGACAAAACAGTGACAATTTTTTAAAAACTTGAATCCAAATATATTTAATACATTATATTTGAAAATATAACTCAAATTATACCCATTAATAAAAAGTAAAACACTGTCAGTATTACAACATTACTCTGAAAATAATACCGATATTTTCGAAAAGGCCTAATTTGTGTTGTAAGTACAAGCTTTTAATGTATATAAATGCAATACATATTTTAAAACATAATAATGCATGAATTATTTAATTAACAACCGGTTATGCATTTATTTCGTCATTTCAGAAACGCAGAATCATTTACGGGCACGTCCCCAAAAGGCGCAGAAATCAATATAAAGGAAACATTTTCCTGTCAATCAATTTAAAAAATTAAAATACGTCATAATTCCATAATGTGTGTAGGTAATTCAACATGAAACCTAATGCATATTTTACATGAAAGAAATTTTTATATCACAAATATGTAATTTTTCAATATATATGACTAATGTTATTGCCAATTCTTAAAGGCATGAAATATTTGAGATATTTTCGATAGGTTTATTTTAGCTTATACCTAAAATATACATTTATCAAAATTACCAGCAATTTATTCATTAATAAATTTATATTCCATTTTTGAAGATGATCCTGAAATGATGATATCTACGACATGTTCGATATAAAGTAACTTTTCTTCAAACAATTCAAAATGTTGTGCATGCTACTTGTGAATAACACTTAATCACTAATCAAGTAATTATCTGAACCACTTTATGAGATTAAAGCATAAAACTATTTTTATTTAAAAATTTAACTTGGAATTTCCCACCTTGGTGATTTTGTACCAGGTACACAGTTTGCAAACAATCTTGCAATTAAATTATTCTAAAAAAGGTAAATAATAAAATAGTACACAAACATACAAAATACTAGCATTTGCCCGCTGCTTTGTGCGTGTGTCTCTTGACGTAATTTAGAAATTTTTAGTCCTATCATTACTTTTGCGCTGATGGATTCTTATAGAACTCGACGAAACAACTCAAAAGTAAAGAACAAAATTTTTTGATATCTCACTTGGTTCTCAAGATATATTGGCTCAAATATTACGTAGTTAGGCTGATATGCTACCTGGACCAGAAGGGTATTTGGAAGTGCCATAGCTTTATAATTTGCAATACCCGTTTTTGAATACATACTTCTCTAGAAAAAGAATATATAAAAAACTAAAAAGAAACGTACTCTGGACCTGATGCGACAGATATTTTACGATGCGAAACAGAATTTATAGTACAGAACAATCATCTCCAATATGTTATTAATGCCAAATATAATATCGAAGTAAAGAACAAAATCTTTTGATATCTAACCTAGGTTTCTAAATATCTTAATTCAAAATATTCCTAAATTCATGACACAGAGGGAAATATTACTTCTTGTCCAGGTCACACATCATCCTAATCACATCGCCTTTTACATAACGTATCTCTAAAACTAAATGTCTCACATTCTTGCATAAGAATGCTCCTGGCCGCATTTTAACAAATTAACAAAACGTTTGACACACAATATGGCTGGAACTAAGCGAAATGTCTTGCCTTAAGAAGACATTGTAAAATTGTGGTGCCATGGAATTTTTTCTCCTGATACAGGCCACATTTCAACCTAACCACACAATCTATGCAATACCTACTATATCTCCAGAACTAAGCGAAGTCTGGAACGTCTCATCGAATTATTTAAAAATATATCAAATTGCAGCGACAATGGAAATTTTTTTTCTGGTACAACCAGTGTATTACAGCTGAAAAATCAAGCGAGCTTAAACTATCAAAGAAACCTTAAACCACAAAATATGTACGAATCATGTAAAATAATTCAAAATATGGATAGGTGCATACTTTGTCATTTTGCAACAAATATCCTTTATTAAATACATCCGAGGAATTTATTCGCACACTTGCATCTTGAAAACTTCCAGCGTTCTTAAATTCATTGATACGGAGTACAGATACTATATTTGTCGTGAATAATGATTTGGTTCCAGGTTGCTGCCGTCAAAAACTCAATAGCACATTATACGTTCCAACTCTAGGGTGATAAAAGCAACAACTTTACAAAATTAGGGGTATTATGGTTATCTAATAAAAATAACAGTTTATTCTGCCGGCTGTGGTTTGAACAGCAGGAAAAATTTGTAAACACTTTCCTTGTACAATAGTATTACAGAATATTTGCACATAAGAAATATGTACCGTCACCAGTTAATGTTTATTGTAGACACCTTTTTTCGAGAAAAAACTGATTTCTGCATCCATATCATACATTAGCAATTTTCATTAATATTGTAGGGCATTCAGTGAAAATTTAAAAACATGTCGTACCAGAGACAAAGTTTGTTAACTGTCAAAGATATTAATAATCATGGCAACTGTGCTTACAGTAAATTATGTATTAATGACGCTTGATACATCTGAGTCTCATATTCTGTTAATATTAATGTTTTAAATTTCGGATAACAGATTAGATAAATAGCCGAAGTCAAGAAACGAAACATGATCCTAAAAAAAAGAGATTGTGATTTTACCGTCAGTTTTTCTGCAAGGAGTGAACATCTCAACTACAGTGTGATCCATATATTGTAATTACCAATCTAAAAATGAATTTAAATATTTTCTCCTCCATTCGGTACGTATACGTCATTAGCTATTTTCGCAGATTTTTATTTGGACCATTAGCTGTAAAAATTTGAAAAAAAAAAAAAAACCATCCTAATTGCTGCAATAGTTTCTGTGCGGGTCCCGTTCAAATAAAGAGACACATGCAGCTTGCTTACAGACTTATAATAGTATAGATGTACAGTTCTAACAGTGAATGGTTGACTTTCCGATAATCTTTCAAATGGAGGTGTTGTATTTTTTAATGAATGAAGCTTCTTTTTTAATGTTGTATTTTTATATGTTCTTCTTTTGGTGTCGGAGCTGGGATAAAAAATCGTTTTGAACTTGCGAAAAAACTTTAAGCTTAACACTTATTAGTTTAGTCTTTCATATTTCAATAATTATAAACTTTATATGACTTGTTGCAATTTATTCAAACATTATCCGATACTTAAGGATCCAAAGATACAAAGGTCCTTTGCTGGCAGTAACTTTACATCATCAACTCAAAAGCGCAAACTAAACTTTTTCTCTCATTCGCTCGATCTTATTACTATGGCTACCAATTTTCCCCAGAGTAACCTTGTCTTTTATAACTTCTCAGAGGAATCTGTTATGCCACAGAGGACATCACACACATGAGAAGAGTATAAAAAGAAGGTAGTCAACAGGATGGTAACATACAAATGGAGGCAGTGGATTGAGATGATGGAAGAGGATAGTGAAGGTGATGGGAAAGTTCTGGATGGTAAAAATGAAAAGATTTTAAGGAAAAGCTCAAGGATGCTGGATGAAAATGGAAATTAGATAAATACACAAAAACTAAAAAGAGATAGGGAAGGATTATTTTCAAGTCCAATTAAGACAAATTTGATGTGAGAGGAGACATTGCTAATGAAGGAGGCAAACAACAAGATATAGAAAAAGACCTAACATGGGAAGAAGTGTAAACAACTTTGGATAAAATGAAGGGTGGCAAGTTATTGATGAAGTGAGTGTGGAAATGGTAATAACAGCAGAAGTAAAAAGAAAGAAGTGACTATATCATGTGATCAGAACAACATGCAAGAAGAGTTCAGCCCCAGAAGACTGGAAGAAAGTTAATAGAACCTATCATCAAAGTAACACGTTCAAGTATGGATTACTCTCATGCACTGAGGATTCCACTGTGTATTAAACTGAGTTAACTAAAAACGAAAAGTAAAAACTTTTTTTAAAAAAGAATACCAATGAGTTATTTTTAAATAGAGTTCATTATATGTTTTGTGAAATTTTCTTTTGATTATAAATATAAATTTTAAAAAAGGTGGAAAAGTTTTCATGGGTCTTGAAAAAACACTGAAAATTTTATTATCTGATTTATTAAATGATAAAGATTTTTACTTAAAAAAGTATCAAATTTGTCAAAATCACCCACTTAGCTTTTAAAAAACAATAAACTCCAAAATGATCACTATAGCTTTCCTGCAAACTTAACAAGATTACAAGGTGTGTAAATTAAGTAACGAGACTTGTGGCACTCAATATGGCAATACTGGAAGCACGAGACTTGCAAAGGTCATAAGATGTGATATGCGTTCATTAAGAGTTTGAGCTTGGTCCAATAATTTGGTTGTTTGTTATAATTTTTCTTATGAATCCAGTTTCATAATAGAATTCTAAAAATGAGTGACATGAATCTCAAGTAACAGTGTGCTATCAAGTTTTGCTTCAGACTTGGGCACTGTGCAACAGAAACTTTTGCAAAACTTCAGCAGGTCTACAGAGATAATGTTTTGACAAGAGACCGGGTTTTTCAGTGGTTTAAGGCATTTTTAGAAGAAAAAGAGTGTATGGAAAATGAACCATGCAGCAGAAGAACTTCAACTGCAAGAATCAATTAAAATGTTGGCAGAATCTGAGATCTCATGTGTACTAATCATTGGTTGATGGTCAGGGTGATCAGGAAAAAGTTGAATTTGAGTCCAACCACCATTCATCAAGTTTTGACCAACGAATCTGGAATGAGAAAGATCTGCTCGAAAATGATTCCAAAAAATCTTGCACAAGAACAAAAAGTAAGGGAAAGATAACTTGACTTTTTTTATCAATTGAAAATGATAAAAAAAAATAATAATTCTGGAACATGTCATTACAGGTGACGAGGGTTGGGTATTTGAGTATAAGCCAGAAACCAAATTCCAAACCATCAAATGGCACACTTCAGCTTCTTCAAAGCCCAAAAAAGCAAGAATGAGCAAGTCAAGGGACATCATTTTGGGACACTCAAAAACATTCAAATGGCTGTAACCAACCAGCTAAAGGCTCTTTCAGTATCTGAGTTCCAGCACTGCTATGAAGAATGGAAGAAACATCTCCAACATTGTATGGCTTCCCAAGGAAATTATTTTAAAGGCTATTGTAATTTTATTCAAATAAAAAATTTAAGTCTTATTACTTAATTTACACACCTGATAAAACCACAATACATTTTTTAGAATCTTCAAATCAGTAGTTTTGGAAATAAAAGGGGGGAATTGTAGTTTTATTTTTTTTTTAATGATTTTTCAGCGAAAGTTTCCACAAAGCATGGAAACAAAATAAAAATCCAAACATTTTGAGATAAGCAGATTGACAACTTTCATTTGATATACATGATGGAACTCTAAAGGAAATATTTTCTTCAGTCTGGCCACTATACTAATTTTCACCCCATTATTATTTGACATTTTATATAATAGTCAATTTAAAGTTAGTAAGAACCAAAGTAAGGAAGAAATACAAATTTTTAAGTTAGAGGTTTCAGAAGTTATGATGGTGTTACAGACAGGCTGACAAATGAGTTGATCCATAATGGTTCCATTTTTCACTCAGCTAGTACACAATACTGAAAAAGAAGCAAAAAATAGTTTAAGAATTATAGGAAAGCCACTCTAACACGCCACTGCGTAAATGTTTATGTGAAGACCCTACAGAAAAGAATATGTGACAATGCTGAAAAAGACTTTGGGCAACAGCAGCAAGGCTTCAGACCAGGGATATCAAAGCAGACTTGATATTTGCTAAAAGAGATCTGCAGGAAAAGCTCCAGCAGTAAGGAGGGGATCCACCAATGAATACTGAGAAAGCATACAATTGTGGACACAGAAGAAAGCAACTAAAAGTAATGGAAAACAACAGCGTATCAAAAGAAACAATAAGCATAGTGAGTGAACTGCACTAAGATATTGTACGATATGTGAAAGAAATTGGACAAAGAACAGGTTGTCTAGAACAAATAAATTGGTTAAAATTAAGAAGTGTCCTCCCACCAATACTTTTCATGACTGAGGTAGCAAGTGACAAGAAATTTAACACACACAAAAGTGAGCATACGAGTAGAAACAGAAAGGAGATGCTAATCAGGGGAATAACAATGTCAGAACAACTAAAAGAAAATTGTTTCAAATACCCATGAAACATTGTGGAGGGAAATGAAACAAATGATGGAGATACAAGTGGAAGAAGCAAGCAGGCAGAAACATTTTTAAAAAATGCAAGAAACCTGATATGGAACAATGGCATGCCACAGAGAAGTAAGGGAAGAATTTAACAGGCAAACAATGGTCTGTTCACACAAATGTTGCCGAAACCTGGAAAAAGGAGAAGTGGGGTATCAATAAGATACAGATAAGTGAAACAAAATTTTTCAGATGCAGAATATTTATTGTGAATGAGCAGGATACAGAATGAGAAAGGTGCAGAAAAAGATGGAGAAGGAAATATTCAAAATGTATGGATGTTTTAAGCAAGAGAATGGAGAAGCTTAGATTAGGGAGGAAAAAACATGAAATGGAACACAAAAAAGACACATGCAACACACTATTTCGGTGTTGAATCTAATTCTTGCAAGTAGATGAGACACTTAAAAAAGTCAGATTTGCTTCTTCCACTTGCAAGAAAAAATTCAACATTGAAATATTGTGCTACATGTGTTCACCTTTTTTGTGTTTGTCACTCCCAGCTTTGTCATTTATGGAAACAGTTGGCATGAATTTCCCTACCATTCCTAAGTTTTATTGCCTTAAAGAATTTTCATGCTCATTATTATTCTTAAAATATTTTGTTTCATTGCTTCTGTGCTTTTTAAAATGGCAATTCTACTGTCAAAAAAGGTTTTTTTTTTTTTTACTTATGGCTTTACGTCTTGTCAACGCCAAGGTCATTAGATGCAGGATGGGACGCAGAACAAGGAACAGGAAGGAATTTGGCCTTTTAAGGCCTCCTGGAGTGATTTGGGGAAACCACGGAAAACCCAAACCTGGATGCCCGGACAGGGATTCAAACCACCGTTCTCCCGAATGCAAGCCCAGAGCGTTTCAAAAAACAGTATAGTGAATGTATCATGAAAAGTATTTACTTACATTCACATCTGTTGTTTTCTGGGCCTTGTTACTCTGTGCAGCAAACATAGCTGCAATACCTCCGGTCTTTGCACTACCCTTTCTTGCAGCAGATATGTCGACATTGTTCTTCTCCTCAAGTGCTGAGACCCCATTTCCATCACTATTATCAAACTGTAACAATAAAAGATAGTCACTAAATGAATTGGAATTTAGTAAAATTTTGATTTGAACAAATATGAATTGGTGTAAAACAAATAAGTTCTTCTAATTAAAAGAAACTTTTTAAAAAATGGCAAAGCAAGGTCTGAGTAGTTTTCATTTTCCAGGGATGCTTCTGCATCCTTGTATTAATTATTGCCAACATTTCTGCTGAACTTCTATCACCTTCTTCTATGGCATCCAAAGACTGCAAAAATTGGCAGAAATGTTGGCAATCTTTGGAGTATGGAAACTAACCTGGAAGTGCTATTTCTCTGTGTATAAAGGTTTTATCATTGAAACAAAAAAACTTCAGATTTATATTTTAATGTACTACAATATAACAATAAATAATTTAAATCCGTAGGGGTCATAACTATGATGAATCCATTTTTTATTTTAATTTTTAAAAGAAATAGAAAAAAATAGTACAGTGAAAACACTGTAGCAATAAAAATAGGTAATGTTAAGAAAAGTAAATGTGACACATACCACAAATGAAGGTAGGAGTGCCAAGACAAAAACTCAAACACAAAGAAACTTTACAATATTTTGGTATAAAATCTTATTTATGATAAGAGGAGGCCTTTGGTAAATGTCAGACAAGTACACACTGAGATTCATGGCACAATAATCCCAAAATGGGAAAGATGAGGATGGCAATGGTGGGAGATAAGTTGACCAACAAAAATTAAGGGAAAGTATATTCTCTGTAATGACCAATTAAAATAAAATAAAAATATTCAAAAAATTATCAAAATAAATTAAGACGATACTTTTTGGATCAGGTAATAAAATAGATAAATAATTTAAAACTGTATTTTTATAATTAAAATAACTGATAGGTTTATTAATGGGGTCCTCTTGGAGGTTGACGCTGGTGGATGTCGAAGATATGTTGCTAGCCTAGTTCTCATAGATGAAATTCTCCTACTCTGCTCGGTCAGATGACTTTAATGAAATGGTTACTAAGAGAATTAAAGAAACATAGGCAGTGGTTTTACTTGTGAGTCAAGATCATTAATGTATCATGTATGTATCTGAACCACTCAAGAATGCTGAGTGGATATTTCTTCAGAAATTGTGATACCAGTGTGTGGGACAGTGTCCAGCATACAGCACTTCAAACCTCCATCCCAACTTCATCCTCCTCCTCTCTACCAAAAACGTCCTATTCCTCCTATTCCTAGAGTTCCTCACACTCTTTCCTCAACTTCATTCTCCACTCCAACTATAGCTCTAGTGAAATCCATGCCACAAGAGAGCTCTAGGGGCAAAAATATCATCACCCTCCCTGCTAATAAGGGCAACATAACTGTGGCCATGGACCTCAGTGACAACAAGGCCCTTGGAGACATTTCTGACACCAACAACTACCTTCCCCACTCCACAGATCTCGCCTTATTGATTTGTCAGGAAATACGCACTTTTCTTGGCCTCCAGTGCCCCTTGCATGGCCTGTCATCACAATCTATTTACCTTCTCAAAATTCCCACACACCTAATATGTTCTTCCCCATATCAAGAAAGATGGCAGTCTTGGGTGACTATAGCTGAGGCTTATGGATCATCCACTGAACAAATTTCAGCCTTTGAGGACCTCCAATCATTTCAACCGACCGTCCTTCCTTCATCAAAGATACCTCATACTTCGTGGAGTGTTTCTTCGCAGTTCACTCTACCACTAACGTTCCATGTCTCCATTGATGCCATCTTCTTGTACGTAAACATCACTCAATGTCAGTGCTTCAGTCCTCTTGAATGATTCCTGGATGTGTATCTCACACAGTCTCCCCAGCAACAATGACCCACTTTCTCTCCTAAACTGGTGAAACAATTACTGAAAAAAATACCCACTAGGCACCTTTGTGAAGTTCAAATGGTATAGTTACAATCTGGATCCACAAGAAAAGCAACTTCCCTGATTTCCTCGAGACCCTTAACAATAGCCATTCCAACAATTTTACCTTGAAATACTCCACACGTCACTTTTTTCGGTGTCTTCTATTCCACAGTACACAGTGAGCAAAAAAAAAATTAACAGAACCTAAACTTAATTACATCTCTTCCACACCAAATGTTGCCTTCCTTATAGCATTGCATTCTTTGACAGAAGCATCTGTTCCGATTACGGATCACTTTCCAATTATTTCCAAAACCTGATACAAGATCACATTTCATGATTTTACCCTATCCCCCCTTCATTTTCTACAAAAACAAATATCTTGTGCAACCATTAATGCTTTTGGCATTACGATTTGTCAGCATCATGGTCATTAGAGGTGGTCCCACTGTCGCATACACAAGATTCTGCAAACCCACCAATCTGAAGAACATCTTTATACTTCACCTCTGACTCCCCTTGCCTAACACATGAATCTTTCCCCTGCAATAGAACTCGCTTCAAAACTTTCAGCACGCATCCAGCCACCACAAACTATTCCAATCGTACCAAATGGGAATTTTTTTTCTATTATAGCCCTTGCCACTTGCATAAATACACATCTCATTTAACAACTTAGTTGCCTAGATTACACAGCTTCTTAGGGAGAATCCATAAATTACATAGCTCCATTTTGGCCTCCTGAGAACCCTTCTCCCCCCCCCCCCCCCAACCCCCATGTAGCCCAACATGGCTTTTGCCACTACACGCCCCGAGTATGGCACATAGCTTTTTCCCCCTTGAATCCAGAAGACATTTTGTACTGTATTCTCCTGTGAGACTATCATAAATTACATACGGAGATAATTAAATGACAGAAATAAGTATTCAAATGCTGTTGTGTGTTTTGTACTTTATTTTAAATGTGGCAAATAATATGAATGAAAAGCTACGTGCTCCCCACCCCCTTTTCACACACACACACAGAGCTCAGCATAGCTTTCCAGCCAACTCCCCCCCCCCCCTCCCCCCAGACCAAGCTATGTAGTTTATGGATGCTCCCTTACCACTATCACACAGGATGAACTGTAACAGGCACAGGTAAACATACTGGCAACCTAGAGCATTCAATGGCAGCCCATGCCAGTTCACACAATTCCAACAAGCTCAACTGTTTTACAGAGTGAGCTATCAGTTTTTCTTTATATTACTACCCTCTAAGAAGTCTGTAGATGGCAGCTAGACTACCATCACCTCCTTGTCACCATGCATCCCCCTGGCCTCAAGCTATGTTAAGATGCCACCAGTAAATCTATCATTACTTTTGTTTTGCTGATGGTTTCAACATCGAAGTCATCAGAGGCAGGAAAGGAATGGATGCAAGGAACTGGAAGGAATTCGACCATGGCCTTTTAAAGGAATTGTACCAGCCTTCACCTAGAGTTATTTTGGGGAACCACAGAAAACTGAAATCTGGATGGCAGGATTGGGATGCTAATCTCCCTAATGCCAGGCCAGAGTGTTACAACTCACCCACCACATCCAGTCATTACCTTTTATTATAAACAAACAAGTTGGCTGCCGGCCGCTTGCGTACAGCCATCTCACTTCTACTGAGGAAGAGCCATGCTCGAAAATTCTATTCTTTGTGTGTTCATGTTTTTTTCGTGTACCAACACCGCTGAAATCCCCTTCTTTGGTAAGCGGTGGTTTTTTATCCTAATGCTCAATTATTATTTTATTATATAGGAACGAAGTCTTTCTCGGCGTTGAGAATGGATGTAGTCTTCTCGGGAGACTAGCCGAGTAAGTAAGATGTTTCCACACGATATTTCGGCAATCTCAGTCTCCGAAATATCGTGTGGAAACATCTTACTTACTCGGCTAGTCTCCCGAGAAGACTACACCTATTATTTTATTATTTATTTAAACACTCATTATTTTTTATACTCACTCCAAATAATATTTATGTAATTATTTTATTAATTCTTTATTCATTTCTTTTATTTTTGCTCATTTTACTTTACTCTGGTCAGCCATTACAGAGATTATAGTTTCCTATATAGTATGATGGAATTAGTGAGCCAGGTGTGAAGTGGACTTACTTGAATCATATTGTTTTTTCCCCATTGCTATCTACTGACTTGCAACTCTTGATTTATCTTTGACTCTGCCAAGGCGAATGGTTGGCAGGAAAATAGGATCGTAGCTGCTACTGAATGAAAGTTGAGACATGAGACCAACCCTATTTTTTGGTCTTAGAAAGGCTGAAGTAGTACAGCTGAGTTTGCCAAAAGCAGGAGACATGTTGTATCTGGAGAAAATGCCTAGGTATGAAATCAATCAATAGTGATTGCAGGGATAGGACTGGAAGGAGGCAGGCAGAGGCAAGGCTGGCTAAAAAGTTATATTGATGGAATTCCGATCAAAAAGAAAGGTAGGCAGCGATACCTTCCATTGAAGTCATTTCAGTTTTTGCGTCACATGAGGTGGGTTTTAGCTGGTTCCAAGAGTCAGAGTCTGCACATGGCCAGCACATTCCAAAACTCGCTCAAACTCCGCCATATTTTCAATAACTTGTTCTATTTTGTTTAAATATTACTAAAGTCCACGACAACATTTACATCTATCAAAATTAATTCAACAGATTTTATGTTATGGCAGAATAAAGTTAAAAATGTTTAAAGTTGAAAACAGTTTTTAAACCCGAACTCAAACTTTCAAACAAAATCTGTTTAGTAGTTTTTGTGCAGTGTCAGAATGAAAAAAAAAGAAGAAAATAACAATAAAAAAGTTTCTTTTTTCAGAGATATCCACATATCCAATCTCGATTCACAGACAACAATGAAACAATTTTATAACAGCACAGATAAAGCAGAAAATTTGCATGAGAAAAAAATGTCAAAACATAAGTCTGAACCCTTACTGACAGAAAATTTCATTTTTGTATCGCTTTTATACTCTGCACACATTAGCTGAAGAGCATATTGTTATTATAGAAAATACATTTTGTAATATGTTGTTTATGTTCTCCCATCTGAATAGGAAGATAATATAATACATTTATTAATATTTAGATAAAAAATAAATTACATTTCAATTCTTCCAAAGAAACTGACTTTCTGGAAAATACTTAGCACAACTTGATTACTGAAGCTTTTTGTTTTGGATTAAACTTGGTAACCTGTTTTTCAAAGTTTCTTAGAAATTAGTACAGAACACTCCAGTTATTTAATTAGCACTAAAAAATTTCTGTCTTCACTAGTGAATATAAATTATCATGAAGTAAAGTTTCATGAATCATTAATGAATAATACAAAACAATCAGCATAGAGACATTTCCAAACAATAACTTTAAAAAATGACAAAGCCAAAGAAGACAAAGAATAGTTTTTAATAACAAGAAAAACTGTATAGAAAATAAAAAACAGTAAACAGCAACATAACACATCTAAAATGATGACTGAGGCATCTGTTTCCTTTTTGGAAACAATTTACTTAAGAGTTCGCTGTTTATTAGGTGTGATCAAAAAGTAACGAGTATTTTTAATTTTTTAGCAAACGTTCTTTTTTATCCCATCCCCTATAAAGTAGCTCCCCTTTGATATTATGCTCTTATGTCAATGTTGTTTCCAGTTACAGAAACACTGTCGGAATGCCTCTTTAGGTACGGTCTTGAGCTCAATCTGCAATGTCATCTTTATCTTATCTACTGTTGGAAAATGTTGTCCTTCGAGTGTCTTTTGAGTCTGGGAAATAGGAAAAAGTCACAAAGAGTGATATAGGATGGTTGTGGCATCACAGTAAAGATTAGCAAAGCAGTAAGCAGCGATGCGTTTTTGTGGCGCAAAATCCACTAGTTGTCTCTTCAAAGTTTGGATCATTTTTTTGTTTCCAGATTGTCTCATGTATGACCATACAAAATTCCTATTTCTTCAGCAACCTCTCTAATGGTAATTCTTTTACCAACCACTTTCTGTTTAATTTTTTTCCATGTTTTCATCATTGATGGACATGTTAGGATGCCCAGATCTTGTTTGTCTTCTTGACATAGCTGATGGCACGTGTACTCATGGTTGTGACATAGTATTATTGCCAAAGGCGTTCTTTAACATTTTGAATGCTTCATTACACTTTATTCAGTTTTTTAACATAACATTTCGCACAAATTATCTGATCTGTCATTTTGCCAACAAAAAATCATCAGATAGACTAAAGTATGTCTTGCTCATTCACACATCAAACAAAAACTAAGCATCACACTTACCCCATAATTAATATGTACATTACTGTCAGTGCTATCAACACACACGCAAATTCACTCAGTAAACAAGATAAAGTGCGCACAATTTCAAAATGTACATTACTTTTTGATCACATCTTGTATAAAATATTTAAATGAAATTAATACCTTGAATAAATAAAAACTTGGTACTAATTTACTTATGCATTAATCTATTACAGATGATCAAAATAGGAAAGAAATATTTTTTGTAAAACAGATAAAAAAAAATTTAACAAAGTATTTCTGAAACAAGAAAAATATCAAAGCATAAAATCAAGGGAAAATACTTACATTTTTCTTTGAAATGCTTTCATCAGGTGCCTTCTTTGTGATAGCAGCTCCTGGCCACTGCTGAGTATCAGCAGTAGCAACAACAGCTGCAGCTTTAAGTCTTGAGGTTATCAATTCGGAATCTGTTCTTGGTAACGATTTACTACATGATATGGCAGCCACCCTAAAATAAGTTTCATTACACACACTGTAAAACTTTACCAGCAACTGATTCTCCTAATTAAGAGAAGAGTGCTGGGAATGTACAAGGCATATGTTGATTAGGAGTAGTGCATGGAAGGGAATATATGATCATAGGCACAAGCTAGCATCCGATTTTATGCATAAGGGAGTGGGAAAATTTTCTATTGTGGTCAAGGAGTGGAATAAATTACCAAGGGAAGGGATGAACAATTTACAAAAATTCTGAAGGAATTTAAAATTGAAATTAGTAAATCACTTAAGTAGATGGAGGAAGAATTTAACACTGACAGTATATAAGAAACAGAATTATAAACCACTACGAAACGTGCAATTAGATGATTAGTGAAATTCTCACCAGAACGCATGCTCCTTCACAATTTCATTAAATTGAATTCAAAAAATTCATACCCTGTAAATATGTTTAATAACAAATGAACATTTTAGAAAGAGGTAAAATAGATTCTGTGTTATTTTACAACTCTTTGCACTGAGGATTTGGCCTCTATCTTGCTTAACGTAAGCCAGTAAACTTTCTGAGCAAAGTGTTCCTACTACTGCTAAGTGGGGAATTCAAACCAAGGAACATTGAAGGCATACTTTATGATGCACAAAGAACGTTGTAACAGCCCTAATACCTGAATTTTGAATAGCATTGTACTGTATGAAGTATTTGCAATTAGCTAATGTTTGGTTGAAAGTGATTTGATATGTTTGTTTTGTAATTTCTTGTAAATCAGTGTATATAGACTTCGTTTTAGGTAAGAAAATTATTCAAAGGCCATTTAATATGTTTAAGAACCGAATGATGCAAGAGAATTTCTTAAATGTTTGTAATTACATGTATTAATGTAAGTTACGATGTCTACAGGACAATTTTCTACCGTTTGAAAGGATTTCTGTAAATAATTTTGTATTTAAGTATCTATAATTACCGTTTCTGATCATTTTGTAATGTTGTTAATTAATTTTGTATTAATTCCCATTGTTTTTAATATGTTAGATTGTTTGAGTGATTGTTAATGATCGAGAAATATCGGGCAGATGCCTTTGAAGAATTCTCGTAATTTTGATAAAGACTATATAAAAAGATCGCCTGGACAGAGAAATTCATTCATGCATTCAGTTAGTAAGTCAGTTTAGTTGACAGTATTCAGTGTTAGAGAGAGTTTCAATCATTCAGTTGAGTTTGCGACTGTGCATCTCTGTATTGTACCTATACTAGTGAATATCGCTGACTTGTTGATTTGATCACAATAAAACAGACATCTTCAAACATAAGCTGTTTGGTGGACTTTTTAATTAATTAAATAGTAAAAAAAAAAAACCATAAGAACCCTAACATGGCGACTGTTGACAGGACGAGAAGTTCTTAAACATCTGTGGGATGTTTATCTTCTAAAAAGAATCTGCAGAAAATTGCGACGAATTATCGGCGATAAGCGAACATAACCTGCGAGAAAATTTCGACCGGCTACGACACGTAGAGGTTATACAGGCGACACGGATTTGACGGCAAGCGGATTTTCTTCGGCCTAAGGCGGAGATTTTCCAGCGGGAATCGGCTGTAATCTTCCGACGACGAGTGGATTTTCTTCGGCCTCAAAATCGTCTTCCTACAGTGAATTGTGAAAAGTGTGGTTAAGTGTTTGAAGTCAGTGTGGTGTTTAATGGTTGAATAAGTGCTTCTAAGTGAAATTTAATGTGATACAAAAGTGAGGAATAACTGTAAGTACTGCATTGAATATTCAAGTGATTTCTTTTGCATGTTATTGTGTGGCAGGTTGGAAAGATTTTAATTTTTCTTAATTTTGTTTTTTATGTTGATTTTGCTGATTACTAAAAATGGCTGATAGTCAGAACCTGCAAGCTTTTCTAGAGTCTTTTGTAGCCAAATTTGATGCAAAATTTTCTGAATTCGATAGCAAATTTTCTGAATTCGATAGCAAATTTTCAGAATTTAAAAATGAGTTAAATCTTGACAGCAAATTTTCTGAAATTAAGTCTCAGTTTTCCGAAATTGATAGTAAGTTTCACAGTAAATTTTCCGAAATTGATGGTAAATTCGACAGTAAGTTTTCTGAGTTTAAAAATGAATTTGATTTTGAGAGCAAATTCTCTGAATTGACTAAATGTTTTGATGTTAAAATCGCAGAGCAATTTCAGGGTTTTAGCTCTCAATTCAAGGAGGATATTAACAATTTAGATTCTAAATTGGGGAAGGTAGTAACAGAATGTAAGGAAAAATTTGAAAAGGTTACAAAATTTTGTGAAGAGAATAAGGCTGAATGTGAAAATTTGATTTATAAAGAAGTCAGTGAAAATTGTGATAAGCTGAAGGAGGAATATGTTGCTTTATTCCAAGCCAGTGATAGTAAAGCTGCTCAAAGGGTCAATGAGTTGAGACAAGAGGTGGGATTAAATATTAATACATTGGTGCAGCAGCAGGAACAGTTAGCGCAGGGATTAGAAAGTAACTTTAATCAATTAGAGAAAAGGGTTACTGGGTTGCAGATACAGTTAAGTCAAGCTCCCACACTAGGTAACACAATTGTTTGTTAGTGCTGACATTAAGGAAGAATTTGAATTCTATGATGACAGTGGAAGACTTCACCCTATTGAATTTATAGATAATTTTGAAAGATCGGACTATTTTAATTTGTTACCCGACAATAAGAAAATTGCACTTGTGGGTAAACATCTAAAGTCTTATGCTAGGACATGGGGTGATAGACAAGCTAGGGAAGTGACTGACTACAATCTGTTTAAAGAAAACTTTTTGAAACATTTTTGGTCGACAAGCAGGCAGATTCAGGAAAAGAGGGAGTTAATGACTGGTAGGCCCTATAAACCTGGTAGGGAAACTCAACATGACTTTTTTCATAAATGTTGGATCCGTTGTAAGTATTTAGACCATCCTTATGGAGAGGAGGAATTCATTGATTTGATAGGAGCTAGGCTACCTCAGCAAACAAGAAATTTAATTGCCACTTTGGATGTAGTAAATGTGGATAGAGTTTCTGAATTGTTGAGACGCTTGGATGCCCAGGAGTCATTCAATGAACAACATTACCACCATCAACACCATAGGAGGGGCAGCAGGAGTCCCCCTAGAAGGGGTAATGGGTCAAGGGATGGTAGATCTAGGGGATGGGTTCGTGATAATTACACAAGGAGGAATGATAATGGGGAAGTGAGAGAACAGAACCCTCAATCTGAAAGGGAAAGGCAGCATGGGGGGCAGGCAAACTAAAGACCACCTCTGTGATGGGCCCCGCAGTGGTGGACAAGAAGGTGGGTCCAGGTACCAACTGCTATAGAGTTAATACCATTTTTATGAATAATCCCAGAGAAGATTTATTGGAAGAGGTGGAGGATAAGGATGAAGTTTTAGATAAAGTTCCCATAGTGCAAATTAATGCTTTTAATAAACAAATAGATGCTCTCATTGATACCGGGTCACAGGTTTCTTGCCTTGCTGAGGGATTATTTAATGAAATTGAAAGCACCCATCAAATTGAAGTGTTACCCGTTAGTAGTATGACTGTTATTACTGCTACTGGTTCTCGAAGTAAGAGAATTAGGCAGGAAATGTTGATGGAAGGGTGTATGGGGACTGTAAATGTAGAAATACCCATGTATCTATTCCCTACGTTGAATGTTAATTGCATTTTAGGCATGGATTGGCTTACAAAAGTAAAGGCTTTGGTAGACTGTGGAGAAGGTAACTTACGGATTAAATTAGACAGTGGGGAATACTGGGTTGATTTTGAGAAGACTGGTTGGAAAGGCATACAAGAAGTAGATCATGTGAGAGTTAAATATAAGGATGCTGGTGTAGCTAGAGTTTGTGACGAACTATTACAACAGATTTGTGTAAATGTGTTAAGGCAGAGTAGTGAGATTAATAGTCTGATTGAAGGTCAGGAGATAAGCGAAGGAAACGTTATTAATTACCCAAACAGTATGAAACTATTACCGTCAGACCAACAAGAAACGCTGAAATGTCTAATTGAAGAATATAGGGACGTATTTTCTGACAAACCAGGTCTGATCAAAAATTATGAGTGCAAGCTTACTGTAAAGTCTGAAGAGCCTTTCTTTATTAAGCCATATCCAATCCCTTTGACCAAAAGAGATGAAGTGAATAAGGAGATAAATCGAATGTTAGAGTGGGGGGGTAATAGAGAGGTCAAGGAGTCCTTACAATAATCCTTTGGTTGTGGTAATAAAACCGGACAATTCTGTGCGACTAGTGCTGGATGCTCGCACATTAAACAAGCATTTAGTAACAGAACGGGATCATCCTCCACCTATCAGTGAGTTGTTGCACAGGTTTAAAGGTAAAAGATATATTTCGTCTATCGATCTGACTGCGTCCTATTGGCAAGTCCCGCTTTCGGAAGAGTCCCGGAAATACACTGCTTTTCTATTTGATGGCCGTTGTTACAATTTTTGAGTTTTACCATTTGGGTTAAATATTTCAGTGGCTACCTTTATTTGTGCTTTGGATAGTGTGTTAGGAAAGGAATTGCTTGAACAAGTAGAGATATACGTAGATGATATTCTTATAATGTCAGAAACACTTGAGGAACATTGGGTGCTACTTAGAAAAGTTTTAAAAGCATTGAGAAATGGGGGTATGACTATTAAGTTAAAGAAATGTACATTTTTGCAAAAAGAGGTTGAATTTTTGGGCCATCGTATTACACCACAGGGGATCTTGCCTAGTAATGATAAAATAAATGCCATTAAGAATTTTCCCCGACCTAGAGATAAGAAACAACTACAGAGTTTCTTTGGATTGTGTGAATACTATAGGAGATTTCTTCAGGGACAAGCTTTAAATAGTCCAGCCTTAAGAGATTTGGTTAAAACAAGTGTCAGGTGGGTGTGGTCCTCAGAATGTGAAAGAGATTTTCAAAAAATCAAAGATGACTTATGTAATTCCAATATCCTCTATTATCCAGATTGGGATCTAGATTTTTGCCTTGCCGCAGATAGTTCTGACTAAGGTTTAGGAGTTCATGTCTTCCAGGAAGTGGAAATCAATGGAGAACAAGATTTTAGGACTATTGCCTTTGCCAGTAGAAAACTACAACCAGCTGAAACTAGATACACAATTACGGAAAGGGAGGCCTTATCTATTTTGTGGGGTTTGATGTTGTTGTTGTTATTTGTGCTTTAGGGCGCGTCAACATCGGGGTTATTAGCGCCCTAACAAATACAAGACGTCACAATGTGACAAAATTGCCGTCTAAGTGGCCGACTGTATAAGGGTCGGCCACAGAGACAGCACAGTAAAATACTAAAATACTGACTGCAATTCCGTCTGCATGACTGACTGTAAAGGGGTCAGCCCCACAGACGGAAAAAATAAAACATAATAATAATAATATAGTAGTACACAGAACACAGAGTAAAAATACATACATTGACTGGTTGGCTGTAAAAGGGCCAACCAGTTTGAAACATCGGACTAACTGGCTGGCTGTAAAGGGGCCAGCCAGGTAAACAAGGTCACAACTAAAAACAGTACTTGGATTGGTGGCTGTAAAAGGCCATCAATCCAATCTAAAACCTAGGCCGGTCTGCCCAAAATTTTTGGGACAAGACCGGCCAAGCTACAAAACTTTAAAACCTTGGCCACATTGTCACTATCATTGTTTAAAATAAGGGACAGATCGTTGCCTAAGCCAACGTCTGCCCTTAAGTCTAAAAATAAAATACAATTACTTAAAATGTGGCGTACCGTCAAAGGTACGCCACATGCATCACACTCCGGTGGGTCCTCTCGGCGGAGAAGGAAACCATGTGTCAGAGGACAGTGCCCTATACGGAGGCGAGTAAGGAGTACCTCATCCCTCCTCGCCCGCTGGAAGGAGCTGCTCCACGGCTGCACGGTCGGTTTGACCTGCCGGAGCTTATTATGCTCAACTTCCAGCCACTGCCTCTGCCAAACATCAAAAACAAATCTCTTCGCCGCCGAGGCAAGGTCTGACTTTGGGACCGGGTCAAAGTTGATTCGGACCTTGTCACAGGCTAACTTGGCAGCTTCATCAGCTGCCTCGTTCCCCCTGATTCCCACATGGCCTGGTACCCAGCAGAATACCACCTCCTTCCCACAAGATTGGAGGGAAAGGAGGGCGTCCTGGATGTCCTGAACTAGACGTTCTGCTGGGTACATAGTTGCTAATGCCTGAATGCAACTAAGGGAATCACAGCATATGAGGTACTTCTTGTCGCGGCGTACCTTCATATGCTGGAGCGACTTTAGCAGGGCATAGCACTCCGCAGTATAAACACTGCACCTGCTATCCATCTTGTATTTGTAAGTCGCTCGAGGGAACACTACTGAACAGCCTACACTGTTAGCCTGCTTAGACCCATCCGTATACACCAGGGTGAAAGTGTGATATTGATTTAAAATGTCAGTAAAAATATTAATAAAAACACTGTCAGCGGTTAGCAGTTTGTTGTGCCGTGACAGTTCTAAGATTAATCTGGGCCTCTTTAAAAGCCAGGGAGGGGATTTACTCCAACCCTGGCGATAAAAAGAGGGAAGCTCAAATCCATAATGTTCTAAAATAGCCTTCGTACGGTAGCTGAACGGTTTAGTGGCTCTATGCCGGTTGGCATAGAGCCGCTCGTAGCTGGGATGTAGAACTATGTCGTACACGGGACTGCCAGGTGTTATGGCAATATGCGTATAGTGTCGCACCATGAGGAGTTGCCGGCGGATGGCAAGTGGTGGCTCGCCCGAGTCAGCACAAATGCTGACAATAGGGCTGGTGCGATATGCACCAGTGGCGAGCCGAATTCCTGCATGGTGGACACTATCCAGTATCCGAAGATAACTGTCCCGTGCCGAACCATATACGATACAACCATACTCGAGACGCGACCGTACAAAGGCTCGATAAAACTGTAGCAGGCAGGAGCGATCAGCGCCCCACGACCTGCCGCACAGACATTTTAAAATATTAAGAGCTTTTAAGGCCCTGGCTTTCACATCTTTAAGATGTGGAAGCCAGTTAAGCCTGGTGTCAAAAATGAGGCCCAGAAATCTAACTGTTTCAGTAAAACTTAAAACGGTGTTCCTCAAGGTAAGGTGAGGCTCAGCTAAAAGACTTCTGCTACGAGTAAAAAGTACACACCGGGTTTTCTCGGCAGAGAATCGAAAACCGGTGTGCACTGACCAATCATCCAGCCTGTTCAGCGCGAGTTGCAGCTGCCGCTCTGCGCTTCTCAGGCTGGACGATGCAATAAAAATTAAAAAATCGTCCACATATAAGGAGAACCGAATGGGACTCCTTATAACCAAAGATATACTGTTAATTGCGATAGCAAATAGGGTCACGCTTAAAACTGACCCCTGAGGGACACCGTTTTCCTGAATAAAAAGATCAGACACTTCACCACCGACTCGGTACCGGAAGCAACGACCAGATAAAAATGATTTTAAAAAACGGGGTAGGTTACCCCTAAAACCCCATTCATGTAACTGTTTTAAAATAACATGCCGCCAGGTAGTATCGTAAGCCTTTTCAAGATCGAAGAAAACACCCACGAGGTGTTGGCTGCGTATGAACGCATCCTGTATTGCCGCCTCCAGGAGGATCAGGTTGTCCAAGGTGGAACGGAACTTCCTGAATCCACACTGAAAGCGGCTCAGGAGATTACGGGATTCAAGACACCAGACGAGGCGGCGATTCACCATCCTCTCCAGTGTCTTCCCCACGCAGCTAGTCAAGGCAATACTACGATAACTACCTGGCAACAATTTGTCCTTGCCAGGTTTTAAAATGGGAATTAATGTTGCTTCTTTCCACGAGTCGGGGAAGTGTCCTCCGGTCCAAATGTCGTTAAAAATATCTAGAAGGTACTTTTTAGCATCCTTGCTGAGATGCCTCAGCATCTGGTACTGGATCAAATCAGGCCCTGGAGCAGTGTCATTTGCGCTGTTCAACGCACTCTCCAGCTCCCAAGATGTGAATGGGCAGTTGTAGGCCTCTGAATTCGACGAATCGAAGCACAGCGGGCGCCTCTCGGCAGCGACTCTACGTCGCTGAAACCGAGGGTCAAAGTTATCGGACGAAGTGATGGCGGCGAAGTTCTCCGCCATCAGCTGCGCTATGCTTCGTTCGTCAGTAATAATACGTCCATGATCCAGTAACCCAGATACTGGTGCGCGGGAGTACCTTCCAGATATACGGCGAATGGACTCCCATACTTTCGACGAAGGTGTGGAACGATTGATAGTGCTCACAAAGTTCTGCCATGACCTCTTCTTACTCTCCTTAATAACACGGCGCGCCTTAGCTCTTGCTATACGGAACGCTGCCAGGTTGTCGGATGTAGGATACAACCTAAAACGCCGCAACGCCCGTCTGCGACCCTGAATAGCGGAACGACATTCGTCGTTCCACCAGGGGACGGGCGTCCTTCGCAGCGTTCCGGAGCTTTTCGGCATGGAAACGTCAGCTGCACGGTGAATCACTTCCGTGAAGTGATTCACCTTCTCTTGTATACTGCCTACAAGTTGCAGTTGTACAGAGCGGCAATAGAGTTGCCAATCTGCACAACTGACGTTCCATTTGCGCCGGTTATTTCCTCCCCCACGATCGCACTCGACGTGCAACCAAATAGGGAAGTGGTCGCTTCCATGTAGGTCGCGATCCACCTCCCATAGCACGGAGTCTGCGATTGAGGGAGAACACAAGGAAAGGTCAATGGCAGAAGACGTACCGGTAGCAGTGGTGAAATGAGTCATTTGCCCTGTATTCAGGATACAAATTTCCTCCTGCTCCATCAATCTACCAATCACTCGGCCCCGGGGGCAATCGGTGGTGGAACCCCACAACGCACTGTGGGCGTTGAAATCTCCCAAAAGGAGAAAGGGCCGAGTGAGTTGTCGTGTAATGCCAACCAGGTCGTCGTAGTCGACGGACAAACTGGGTGGCAGATAGACAGAGCATACGGTCAGTTGTATTGGACCGTGTATTTTCACCGCTACTGCTTGTAGATGAGAGGTGAGAGCGACGGGTTCGGAGTGGACAGTGTTCCGAACAAACACGGCCACTCCGCCCCTCGCTCGATCACCCTCGGTATCGTCCTTTCGGAATATGTCATAACCTCTTAGCACAGGCTGATGTTGTGGTCTAAAGTGTGTCTCCTGGAGACAGAGACACAATGGATTAGACCGTGCTAAGAGCTGGACTTCCTCTTTGTGAGCCTGGAAACCGTTTACGTTCCACTGAAGTATGGGAGCCATTCTACCTATTTAAAACCACCACCCACCCCGGATCGGGTGGGTCTTCCTTCTCTGATAGCTGAGGAACGGAACAAGGTACGTCCACCAGCATGATATCGTCTTCGGTGTCCGAAGACGATTTTCGTTGTGAGGCCTCGGGGTCTTGCGGATTTTTCATCCGCCGAGGCCTGTCCCTCCTCTTCTCCTTTCCAGAAGGGGATCTGGGAGGAGAAGTCGGAGGGGATTTCACAAACATAGCGGGGTCCGTCAGCTTAAATTTCGGACCCCTTACCTTTTGCACTGTTTGCCATCCGCTACCGGCAGATGGCGTTGCCGTTTTCACTTCTTTTGTAGAAGCTGTTTCTGCTTTAGGGGCCGCTTCTGCTGTTGCAGAGGGGCCCGCAGCTGTAGCGGATGGCAGTGTCTTTGCTGGTGGACTTACGGAACCTGCTGTCGATGTGGTCGATGTTGTCAGAGTATTGCTACCGACGTGCGAGGTCCTAGGTGAAATGACCTTGATGGGTGTGGCACCACATCTGCACTGACATGAGCACATTGGACTTGTGCCCATGTCCGCCACGGACGTCTGGGTAGCAATACTTTCTTTCCTGACGGGAGTTGATAACGTCTTCGCGAAGCTGGTAGCGAAGACTGGTGGAGCCAGAGCCTTATATTTCTTTTTGGCTTCGCCATAAGAAATCCGCTCTTTCGTTTTCAACTCCTGTATCTTTTTTTCCTCCAGATACAAACGACACTCTCTGCTCCAGGCTGGATGTGCCCCGGAGCAGTTGACACACACCTGTGGGAGCGTGCAGCTAGTGCCTGGCTCATGAGCCGCCTTTCCGCACTTCCCACAGGTGGGGTTGCCCTTGCAGGTCGCCGTCGTATGACCGAACCGCTGGCACTTAAAGCAGCGCATTGGGTCCGGTACATACGGGCGAATATTCAGATTCAAATATCCTGCCTTGATGTTTTTGGGCAACGTTGGAGTGTCGAACGTCAGGACGAAGGTGGCTGTCTTCTCAAGACTGCCGTTAACCCTTCGTTTAATCTGACGAACCTCGACCACATGTTCTGTTGACCACTCCTTAAGGAGTTCCTCGGTCTCTAAATCCATAAGGTCCCTGCTGGTGATGACTCCTTTACTTGAATTTAGAGTTTTATGGAGTTCGCACTTAACTGCGAACTCCCCGAGCTTCTCGCACTTAAGGAGTTGGACAGCCTGCCTCTGGGTGGATGTCTCCAAAAGCAGTGTTCCATTCCTCAGCTTTTTTACAGATTTGAGGGTACCCGCAATACCCTCTAAACCTTTCTGGACATAGAATGGAGAGACCTTCTCAAAAGATCCCTCCACCCTTGTCATAATAACGAAGGCATTGTCAATATTACAACCCTTGCCGTTACTGTTGTTTACATCCGGGGGAGGGCTTTCAACCCTAGCCCGTTTGTAAGAACTGGGTGTGTTTTTATTTACCTGCGACACACCCGGGCCGCAGGGGTTTTTAGGTTTTTTTGTGGAAGGAATTTTTGGTCCCACGAGAAAAAACCATTTAAGAAAGAAATGCTCATTACAACAGGGGTGCGCAGGTGCCCCTGAGGTTGCACGTTAGCGTGTGATCTACCTCTCACACATGCACCTCCTCGGCACGTGGCTGACCTTGAGGTTGAGGGGTTTTTTATAGAGGTTTCTACCGTCCTCGCGATCCGGGCGATGAAGCCAAGATCCCCGTTCTCCTAGGCACACAACGTTCCACCGCCACGCCCTACGGTGGTCGTTGAAGCATGGTAGGAGTTTACGGTGTGGGAAACTTGCGGCGCTCACAAGTTTCCAGCTCGGGCACCGCGGGTTCGCCAAACCCGTACCTGGCACTTGCGTACCAGGCCCCTGCGGGGGGTGGGGTTTGACTAAGTTTAGGTACCTACTGTTAGGTAGAAAAATTATTGTATATACAGACCATAAGGCTCTTTCATTTTTATTAGAATGTAAGTTAGTCCACAGTCGGTTAACCTGTTGGGCATTGGTTCTGCAGGAATATAATTTAGAGATTCGGTATAGACCTGCTAGTAAAAATCAAGTTGCAGATGCTTTGTCACGTCTACCGTTAGGTCTAGATTCCGAAAAGCGATGTCTAGGACCACAGACTGAGGTTAGAATTGCTTATCTAAAAGGAGTACCGTTTGAAACTGAGGTTAAGTATTCCTTGAGACAAATCAAAGAGGAACAGGACAAAGATGTAGCTATAGCAGAAGTAAAAACTAATCTTAATAGCCCAGAACACAGAGATAAGCTTCAGAAATATTATACTTTGCATGGGGGAGTATTGTTTAGAAGGACTAGTGAAGATGAAGATGGTTGGAAGTTATGGCTTCCAGAAAGTTTGGTTGAAAAAATTGTTTGGAATCACCACTATAGTTATGGGCATTATGGGCCATCCAAGTGTTACCAAGTGTTAAGGGAAGATACATATTTCTATAATATGAGAAGGAAGATTTCCAAGCTATTAAACTCTTGTCAAGTGTGCCAAAGATCTAAAGTAGATAGTGTTAAACGAGTGGGGAAAATGCAAAATATCATCCCAAGTAGTGTATTGGAATTAGTTTCTGCTGATGTTCTTGGCCCCCTACCCATGTCTCGGGGAGGGGTGACCCAGGTTTTAGTTTTATTTGATGTTTTTTCCAAATTCGTTAAACTTTACCCTGTAAAGAAGTCTACGGCTAAAATTTTGGTTAGAAAAGTGATTGATGAATATTGTCAAAAGGTAGGTAAACCTAAGAGGGTGCTTTCGGACAATGCCCCGCAATTCACTAGTAAAGTGTGGACAGAAAAACTTGAACAAGAAGGGATAGAGGTTATACATACTTCTGCTTATCATCCAGCAGGAAATCCCGTAGAATGCCTAATGAGGGAAATAGGACGTTGGTTTAGGACATATTGTACAGACCAACAAAGTGGGCGTGTGAAGTAGAAAATTTTGAAAATGTAATTAACTCTATACCTAGTGATACAACTGAAATACCACCCATTGAGCTGATGTTTAAGAAACCGGCTAACAGATTAATTCGAGAATGTGTTAGTTTTCCAAATAGAAAGAGTTTCAACTATGAGGAAAAGGTGGCTTTAGCTCTTAAAAATTTAAAGGAGAAGGCAACAAGGAGAAAGAAAAAGTATGATGAAGGTCAGAAGTGTATAGAATATAAAGTGGGTGATTTGGTGTTAGTTGAAGTTCATAGTAATTCATCAGCTTTGCGACAAGAAACTCGTAAGTTTAACCGTTTGTTTGAAGGCCCTTTCAGGATAGAGTCTATACCAAGGAAAAAACTCTTATGAGCTAATAGACCCAGAGAGTGGTAAATGTAAGGGTGTGTATAATGTTGAAGCCCTAAAACCCTTTTATGAATAAGTGGTCACTTATGGAGGGTGCCACTATATGTGTAAATATCTAATTTGTAAATAAGTTTGTAAATTGATGCATGTAAATAGTTTGTGTGAGTACTTAAGTTCAGATGCAGATGAAATAATACTGAATGTTTAAGATATAAACATTTCACTGTATACAGCAATTTGTGACAGTTTTGTGTAGAAACTTTTGGGGGTTTTCATGATGTTGTGACTTTCTACATTGTGTTGACAAATTATCAGCTGTAAAATGTAAACAGACTGTTGTCATTAACAAGCAGATATCAAGTGTGTAATTTGGTGTGAAAATAATTGTGACTTAAGGTGATGACATTGAACGTTTGTTGTGTAAAAACAGTAACTGAAAAAATGATTGGATCTGAGAAAAGACAATTATTGTAAACAAAGTCAGTGTCATGGACTATGTGCAGATGTTGTATGAAGAATTGTATTTGTTCATTGTAAAGACATTATGGTTGTGTTGGCATTATGTGTACATTCAACCTGCTTAGATTCGTGACAGATTCAATCAATTTTAACTGTGTAAAATTAAGTGAATCCTAGGGAGGGGTTGTAACAGCCCTAATAACTGAATTTTGAATAGCATTGTACTGTATGAAGTATTTGCAATTAGCTAATGTTTGGTTGAAAGTGATTTGATATGTTTGTTTTGTAATTTCTTGTAAATCAGTGTATATAGACTTCGTTTTAGGTAAGAAAATTATTCAAAGGCCATTTAATATGTTTAAGAACCGAATGATGCAAGAGAATTTCTTAAATGTTTGTAATTACATGTATTAATGTAAGTTACGATGTCTACAGGACAATTTTCTACCGTTTGAAAGGATTTCTGTAAATAATTTTGTATTTAAGTATCTATAATTACCATTTCTGATCATTTTGTAATGTTGTTAATTAATTTTGTATTAATTCTGATTGTTTTTAATATGTTAGATTGTTTGAGTGATTGTTAATGATCGAGAAATATCGGGCGGATGCCTTTGAAGAATTCTCGTAATTTCGATAAAGACTATATTAACAGATCGCCTGGACAGAGAAATTCATTCATGCATTCAGTTAGTAAGTCAGTTTAGTTGACAGTATTCAGTGTTAGAGAGAGTTTCAATCATTCAGTTGAGTTTGCGACTGTGCATCTCTGTATTGTACCTATACTAGTGAATATCGCTGACTTGTTGATTTGATCACAATAAAACAGACATCTTCAAACATAAGCTGTTTGGTGGACTTTTTAATTAATTAAATAGTAAAAAAAAAAAAAAAAACACCATAAGAACCCTAACATGGCGACTGTTGACAGGACGAGAAGTTCTTAAACATCTGTGGGATGTTTATCTTCTAAAAAGAATCTGCAGAAAATTGCGACGAATTATCGGCGATAAGCGAACATAACCTGCGAGAAAATTGGGTATGGGAACTGTTGACAGACACTCTAATAAGTCGGGACTGACTGACATATAACGGGAGGACATAGACAAATGGTTGTAGGTGTGGGTCCACGAGTGCAGAAATGTGCTAAATGGGAGACCCGTAGATGGTGATTACAGGGTGTCCAGGACTGCCTGCCTAATGTATCTTAGACAGAAGCTACAGGGTGGGGTCTGGTGGGTGCTAGGAGTCAGAGGAGAATGGAGTTATGTGAGAGACCTTGCATGGCAACTTGGAGGTGTGGAGAATGGATTTCTAGGCAAAACAAGTTAGTAGAGTCAGAATGCAGAGGTATCACGTGACCACTCTGAATCAAGGCTGCAGCAGGAAAATTATGATTAGGGGGGTAGAGGAGCATTCACTGGAGAAATGTTGGAAAAAGTGTATTGAACTGAGAGGGACAACAAAGAAAAATAAATTTCTTTTTCAATTAAAAACATAGTTTATCAATGGCAGGGAAAAATCTTCTCACCTTACCAATGTAATTGAAATGAACTGTAACAATGACAGAACAGAAATATAGGGTTTCTACCATAAAAGTGCAAGATTACTAGTCTTATGGCATTAAACAGCAAAAATGTTTTTAAAGATATAAGATAACTGCATTAGCCTAAATGCAATAATGTTTTGGAAACTGTATAAAAACAAGAGAAACTCACAAATGTACTTACGGCTTATCAGAGTCATCCTTTTTGAGGCAGTCAATTTTATACAAGTGCTTAATATCAGTGTTATTCTTACATTTCTGCACACTATATAAGTGCTCTGAAGTAATGACCTTAAAAAGGGACTTCACTTTGTTCAAGTCATCTTCTTTAACTACCACCACTTTGCAGCCCAAATCATTACACATTATTCCACTAATTAAATATGTTTTCTTGATTCCAACCTTTTTAGCTTCATCACTCTCTGTTGAAAATGCGTACAGCAACCTATATACATACATAAAAATTTAATATTAATAAAAGATTCTGGAACTTAACTTATTATTAAAGCAAGAGACAGGAATAAGCAATAGTGCATGTTAACCTATTCCTGAAAGAAGCATTCACTTAATGTATCTAAGAAGCGTATTCATGTGGTAATAAAACGGAAGCAATGCCACAAAGACTAGAATAATCTAGAAAGGAAGGAAAAATAAAGCTATTAATTCTTTAAGCTTGTTAATATATGGCCCTCCTACCTCAAACTTTGTAAAATAACTAGTTTGATACAGACTTGTGACTTTGTTTCCTGCTGTAAAGCAAAAACATTCATCACACCAGCTGACAAAGGTAAGCTCTAGAACCAGAGTTCCATGGCAATATCTTTGGTATAAATAGGAAAGTGCCCCAGGTCGACCACTTTCAACTACCATATCTCCCACAACCACCAACATATAACTTCCATAGCACACAATAGGAGACTCGCTGCTACTACCACACACAAACACCAGTGGTCTGTGCTATCTAGTTGTGACGGCAAAGAGAAATATAGGGATACACGTTTCTGGTCAAAATATAAAAATGTCCCCAGCTGACCACTTTCAACCAACACCCCCACAGCTACCCACCTTCGGCCAGTGTTGTGCATGATAGGAAACTCCATGATACTACTACACACAAACATCAGTGGTCTGCACTAGGTAGTGATGGCTGCAAGTTGAAACATAGGGACACACATGTCTACTTATATATATATATTCATGTGACAGGTTGGGATGTGACCACATTTTTCCCCTTGCCATATGTCTCGCCTCTCACATGATTAAGACTCATGTCGAAATATTTTGCAATTTATTTGTTTTTGTGTTTTTACGTGTTCGTCTCGCCCTCCTGCCTTCATCTGTGGTAAGTGACAGGTATCTGTGGTTTTTTCCCTATCCTATCTTGTTTTTATATATATATAAGATTACTTTGCACGGTGTAAAGTGTTTCCACTGATGTATAATACTAAAATCTCCATTTTCCCCCCATCAGTTATGGAATAGAACATGAGTGCAATTAAGTGGAAAGGTGAGACAAACTGGTTCTGACAGTTTCAAGAAATTATTTCTAGCATATACCATAATGATTCCTTGATTTAAGTACAGACAATTTTCTTCTTATTCCTGATGAATAACTCTTTTCTGCTCTAATTATCTCCTTCTTTAGGTAACCATGAAGCAATGATGAAAAAACAATGTTACTGAGACCTACACAGAAGGAGTAGGGAACAGAAGAGGAAAGGAGAGAAAATTAAAACCTCAGAAATAAAATCATTTGGTCTAAAACAAATGGAAGAAGAGGCGGAGAATTGCAAATACAAAAAAAGCTTACTGAAACAGATTAAATTAAAAAGAAAGTGTGTAGAGACAGCATCTCAATATTCTATCTCAAGTATGAAAATATTAGCTTCTATTATACCAGAAAATTGTTAAAGACAGTCCTACTTGTATGATCATAACTTGGAGGCAAGAAGTTAACAAAAAAGATACGTGATGTTCAAGGAAAATTATTTAAGAACTCTACCTGTTGTTATCACATATGGGGTTACGAGAAATTACAGATGAACAAGAAAGTTGCACGCAGAAGCAACTTTCCGGCGTGCTCATAAGTTCCATTCAGAGTGCCATAATAGAGAAGTTATCATCACTGTTGGTGCCATGTGTTTGTTTAATAATGAGCCTCCACAAAAATACATCATACCCTTTCGCCATTAAGAAGACTTTGATTTCAAAAATATTCAGATATCTAACGATGCACATTCACATTTTGCATCTGCATATTTAAATACATTAAAAATGCAAACCATCTTATGAACACCTTGCTCTAAACTGGTAATAGCTAAATAAACATAATAACAACTTGTGACTGGTTGCTGCTTTCAATATCAACCCAAATTTGATATCACAGTCGCGGATTTCCACCAATCTATCATGGACAAAATATTAAAACTGGTAAAAGATAAAGGAACTGCTCAATCTTAGTTTACTTCAAGTCACGTAAACAACAAGTTAAATTACATGAAATGTAGTATTATTTTAATGAACACTTGTGTTGGTTAGATTGAAATGCAGCCCAGACCAGAATGGCAACTGACACTGTCTGTTCTTACTATTCATATAATGCCATTACTGGAAGTTGCTACATATCGCTAGAACAACTTTCCACCACATGAGCTAAAGAGTTTATAATACAGTGGTATAGTGCATGTCACGAACAAAGGCGGCCCAGTTTAGCGAGGCTCTGCACAGGTCATCATCGCTCTGCCAGTAGCCAATCGAATTCAGTAACAATCCGGTGCTTGTCGTGGTTACAAGAGTGTTTATTGTTTGCTGTGACTGATATTCCTGTCTCTCTTAATAGTATTAGCACATAAAACACTGCTAAAACACATTATTTTTATTATCATTACACATCAGTAATATTAGTAGTAGTAGCATAATTACTATACTTTCTTCCTCTCTCTACGTAGATTGTGTCCTGCTGGAAATGCGACAATGTCGTATACCCTGTGTCCCTATTTCTGTCTCTCTCTGCGCCACCCGCCTTTGTTTGTGGTGCGCACTATAGTCAAATGAAAAACATGTTATTTTTCAAGCACTGGACATGAATGACACTCTGGAACTAGTTTCATAACTACCATTACAATGCCAGAACTACTTCGGAAAGTAGTTCAAGCAATGTTATTATGATCCAGGGTGCATTTCAACCTAATCACTGTTTGAAAATAATACTTTTTTGGGATTGAATGTCACAGTGCCATTTACTTGGGCGACAGAGAATTGTTAGCATTATCGTAATCACCATTAGTCCCCCATAAAGCAAATGTACATTACAATGTATTCATTCAATCTGATTTTTATTAACGTTGGTGGTCACTGACGTATTTCACTGTATGTGACGTTAGCATTGCTGGAAGTTTCATACATATAAAATACGGCAATCATTTTCATTTAATGGTATGTTGATTTTTGTGTGATATTCGTACAGTATGTATATCTTTGATGGCTATATTAGAAACATATTCTTATATATCATCCAAGAAACATGTGTAAAATTTTTCAGACTAAAGGGCAATTCCTTCTTAAGTCAGAGTCATTGTCCAGGCACCATAAACAGTTTCATTGCTATCAGATATGTCAACAGCAAAAAAAAAAAAAAAAAAAATATTAACTGTGGCCAATCATTTAGTCACTTTGTTACAACCACTGTGTAAGAAGAAACCCACAATACCATTGACAGGATTAAATCAATAATATAAATTCAAAGATACGCCGGGAAAGACTTATCTCTGATATTAAGGGATTACTGGAGATCGCGAGTTGTCATCATAATACTGAAATGGTCAAACGCAAGACTCCAGTAGAAATTATTTCCGAAGTACATTTAATGGTTTCATGCAGGTCCAGGCTGTATGACAACCTAATTTCTGCTTGAAAATATTATTCCAGGCTTTATTACAATGGAATAACTGCTTTAAAATAATACGTCTTGCGGCTGACTACAGCAGTTTTCCAACGATATTACTGAATGTTGTTGTAGCAGAATCGCGATCTCCAGTAGATCCCATATTAAATCAATAATGTTACTTTCTGTATAATGACATCACTAACATGTGATACAGTGTATGAGTTATTACCTGGTTTACAAAGTGATACTTCCCATCACTAACATAACACTCATGAAGACTCAATTTTTGTGCCTTCTGTACCTGGTACAGGCTGTTTTTCAACGTAGCCAAAATCTCAACACATATTGCAGCTAAAAAATTAAAGTTACAAGCACACACAGTTTAAAACTGTTACTATATCACATTTTAGTGATCAGTTGTGTGGTAATACAAACTTGACCCAGAATTTCAAAGTCATTTAACACTAGAACCGCCGAGTGGTCAACTTGACCACTTTTTATATTTTAACATATTATTATTCAGTCAGTTTCTAATCAATGCTGTTGTGAGTTAATGACTTTTCCTAAATGTTTATGTAGATCATATAAATAGTCCAATATTTGTTTTATCTTCATTAGTTTTCTTTGAATGACCACTTATACTTAGAACCGCCGAGTGGTCACTTTGACCACATTACGTGAAATCTGAAAACAGATTATTTAAAGATTGTTGTACGTCACTCCCCAAATTTACTCTTAGCACTCGTCAACAATATACTAAATATCTGGGTTACTGAAGTTTACTCGCATTGTTTGAAGCTCAACAATGCAATATGTCATTCATTGTTTGCTATTGGGTTTCGCATAAACGAGGCAGATTATTTGAGTACTGGTCTCAGAGCAGTAGACACGGCTCAGATGTCACAGCGATACAAACCACGGCCATGGCCACTTTCAGATGAAGAAATTGTCGCACTTTTGTGTGAATCGGATGTTGAAAATGATCCTGAAGTTGAGGACCTTGTGGAAGACTCTACAGATGAACCTGTCGCTAATGTGGAGAGTGACAGCTCCGAGACTGAAGATGAAGGTAATTTACTTATATTATTATTATTATTGTTACTATATGAATAATGATCACTATTATAAGAGAGCTGACACTTCTACTGCTACTTCTGTTACTGCTATTTTATTGTGTGGTATGGTTTCTTTATAATGAGTTGTAGCCTTCTAATTCTCTCTTTCCTCATGCAGTTGCTGAACCAGGACGAAGCAGTAATGTAAACAATGCTAGAGAAGGACCTACCCTGGGTAAAGAAGAACTGCACCTCCTGTAAGTAGACCAATACAGAATCGACGTAGAAGAGGAGAACAAAGTGAGGGTTCACTTCCAGAAACTGGCTCAAAACTCCTGGGGAAGGACGGGATCACGGAGTGGACTGTAGCAGACTTCGGGGTTACTAAACCAGGTAGGATAGGTCAACAGAATATATTGAAAGAAACATGGGGACCTACTCCACACGCAAAGCGGCACGTCTCAAATGATAATGTTTCGAGTGCCTGGCGCCTTTTAGTTGATCAATCAGTGTTGAAACAGATAAAGAAATGCACAGAAGTAGAGGCACAACGGCTTCTTGGAAATGATTCGTGTAGTTTGTCTTTAGAAGAATTAGATGCATTTGTTGCTTTATTATATGTTCGTGGTGCACTAGGTGCCAGATGTACTGAAGTAGATGAGTTGTGGTCGAAAACGTGGGGAGCCCCATTTTTCATTGACACAATGAGCAGAAACAGGTTTCGAGAAATTTTGAAATATCTGCGTTTTGATGAAAAAAATACACGGTCGGAACGGTTGAAAAGTGACAAATTTGCACTTATATCAACTACTTGGAATCATTTTATAGAAAACTGTCAGTTGAATTACATACCTGGATCAAATGTCACTGTGGACGAACAACTTTTCCCCAGCAGAACCAGGTGTCCGTATTTGCAATATATGCCGAATAAGCCTGATAAATTCGGAATCAAATTCTGGCTTCTAGCGGATGTAGAAACAAAATATCTTTGTAATGGGTTCCCTTATGTGGGACAGAACGAACAGAGGGCACCTAATGAGAAACTTCCAGAACAAGTAGTAATGAAGTTGGTAGCTCCATATCGCAATAAGGGTCGAAATGTGACTACTGATAATTTTTTCACTACAGTCACACTTGGGGAGAGACTGGAAAAAGAGAAAACTAGTCTTGTCGGCACTATCAACCGTGCAAGAAAAGAAATTCCAAATACTGTAAAAAAATGAAAACTCCTCTTTATACGTCTGTTCTCTTGAAAAGGGAAGGTGGTACTCTGACTGTTTACCAAGGGAAAAAGAACAAAAATGTTCTTCTGTATAGTACCATGCATACAGATGTTGAAATACAAAATAATTCTAAACACCTTCCCGAAACAGTGAGCTTCTACAATAGCACAAAATTTGCTGTAGATGTCTTGGACCAAATGACGAGGAAGTATTCTGTCCGCTCTGGTACTCGTCGATGGCCTGTCCACGTATTTCACAATATCCTTGATTTAGCAGCCATCAACGCATGGATCATTTTCAAGCTAGTGACAGGGATAGAGATAAGTAGGAGGAATTTCATCCTAAATCTAGCAGAAGAATTACGTAGAGACTATATAGAAACCAGAAATCAGGAAAGGATGACAAGGGAAGGAAAGGAAAAGGAAGAAAAGGAAGATGGTGATGAAGAAAGGGAAGAAGCGGAAATTCCTACGAAAGTTAGAAAACTATGCCAAACGAGGAAATGCAGAAACAAGACAAATGAAGTGTGCAGTAAATGCAAGAGATATGTTTGTGGGCCGTGTACATATAAAGTAATAAAGACAGTAGTTTGTAATGCTTGTAAGTAGGATTAGGTACTATACATAGTCATATCTTATAATTGTTCTTTTTCTTAACATATTCATGGGTACTTAGTTTCTCCAGTATGATTAATTTCTATTAATTTTAAAACTACTGCAATACAATTAGTATGGTTGCAGATAAATATTGTGAACTATGCTCTTTAATTTTAGTAATATTATGTTCCCATTGTTGTTGTAAAATACAGTGATACTGTTAATAAATGTAATTAAAGTGATACATTGTTATCAAGATCATTAATATTTACATTAATCAGAACAGCATGCAAATACAAAGAAAGTGGTCACTTTGACCACATCGGCGGTTCTAAGTATAGTACTAGTTCCGGCGGTTCTAGTGTTAAAAAGATATGGAAAAACTCCAGCATTTTACTGATTGATACTTCGTGGCCGGTATACAATATATTAAAATGAAAAGCAAGTGTCAAACAAGGCGGAAATATATAATTCTAGATCACGATATCACTACATCAACTTAATTGTTGGTATTGTGATTATATTAACTTAAATTGTTTTGTATTTTTCTGGGGGTTATGGTTGGGTCGTAATGCTGCCCGGACAGAAAAAAAAAAAATCTTCAAAGCCTTTGGATAATTGTTTGATAGCTGCGTTATTTTCCATGTAGCGGAAAATTCTTGTAGTGGTATCGCGATCTAGAATAAAACCGGGGATTATACGATAACCAACTGTTCTCACTATTACACTATCCAGGGTTACGATAGACCCGACCAGAAAAAAAAGTCTAGGTAGCTACTACACCAGAGCAGAAATAAATTCAAGTATAAACTCACTGTTTTGCAATGTTGACATGAATTCCCAAGGTCTTGCTAAGCCATTTATAGGTAACCTGAAATAAGTTTTCAGTTTAGAATCGCTAACGCGACCAAAACACATACCGTAAATGAGAATCATAAAAATGACAACACAAGCAACAAAAAATAAAAAGACATAGGCTTTACTATTTTATTTTCATCCAGTACAAATTCTTCCAAACTCTGAATATACAACTTTTCTGATTCTTCATCAATCATTTTCCCGCCCCACTTTGTCAAATAACACTTTACTTAACAAACATACTCTGTAAAAGCCAAAGACCTATTGGCTACCAAAAGCCTCCAAATTTTGTGGGTGTCAAAGCGTTAAAGTTTTTTTGATGAACACCATAAAAGTAGAACTATTTCTCTAAGCACTATGAGAAACCCTACGAAAAAAAAAAAAAAACAAGTGTACGATACTTTGTCTTCTGTTAAACGGACAATTTGTTAGCTTGCAAAAGTATTTGAACGGGTTTATTTGATTTTAATGGAATACTACCGTATGTATGGGAACGAAAGTAAATGTTAAACACAGAAATTTAAACACAAAGATTCTCCCTTTTTGATTTTGAAATCAGTACAGATACTTCATTAGACTGGGAGAATATAAACACTACACTCCACACAGCTGTGTCCAAGAATCCCTTGTGTTTTTATCATACAATAATTGTCTTTTTGGGAACTTATCAGACAAGGATAAAATATCAGAACACCAATAATAAGAGTGTTATTTGGGAACTTTAGAAGTGTGGTCAAAAGAAGAAGTACTAAACTACAAGGTTTTTCCCGTTTGTGACAGACTGTACCGCAGAGATAGAGGAGCATTTTTTTTTTAATTTAATTTAATTGCAAAGGAGCACAGGCTCCGGTGGCAATTTCCCTAACCCCCATCTTCCCCCTATCCTGCAGCCACCTACATTTGCCCTCTACAAATTTTATCTTTAAATTCTTTCAATGTCAGTATTTCTCTTGGTAACTCATTCCAATCCTTGACACCCTTACCTAGAAAAGAGAATCTTCTCACACCGTTGTGCCTGAAATCTAGTGCCAGGTTGTGGTCATGGTCATCTTTTCCCTTCCATGCACTGCTTTTCATACCTACTCCAATATCTTTCCATGCCTCATCGCCAGTATACGCCCTGTATACTCCCACGACCCTCCTCATCCACCTCCTGTCTTGCAATGAATCCCATTTCAGCTCCTTTGTCATATCCGTCACTGATTGCATTCTGCAATAATTTCCAGAAACAAATATAGCAGCCCTTTTTTGCACTCTCTCCAACTCCTGTATTTGATACGCAAAATGAGGGTCCCATACTACTCTACTATATTCTAGCAACGGTCTGACCAAAGTTTTGTAACCCTACTCCCTCATTTCTCTTGTATATCCCCTCATCACTCTCTCCAACAAGTGCAGAATTTTGAAATTGGTGGAGGGATTTTCATACTGATTAGCAAAGACAACTTCAGTTCACTTTTGTTTATAGATCATGGCCATGAGTTACTTGGGGTAGATATACGGAGAAATGAAAATATCACGGTGTTGGCTGCTTATCGTAGTGGAAGAATAAATGATGAATATGAGGTTCTTGGGAAGAAACTAAATTCATACTCAGAGTTCAGAAGGGAGAGTAAAACGGTCATTATTGGTGGGGATTTAAATTTACCAGGTGTCAGCTGAGTAGGAAATAAAATTAATAACACAAGAGAATAGATATTTCCAAATAACCGAGGAAGGAGGCTTTTCACAAGAGCAGAACACAAGGGGACGAAACATGTTGGATATCTTTCTAATAGATCCCGAGGATAACCTTCTGGGGTGTCAAGCAAATGAAGGAATAAGTGTCTATGAAAAATGGATATTAAAGGATTCAGTAAGCCAGTGGCCAAAATTGAAGTGGGGAAATAGGTACAATTTTAAAAAGGCACAGCTTACGAAATTGAAGAGACATTTCACGGAAACTTCAGGAAATGGAAGGAAGACACTGTTACAGTGGAGTCAAAGGGGGGAGAGTTCAAGGAGATAATTTTTAAAAAAACCGAAAAAACATATATTCCAGAAAATAAAATAAAGGGAAGTAGGCCTATATCACCCGTGTATTATAGTAAAAAGTTGAGGTGGTTAAAAGAGGTTGGTGAGAAGAGAACAGAATTAAGAGACAGTAAGGAAGTATGGATAACTTCAAACAAATAAACAAGGAATTAATCATTGCAAATAAGTTGGATAAAGATTGGTTTCTGAAGAATATTTTCGTGCAGGGGATCCACAAACACATGCAGCTAGAAATTTCTATGTCTATATTAGAACAGTGAGGGGAAGCGAGAATGTTGGGACTATTTTAGATAAAGAAGGAGAAGAATTTACTAAGGATTTTATAAAGGTAGAGATATTAAATAACTGGTTAGGTGAGACCATTTTGGACATTGAATCAGGAATAGGATCATGTAAATCGGAGACGAGATTTGCACACAATTTGGAATGAGCAGACTATAAAATTAGAAATTCGCCTTGAAGATATCATGAAAGAACTAATAAAGCTGAAAATGCATCAAGGAGTTGAAAATAATATTATTACGGATGTCTTAAACGATAGTAGGATGAGATATTGTAAATTATCTTGAAACGTTTCATAAAATGACCTTGGATACTTGCTGCTTACCAATGGGCTGGAAAAGTGTGACAATAGTATCGGTACACAAAGGAGTGATGACAAATAGGTTCAAAAATTATAGACCAATCAGTTCTACATCAGTGCTTCTAAATTAATGGAGGGACTGATATTCAACCACATCAAAAATGTGTGTGACAGTGTGAGTGGTTATCAAGGGACAACACGTCTTTAGAGAAGGATATTCATTCGAATTTCGCTTAGGTCTAATTCGGAGAACGAGCTTAACAATACAATTAGAAATGACGATAGTAAAAAATTTGAAATTCATCCTGAAGAAATCATGAAGGAAATAAGAAAGCTGAAAAAACATTAGGGGGCTGGTCCAGATAATATTACTACAGATATCTTAAAAATAGCCGGATGTGACATTGTACGTTATCTTGAAATATTATTTAAATTGAGTCTGGATACTTGCTGCTTACCACAAGACTGGAAAAGTGCGATAGTAGTACAGGTACATAAAGGAGGGGTGAGAAATAGAGTCGAAAATTACAGGCCAATCAGTTTGACTTCAGTGGTAGGTAAATTAATGGAAAGATTTATATGCAACCACATCAGAAATGTATTTGAGGAACGCAAGTGGTTTTCAAGTAAGCAACATGGGTTCAGGCAAGGATATTCATGCGACTCTCAGTTGGTGGGATATATGCATGGAGGAAGGAATTATATGGAGGAGAAGTGACGTTAAATCGGTGAAGCAAGCACTAAACTCTCCCGCATGGTGGCAGCACCGGCAGCGACCATATGGCGCTTCCCAACAATTAAGGTGTTCACATTGTGGTAGATGCAGTGATTATTTCATTTAGTATTGTGTATAAGTGTTTAAAAATGCCAGCTTGTGTTGCGTACGGTTGCACAAACAGGCCAGACAGGAAAGAACCTGGAATATCATTTCATAAGTAAGTTGAATTGTAATTATCGTTATTGAAGTGAGAGGTAGACACCGCAAACTTTGCAGCACGTCTATAAATATTTAGTCATAGCTCTCAATGGGATGACTTTGTTATCAAATTTTTCTTGGTGTAGTGTAGAAAATCAGCAAACCTTGCTATTTTGCACATAATAGACTAGCATTATTTTTTAACGAGTGTTTAAAATGAGATTTAAAGGGGCGTGTTTTACTTCGCGATTCAGTGAATTTACTATTACAATTTCTTTCGTCACGTTGCTGATTATACTGACAATGGATGATGAAATTAACTGTTATGTGAGAAGCTGTGAGTTTTATTAATTTTTAAATAGCTATTTCAGGCCATTGACTTAGGTTATTTTTAAAGCTTCATATAAGACTTGTTTCTGTTTGTAAATACGTCTATACCTATTTTTACCGATTTTGAAATCTTTCTCATCTATTTATGTCGAAACAGGTTCATGCAGAAATAAAAATGGGCTTCATAAATAAAGAAGTTATTGGCCTTTGAACAAAATCAATTTGGGGAATGTGTTTCTAATTTAGTCTCTTTTTTTTGTACAACATTCTCCCCCCCCCCCCCCGTATCTAAATCTAACTGAGAGATAATTTTTTACAATTGTCCTAATAAGTAGGGCTGTGAAATTAGACAACACATCTTGATCAAGAGAATGTTCATTAAGGTGACTGAATAAACATTTTATTTCTGGTACCAGCCTACAAAATGTCTGGGTTGCTCAGCCCTAGAGTGGGTCCTCTTACTTTTTTTCTGGTCTAGGACACATTTCAGACTAACCACAAGTGGTAGTAATAAAACTGAAGTATCCATTCTGCATGTCAACCATGTAATCATTGTGGCTTTGACAGAATTAATTTTTGGTCCAGCCTGCATCCAAACCTAAACCCCTCAATTTGGATGTTGTATATCCCCCAAACTAAGCAAGATATCGAAAACATTTATTCTTTATTATCGAGTTTTTTCGTCGTGTTACATAAGAATCCATCATTAAATTTGACTTTTGCGAAATTTTTCTTCTGCATTTCAACTCAAGACACCTCACTTTTGAGACAGTATATCTCGAGAACTAGGTGAAATATCGAACACTTTTACTCTTTATTTTTTATTTGTCTCGTCTTTTTAAATAAAAATTCATCATAAAATTTGACTTTGAATAATTTTTTCTTCTGAATTTCAACCAAAACCATTTCACATTTGAGACAGAATATCTCGAAAATTAAGCAGGATATCAAAAAATTTTATTCTTCATTTTTTATTTGTCTCATCGAGTTACATATTAATCCATCACCAGTTTGCGGCGTCACGTTTATCCTAGAGTCCCCTTGAGGTGTTTGTACATATTCCCCGTGTTTGTTGGGAAGCGGTCAAGCCCCCGCCACTCCGGCCATGCCCCCCCACTCCTCCGCCGGCCTGCTTCACTCCCATGCGTGGTAAAGGTCTCTTGCGTCGTCTCCATATTATTCCTTCCTCCATGGCCCTACCTCCATGGTCTTTACCATGTGGAGGAGAAGTGACGTTAAATCGGTAAAGCAAGCACTAAACTCTCCCGCATGGTGGCAGCACCGGCAGCGACCATATGGCGCTTCCCAACAATTAAGGCGTTCACATTGTGGTAGATGCAGTGATTATTTCATTTAGTATTGTGTATAAGTGTTTAAAAATGCCTGCTTGTGTTGCGTACGGTTGCACAAATAGGCCAGACAGGAATGAACCTGGAATATCATTTCATAAGTAAGTTGAATTGTAATTATCGTTGTTGAAGTGAGCGGTAGACACCGCAAACTTTGCAGCACGTCTATAAATATTTAGTCATAGCTTTCAATGGGATGACTTTGTTCTCAAATTTTTCTTGGTGTAGTGTAGAAAATCAGCAAACCTTGCTATTTTGCACATAATAGACTAGCATTATTTTTTTACGAGTGTTTAAAATGAGATTTAAAGTGGCGTGTTTTACTTCGCGATTCAGTGAATTTACTATTAAGATTTCTTTCGTCACGTTGCTGATTATACTGACAATGGATGATGAAATTAACTTTTATGTGAGAAGCTGTGAGTTTTATTAATTTTTTAAATAGCTATTTCAGGCCATTGACTTAGGTTATTTTTAAAGCTTCATATAAGACTTGTTTCTGTTTGTAAATACGGCTATACCTATTTTTGTATATCCCCCAAACTAAGCAAGATATCGAAAACATTTATTCCTTATTATCGAGTTTTTTCGTCGTGTTACATAAGAATCCATCATTAAATTTGACTTTTGCGAAATTTTTCTTCTGCATTTCAACTCAAGACACCTCGGGTATTATCTAACAGGCTTCGCGCTGTTAACGTGTCGTCATAGTGACGTCACGTTCACGTACAGTCAATTTTTGTGACTATTCGGCCGCTGGTAAGCGGCCGCAGACGTCCGATAACACATCAAACACTGGACATCTGGTTGTGTTATCGGACATCTGCGGCCGCCTGCATCTGATCCACCTTCGGAATATCAGTTTATGTTGATATTGTACAGTTTTAAATTATTGTGACCGAGCGTAGCGAGGGCACAATACACACAAAAAATTGACTGTCGTGAACGTGACGTCACTATGACGACACGTTAACAGCGCGAAGCGAGCGGTATTGCCTGTTAGATAAACGACACCTCACTTTTGAGACAGTATATCTCGAGAACTAGGTGAAATATCGAAAAATTTTACTCTTTATTTTTTATTTGTCTCGTCTTTTTAAATAAAAATTCATCATAAAATTTGACTTTGAATAATTTTTTCTTCTGAATTTCAACCAAAACCATTTCACATTTGAGACAGAATATCTCGAAAACTAAGCAGGATATCAAAAAAATTTTTATTTGTCTCATCGAGTTACATAATAATCCATCACCAGATTGTGGCGTCACGTTTATCCTAGAGTCCCCTTGAGGTGTTTGTACATATTCCCCGTGTTTGTTGGGAAGCGGTCAAGCCCCCACCACTCCGGCCATGCCCCCCCACTCCTCCGCCGGCCTGCTTCACTCCCATGCGTAGTAAAGGTCTCTTGCGTCGTCTCCATATTATTCTTTCCTCCATGGATATATGCAAGATATTTCAGATGAAATGGACGAGGGAGGCCAAATTGATCGTGTAGCACAAGATCTTTCAAAGGCGTTTGACAGAGTAAGAAACAAAATGGTAGTAAATAAGGTAAAAACTATTGGAGTGTGTAGCATTACCGATTTCTTAATAAATAATACCAAGCAACCAACTGCTATTATAAGAAATACGACATGGCGAGCCGTTCCAGGACCTGTTTTAAATAATGATAATTGACGACGATTTTAAGAAATACGACATGGCGATCGTGCTGCAAGAATAATAATAAAAAAAAAACTACGTGAATTTATGAATTTGAGGATATAGAAAGAAATAAAAAAGAAAAAAAGAAAAAATCAAGAAAAGAAGTGAAGAGAGGAGAATCCTTGGAATTTGAAAGCACGCAGCGCTACTAGCGGCCGAGTGTGAACCAGCAGAGAAGACAACAGCTGAGACGAGAAAAAGTTCAACCGCCAGCCACGAAATACGTAAAGTTAAGTGTTTTCAAGACCTATCTTTTCGGATTTTCGTTGTTTATTCAAATAATTTATTATTTCACGTCATTTTTATTGATACTAGTTGTGGGACGTGGGTATTGCAGAATGGCTAATCAGATGCCAGGTGCAATGGTTATTTGTGATCCTTCGGGTTCGGTAAATAAGAAAGATGAAATAGTCACTTTAGGTGCATTAGAAAAAATACTATTTCGATTTGAATCGCGACTAACAGCACGACTAACAGTACAACTTACAGCTTTAGAGGATCGAATAATTAGATCAGAAACTGATGTACAGGCAAAGTTAGATAAGTATATAGAAAGGGCTGAAAAACAGTATACAAAGATAGATGAGGAACTAAAGGCATGCAATGAGAGTCTAGTAATTAGAGGGTTTGAACAAAGTACGAATGCAATTCATTGTGAATCATTAAGTAATACAATTGAAAGTAATGATAGTAGGCCTAATACTGTAAGGGAAAAATATGAGATGAGTGATGTTACAATTAATGGTGATGTAAATCATGTAAAGGATAGACAAATTGTTAAAGAAGGATTTCACTTAAAAGATGAGTTTAAGCATGAAAGTAACCAGGTGGAAACTTACACGAAGACAGATGAATCAGTAGAAAAGGGTTGTAAGTCTATAAAAATGTTTGATATCAGAGACATTAAAGGAACAGGTGACTTTGATCAGGTAAAAGGGATGGAAGAGACTTTAATGAAGGTAGATGGGTTAGGTAATTTGATGATTTTGAAGGATGTAAACTGTGATATTTTTTCCATTGTTGGGGAGAATTATGTTTGTGATTATGAATCAAAGCAGTTAATGAATAATGGTGTTGAACATTTTCAGAGTTCTTTACATATTTTTGAAGTTGGTTTGCCATGTTACTGTTCTGGCAAAGTAAGATTAACTGTAAACAGGAAGTTGTTTTGTATGAATAACTGGGAAAAGGTGAACTGGAAATATAGAAAAAAGGTTTTATTTTTTTGTAGAGGGGTAAGCTATGCTTACTGCCTCATCCTGTATACAAATTCAATCAGGACATTGAATCTACAACTCAGAAAATGAGGACTTAGTTTAAGATGAATGAAAAGATTTAACACTAGTGCAAGGCACATGTGTGTAAAGATAAACTCCATCATATTGGAATTTCCTATTATTATTAAGTTGTAGTTAGCATATTATTATTCAGTGCCACAAAACACTTGTAAATAGTACTGATTGTTGTGGCTACGCACAATTCAACTGTAATGATAGTAAAAGTTTATAACCACTAAGTGGAAGCTGTGACTTACTAACATTGTTGATCTCGATCAGATGTGCAGTCTTCGGCTGTTACCACAGCATACCATTACATAAAAGTTTATTGTCTATTAAGACTTTCTTTTAGTAAATATATAGTTTGTTAGGTATACCGGAGCATTAGAATGAATAGAATGAGTGGAGAAGAAACGAGGTGTTACTATGATAGAATAAATGGGTAATGAATTAAGAAGTAAAATATCATATAGAGAGGGTACAACAGCACAGTCAAGACTCAGTTCCTGTAAATAAGGCCACTATCTAGGCATTGCCTTTAAATGATACCGAAAGGTTTGGGATTTGGTTAACACAGGCATAGCTGAGGTCCAGGTAGAACCTTCAAATGACTCTGTTGTTACATCTCATAGCCTAGATATGAATATTCAAGATGAAGTAAAGTGGAGAGAAGTTATTACTTATGGGGAGAATATAATGTAATGTATTGAAGAAATAAAATAAAATGAAGCTGTGATGATGATGCTAGATTAGCAAGAAACAATGGTGTCCCAGTCGTATTAGCGAGGGTGGATTGTACTGGTCCAGGGACCAAATATGTGATTTTTAATAATGTTGCCGGTTATACAACAGTAAAATGGTTCAAAAGGATCGGTCTTATGAAGACTATAATGTACCAAGGGCAGGTAATAGAATTTTTAAATTATTTGAATGGTATGCTTGGTAAACAGGCGGAGGCCATGACAGCTAAAGATGATGTTATTGAATAACAATTCTGTAGTATAATATACTTACTGTAATTTTGGTTTTTAAGTGATAAGGACAGTAACTCTGTGTCGAAATGTGTGTTACAGACTATATGCCATTCCAACCAGTACCGGCTTATGGAAAACCACCAGGGAAAGTTACCTCAAGACATCAGTCCTCGTGATATGTAAAAATGTGTTATTAGCCAAATGTAGAATATAAGCTCTCCTTACCTAAAAGGTAACATTTACAGAAAGTTTACCATAACCATTTATAATGGTATGGATGTCAAATGGTATGGTAAACTTGGGGGGGCTGTAGCATTACCGATACTACAATAACATCCTTGAGGTAGGCGTTCCATGCCACGGGCCAGTTAGTACTCTTTAGGAAGTTTCCATAACAACGGGAAATACACAGAGAGACTAAGAGATTCCGTAGAGCGGCAGCTAAGGAGAGCTTGTTAGGAAAAGTTCGATAATGTATTTAATGAATGTATTTAATTTAAAATAAAAGAGTGATTTTAATTGTGCAAAAAAAGGGACTAACAAATTAATTATTTGATTAAGCTGCACAAAAGTTATCTTCCGAAATAATATAAACAGAATCACAATATAAATACAACACGGCGTATTTCTAATATAAATAAAATAAGCAACAGCATATTTTAAGAAATACGACAAGTGGATGAGAAAGTGATTTGCTGGGTAGAAGAATTTTTAAAAGGTAAAAGAGAAAGTTATGGTGGGAAATGCGGTATCAAAGAGAGTGGAAGTAAAAATGGAAGTGCCACGGGGTAGCGTATTGGGACTATTGCTATTCATTATTCTAATGAATAATTGTGTTGATTGTAGATAACACTCTCGGGATTCTAGCCGCGTCAAATAAAAGTCGACTGGCGACGTTTCGAGATCCGGCACTGCTCCCATTGTCAAGCCCTGCTTAACTAACTAAAACTGCCTAGCGGTAGTGTCTTATATAGGGCTACCGGACGGGAGAGGAGGGGAACTCGCGCGGAGGGCGGGTCTGCTTGGTGACGTCATGTTCCGGTTGTTGTTATGCCCAAATATGGTCCGTTCCCGTGTGTTTCGTAATTGTCTAATAACTAGCCTCCATGTTTGACTTATATTAAGTCCTTGATCCCGATTTATCACATTGTTATTAACTCTGATTTCAATCGCCTCTTTCACGACACTATCCCAAAAATTATTAGCATGGCAGAGGCGTGTCGTCTTGTCAAAGCACGGCTCATGACAGTTTTCAAAGGCGTGCTCTACTATAGCCGATTTTTCTTTCTGCCCCAACTTAAAGTATCTTATATGCTCTTTGCGCCTTTCATCGATCGTTCTCAAAGTCTGTCCTATATAGGAAGAGCCACACTCACAAGGAATTTTATACACTCCAGGGGCCCGGAGATTTATACAATCTTTCGGGGTTCGTAATAACTGACGGATCTTAGGCGGGGGCCGAAAGATGGAGCGGATGCCTTGCTTGTTGAGCAGCCTGGCTATTTTTGATGTCACCGCTCCGCAGAAGGGCAAAACGGCACGTGGGGTTTCTCGTTCCCTGTCATCCGTTTTGTTTTTGGTTCTTCTTCCGATAATCGCATGTCGAATTTCTTTGGAACTATAACCATTGGCCCTAAACACGCGTTCTAAGTGTCGCAGCTCTTCTTGTAGATGCTGATTGTCGGATACCGCCTTTGCCCTGTTGACCAACGTATTCAGTACGCCGCGCTTCTGAGATGGGTGATGAAAACTAAGGGCGTTTAGATAACGATCAGTGTGTGTGGGTTTTCTATAAACACTGTGCCCCAACCTTCCGTTCGGCTTTCGACGTACCAATACATACAGAAAAGGAAGTGCGCCATCTTTTTCGATTTCCATCGTGAACTTGATATTGGGGTGAACGCCGTTGAGATAGTTCACAAATTCATATAGGGCTGGTATCCCATGAGGCCACAAGAGGAATGTGTCGTCAACAAATCTATAAAAACATTTGGGCTTTAAAGGGGCCGCGTCAAGAGCTACATGCTCAAAATGTTCCATGTAAAAATCGGCAATAGCTGGGGATAACGGGGACCCCATGGCCACGCCGTCCGTTTGTTCGTAATATTTTTCTTGGTACACGAAATACGTCGACGTGAGCGTGTGTCTGAATAATTCCACGAGTTTTTGGTCAAAATGTTCACTAAGTAGTTCCATTGTTTCCCTTAACGGCACCCGCGTAAATAACGATGTGACATCCAAACTGACCATAATATCGTCACGCTCTAGGCTCATTGTTTTAACCACTTCCACAAACGCAGCAGAGTTCTTAACGTGGTGTGCACATTGACCCACAAACGGACTTAACTGACGTGTGAGGTATTTGGCCAACCTGTACGTCGGCGAATCTATGGCACTAACTATCGGCCGCATCGGAACATGCTCTTTGTGTATTTTTGGTAGGCCATACAATCTTGGTGGTCTTGGGGCTCGGACTGCCAAATTCTTCACTGTTTCTTCCGCAAATCCAGCTTCTTTTATAAAAATATTGGTTTTTCTGACTGTCCGTGCCGTGGGGTCGCGCGGAAGCACACGATACGCCTCATCATCTAAAACTACACACATCTTCTGGTGGTAGTCAGTGTTGGTCAGAATTACGGTCGAATTTCCCTTGTCAGCTGGTAAAACCACGATTTCGGTGTCTTCCCGTAAAACACGTAAGCCGGCTCGTTCAGCTGCGGTCATATTGGGCTTAGGTGGTCTGGCCCTCATCAGGATGCGCGTTGTCTCCCGGCGTACCTCTTCCGCTGCGTCCGTTGGAATATTACGCACAGCTTGTTCCACTCCGCTGATGATGTTCATGATAGGCAACGAACGTGGAGCCGGTGCGACAATCAGCATCTACAAGAAGAGCTGCGACACTTAGAACGCGTGTTTAGGGCCAATGGTTATAGTTCCAAAGAAATTCGACATGCGATTATCGGAAGAAGAAAACAAAAACAAAACGGATGACAGGGAACGAGAAACCCCACGTGCCTTTTTGCCCTTCTGTGGAGCGGTGACATCAAAAATAGCCAGGCTGCTCAACAAGCAAGGCATCCGCTCCATCTTTCGGCCCCCGCCTAAGATCCGTCAGTTATTACGAACCCCGAAAGATTGTATAAATCTCCGAGCCCCTGGAGTGTATAAAATTCCTTGTGAGTGTGGCTCTTCCTATATAGGGCAGACTTTGAGAACGATCGATGAAAGGCGCAAAGAGCATATAAGATACTTTAAATTGGGGCAGAAAGAAAAATCGGCTATAGTAGAGCACGCCCTTGAAAACTGTCATGAGCCGTACTTTGACAAGACGACACGCCTCTGCCATGCTAATCATTTTTGGGATAGTGTCGTGAAAGAGGCGATTGAAATCAGAGTTAATAACAATGTGATAAATAGGGATCAAGGACTTAACATAAGTCAAACATGGAGGCCAGTTATTAGACAATTACGAAACACACGGGAACGGACCATATTTGGGCATAACAACAACCGGAACATGACGTCAACAAGCAGACCCACCCTCCGCGCGAGTTCCCCTCCTCTCCCGTCCGGTAGCCCTATATAAGAGACTACCGCTAGGCAGTTTTAGTTCACAGAGACGAGGCCAGAGCGAGAGACGGAGACGACACTCGACATCGCAACGCGCAGCCAGTACGCGCAGCAAGAGTTCAGCCGCCGCCGCCAGAGAGCTCCACCGCCGCGCTGCGGAAGCTAGACGTCGCGCAGCAGGACCGCTCAGTCGCTGTCAGGCATGGGTAGCACATATCAAATGGGAGAGTTGGACCAGTAAGTTTCAGCGAGCTAGTAGTTGAGAGGACTAACTCTTGGAGCGCTAGCGTCGGCAATAGAACGCCAAGAAGTTATACTTTCCACCGACAGGTGGTAGTGCGTTCTTTCCGTTATTGTTAACTCTAATTTTTGTCAATATATCTCTGCCATATATTGTCGTTCATTGATACATTGCTTTTATTGTTACATATCAAACGGTCATTATGTTTTGTCTCCGTTTTTTCTCGTTTCTACTGGTAATGCTTTTGATCAGAGACAATATAACTTTTGATTGCAAGATGTGCCGTAATTGGAAGAATTTCTTCGCCGTTATTATACTGGTTACAAGTAAGTAGAACTTGTATGAGAAATTTATTATTCCTATTATTAAACATTAGTTTCTTCATCAGTCCGTGAATAAAATATGTACAGTATATAATTTTTTTTTTTAGAATGGTGTGCTGTCTATCATGCCGTCTTTCTTCCAATAATCCCCGGTGCACAGCTGAGGGAGTATTTTTCACAGATTTTTCTGTGAAAAAACAAGAAGTTTCTGACATGTGGAAGAAGTTACGGATAATTGCTGGGGATGTGAGCAAGAAGTTTCTTTGTTCCCTACACTTCGAAAGGATTTGTTATATGAACCCTAAAAGCAATCATTTGATGCCGTACGCCATCCCATCGAAAGGTAAATGAAGTAGGCCTAGTATGTTTGTGTATTGCCTTCGTTTAGCGAATCTTCAATTTACTCGAGAATGCGATACCGATGTGATTGAAATACAACGTCAAAGGCGATAATGGTGTAATTCTTTACTTTTATCGAAGTTTGTTATTGTTTCGGGGCTTAAAATAATGAGTATTTCTCTTCCAACTTGGTAACTATTAGTCAGAGGAAATGCATTATCAATTTTCAGTACTGAAGGTATACTATTCTCTAGTATTTACGAAATAGTTTTCCGCATCTGTTGAATATTTATTTTTTCACTTTGTGAATATATGTTTTTCACATTCGTTTGTTAATTGAAATTGCGATTCATAACATAATTTGTGTGTGCAGAAGAACTCCCTGCAGAGAGTTGTTGAAGGGGTTATAACATTGGTGTCCAAATATATGCCCATAATATCATTGTAAGTCGCTACTTATACTGTATTCAAAACAGTTGGTAAACTGCACAATTGTAGCACTAGACATTCAGAAGGATTATAAGTCTGTCAATTGATCAAAAGAGGAGGTCATATATTGAAGGATACATATCTTTTACCAGTTTCCAACACATTTTGAATGTCTGTCAGCGGATAATAAATTTTAGAGGATAATTTAAAGAAATATTTTTTTAACAACTGCATGGAAGGATTCCTTTTGATGGTTCTACCAATATTTTGTATTTTGTGGTGTATATATCTATTTTGATATGTTATGATTTTGCTGTAAATCATGTCATTTCCACATCTCAAAGAGATCTGAATACAAATGTCAAGAAACTGTCGGAAGTATTTAGCATTATCTTCATTCCATGCTTATCCTCCATACTAAATATCATATTATTTTGGTAATTGCTCGCAAGATGTTATATGTATATCAACAATAGAATCATTCATTAGAATAATGAACAGTAATGAGTCCAATCCAATACCCATCTGTTCCTTCATCTCCATTTTAAGAATTACTCTGCCAGCAAGATACATCTGGGATTAAGACAATTGTCATGACCTGATTCACAACCATGACTAACTCCGTAAAATGCCATAGAAACAGCCAGTAGAGCATGAACTACTCCCCCCCCCCCAACTCCCCTATTCATTATATTGTACATAACTTATTATTTTTATAACACTTTCTATCTTCTGGGCCAATTTGGTTGCTATGTTAGTTTATACAGAAACTATAGAGCCTTGATGACACGTATTTCTAATTTAATAGTGATGATGCAAATGTCCCAATAACAATTTATGTACACACCCACTTCCGCATGTAAATAGGAACTCTGCACTTTTGTTGAGATATTACTTTTAACTGTCATGTTTAACCTTACTTATGATGCCATGGATAGTTTGTAACTAAACTGTAATGTTCAGTCTTTTACTGAAAGTAACATGGCCTTTTCTAAAAAAATGCAATATTACTTTAACTAGTGAGGCTTTTTAATCATAAAAATGACATTAATTTATGGCATATAAGATATTTGCTATGTCAGTGTATTAGTTACGTACACATTTAAGTTTATTATTTATTTAATAGTTCTAATAAAGGAAATATTTCCAGTACAGTTTTGATGCAAAGGTTTTTTTTTTTGTGTAGATTTTCTTCCAAGGAAGGACGACAGATATACTAATGAGCAGCTGGAGTTGCCAGAGGGAGTAGGTCAAGTAGAGGTCATCTCTAAATACCCTGTACAATTCAGTTTAATTCTAGATGGGGATACCGCTGCCTCGCGACTGTTACCGTGACGTCATCGTGACGTCGCGTTCACGTACAGTCGTAAAAACATATATTGTGACCGAGCGTAGCTCGGTCACAATAATTTAAAGCTGTACAATATCAACATAAACTTATATCCTGAAGGTGGATCAGATGCAGGCGGCCGCTGGTAAGCGGCCGCAGATGTCCGATAACTCAATCAGATGTTCAATGTTTCCGGTGAAGCTCGCATTTCATCATCATCCGGCAGTGAACCCCGCGAAGATTAGCAATATTGGTTGTGTTATCGGATATCTGCGGCCGCTTACCAGCGGCCGCCTGCATCTGATCCACCTTCAGGATATCAGTTTATGTTGATATTGTACAGCTTTAAATTCTTGTGACCGAGCGTAGCGAGGTCACAATATATGTTTTTACGACTGTACGTGAAACGCGACGTCACAATGACGCCACGGTAACAGTCGCGAGGCAGCGGTATCCCCATCTAGAATTAAACCTTCTTCATGGATGTTGTAAATCATATCTAAAATTGTAATGACTATATGTATATCAGGTATCGTATCTAAACATGCTGTATAATTTTTATTTCTGTTATTATTGCAATTGTCATTTGTTTCATTTTCAACTGAGGTAATAAAAGTTCAAAACAAACAAATATTTCTTTTTGTTATTTCAATTTCCCTCCATTATTTTTTTCAATATCCCTGCTGTTTGGTATGAGAAACTAAGCAGATACTTAAAAAATTAAAAGTAAAATAAAAGTAAAATAAAATGTAATAGAAAGCATGCATAGCAATATATAAAACGCCATAAGCGGTGTGGTAGGGAGCAGCGTCATAAGTATTTCAAAATTGCCGCGTTTTGGTGACGACACAGTGTGTTTGAGAGGACGAACCCTTGGAGCGCTAGCGTCGCGGCTGGAGTTTACTTCGCCAAAGAATATAACGGACGTGAACAGTCTCTATTATATTGTCTCTGCTGTCAGGCGCTGACAGCGTGCACGTCGTGCCGTGCGACCTCTGGGAGAGGGGACCCGCGTGGCATTGCCACGACAACAACAAAGCAAAGCAAATGTCGTCAGACTGGCAAAGCAGACCCATCTGAGTTTCTGTTAGGTTAAATACTGTGGAACAGCCACAGTGTTAGGGACTTTTCCGAGGCTGCAGGGAATTACCGCTCCACGGCCCACTCCCCGAGTGGAACCCCCGAGCGTGAGGTGTAGGGTTGTTACTGGTCTTGATACCTTACGGTGACAACGAAGGACCAGTACAACACACCCCATTCCTTAGTGAGATAGTTAGGTTAAGGTAGGTTAGCTAACATAATATTTCTGTGTCAATTTCTTCATTCTCCCATCCCGCCACGGAGCCCGCAAGGGCTACCGAGGCCATGCCCGCCCAACAGCTCCCTGCCCCAAAGAGACAGCGCTCTGAAGAAGTGGGTGCACTTCCCATGGAGGCCGAGGAATCGGCTCCCGTGGCGAATGTGCCCACGGGGAATCGATTCGATGCCCTACAGGACCTAAATACCGCCGCATCTGATATTATAACTGACAGTGAAAGGCCCCAACAATCACGACAGCCAAAGGTTCCCCCAATTATTGTATATGAAACAGCAGGATACTGGAAGACAGTCGAACACCTCAAAGGATCCCTAATAGGCAACATGAATGTAGCCTATAAGGCATCCAGCATAAAGTACCAAGTGTACAACGAAACGGACTTTCTCTTCCTCACTGCCTACTTCACTGATAAGAAATCTCAATTCCACACTTACGAGTTCGACGGCAAGAAGAAACTGTTAAAAGTTGTCTTCAGGCAAATGCCAATTGATATGAATACAGACGAGATGAAGGATTATCTGGCTAAGCAAAACTTCCCAGTCAAGAAGTCTCTCAACTTACCAAATATGATAAAGAAAGAAATGAGAGGGTACCTATGCCATTATACCTGGTATCCCTCGACAACACAGAGGAAGGCAGAAGTATCTACAATTTAGAATACTTCATGCACCTCAGGATCAAGGTCGAAGTATACAAGACCCCTGAGGGACCTTCCCAATGCCATAGGTGCCAGAAATTCGGGCACGGCCAAAGAAATTGTCGAATAAATCCAAAATGCGTCAAGTGCTCTGGGGAACACCTGACAACATTATGTACTAAACAAAAAGACGAACCACCCAAGTGTTCGAACTGCGGGGGCAACACCCAGCCAGTTACCGTGGCTGCCCGCAGTATAAGAAAATCGTGCAGTCTCGTAATGCCAGACTTCAACTGCAACAGCAGCAAAAACAAGAGAAAGACAAGTCTAAGGCAAACGAGACACCAAACGTCTCTGACAACCAGCAGTTCCCCTCCTTACCACCCAAGACAAATGCATGGACCAAATCCAGAGAGAAACAACAGACTGACAATAGCGACAAGGACAAAACAAAAAACCAAAAAGACAAGACTGAATCAAAAGACCAAAAAGACAAGACTGAATCAAATGACAAATCCAAAACTGCAGGACCCAAATCAGACTTTGCTGAGATTATGGCCTTCCTGAGAGAGTTCGACCTCCGGAAGATGTTTACCACATTGAAAAATGTGGCTACCAAATTCCGTGAGGCCGAGGGCGGCCTGGAGAAGGGTATAATCCTAGCAGAAGCCATTAGTGAATTTTTCAGCGATGGCGAGACAGAATAAGACGACACTTAACATACTTGCATGGAATGCCAATGGCATTTCAAACAAAAAACTAGAACTACAGAATTACCTTGAAGAAAAAGACATTGACATAGCCCTCATTGGGGAAACCCTCCTGAACCCGGGAAACGAGTTCAGGATGAGGAACTATGTAGTGACCCGTACTGACCGACTGACACGGGGAGGTGGCACTGCTGTCTTGATCAAAAACAGGCTGGTCCATAGAGACCTGCCTGACGCACATACCGGTGACCTAGAGCACACGGCCGTCGAACTCGTAGTAAATGGGGAACCTTTACATCTAGTCGCAGTATATAACCCACCAGGAAAGGAATTGAAGGCAGAAAATGTGCAAGCACTGTTAGATAGGAATACAATAGCAATACTAGGTGGTGACTTGAATGCAAGAGCCAGATCTGGCATAGTAGACTTACCAATCGGAATGGAAGGGGGCTGCTTAGGGTTCTGCACGCCAACAGAAATGTTGAAGTGCTAGCGCCCGACGCACCTACTCACTTCCCGACTACGGCAAGGCATCAACCGGATGTCTTGGACGTATTCGTTGTGAAAGGACTGAGGTGGCAGAGGGAAATCTCAACCCAATGCGAACTCAGTTCTGATCACAATCCGATTCTTCTGTCAGTCATGCTTCAGGAACCCCAGCGACCTAAATCCTGGGTTAGCTACCACACCAACTGGAAGCACTTCGAGGAAGATGTCACGCTCCACCTAGCGGAACTACCTGAACTACACTCCACTGAGAAGATTGATGAGGCTGTTGATTACCTCAACGCCGTAATCCACGAATGTACCAAACAGACAACCATCAAAATTGAAACCAATTTATGAACCGCGCAAACTTCCCGAACATATCATAAACCTTATCAGAATGAAAAACAGGATCCGCAAGAGATGGCAGCGCTGGCGTGACCCGGCTGACAGAGGGATGGTCAACCACCTAGTAGATGAGATCAGAGAGAATCTGAAAGAACATCGACATCAAGACTGGCAAAGAAAACTCGCAGCAGTACAAAACAACAACACAAAGATATGGGCACTTGCGAAGTCAGTCAGCAAAACATCTCAACCTATTCGGCCTCTACGTGGTCCGCGAGGGCTTGTGTACGACCCAGCTGGGAAGGCTCAGCTCCTTGCGGACATGCTAGAGGAACACTTCAAACCGAATGAAATAGCTGACGATGTAAGCGAAGCACACAAAGAACATGTTCTGAGTGTAGTAAATCGCTTGATCCACATCGGACCGCAGAACTATGTGCAAAAAACAAATGACGAGGAGGTGGAGTCTATCGTACGCGGCCTGAAACCCAAGAAGGCTGCGGGTTACGACAAGATCTCCGGCCTCCAAGTCAAAAATCTGCCTCCACAAGCCATAAGATATCTAACAAAGATCTATAACGCCTGCCTCAGTTTAAGCTATTTTTCCAAAGGCCTGGAAAATAGCAAAAGTTATTGCAATTCCGAAGGCCGGCAAGAATAGACAATTACCAGAGAGCTACAGGCCAATCTCACTATTACCAATTCTATCAAAAGTCTTTGAGAGCATTATCCTCAAACGTCTCAATAGACACTATAAATTGAACAACATTATAATAGACCAACAATTTGGCTTCAGAGAAGAGCATAGCACTGTGCAACAATGTACAAGGCTTGTGGAGCATATCTGCAAAGAAAAGCAGGCAGGATGTAGTACTGTTGCGATCTTTTTAGATGTAGAGAAAGCATTCGACAGGGTCTGGCACGAAGGACTTCTCTACAAACTTCATCGATACAACGTGCCAGACAACCTTATTCATCTGCTACATTCCTATCTAACAGGCAGGAAATTCTTCGTATATCATGAAAAAGAAACCAGCACATACAAAGTTATAGAAGCAGGTGTACCACAAGGCAGTAGACTGGGCCCTCCACTGTACACCGGATACGCCAAACGACGGTCCACAAACTACGGAAACATATATGTCATTATATGCAGACGATATTGCAGCATTTGCTAGCAATAAACACCCAGTTTACGCAATACGGAAGGTCCAAAGGCATCTGGATAAATTAACCCAGTGGTGCAACCTCTGGAGGATTAAAATAAACGGAACTAAATCCCAACCAATCATCTTCACCAATAAAATAAAGCTACCAGACATCAAACTGCAAATCGCAGGAACTAATATTGACTGGGTGGACCACGTCAAATACCTGGGACTGCGACTAGATAAAAGGCTGACGTGGGGTAGACACATTGCTGAAGTTAAAAATAAATCTCGAGCTAAACTAGCCTACCTCTACCCACTGCTTAGAGGTGAAGGCCTATCCACGGAGACTAAAATCCTCCTTTACCGTGCGATCATCCAGCCCACCTTCCTGTATGGGTCGGAAATATGGAGTATGGCGGCCGACTGTCACGTTAAAAAACTGCAGGCGCTGGAGAACAGAGCGCTGCGAATCATCCTGGATGCTCCCAGATACCTGCCTAACAGGGAAATCAGGAGAGCGCTCAGCTTCCCAAAATTAGATGAAGTTATAAAAGCCAAATCAATGATCTTCTACAACAAATGCTCATATTCTATTTACCCGCTCATCGCAGCAATCGGCGATGAGTCTGACGAGATGAGGGAAGTTAAACGCCCGAAGCTCACCCTTACCAGGCAATTCAAATTATAACCTCCACATTCCACCAACAACCCAAGCCACCCAATAGTTTTGTAAATAGGACCCACAACAGTTAGAATGTAGGCCACTAAATAAATGTTGTATATAAAATCAGACCCCCACTAGACTGTAAGTAGGCCATTGCAAAACAATCACCCACCCTTAGTTTAAATAGGTTCATCCCAAAGTCAAATTAGGATCCCTTGTAAATATTATTAGTAACTAACCCTCCATTAGTATTAAAAACAAAAATTAATTATAATAGAATTTCAAAATCCCTAAACATGACATAAGCATAAAGACATTCTCAATAGATTAGATTTAGACAAGTGAAGTAGGGTATCCTGGCTCACGAAACTCAATATGGGTTCTGCCCAACCAGATGACGATGATGATGATGAGTTTTAGTTAGTTAAGCAGGGCTTGACAATGGGAGCAGTGCCGGCTCTCGAAACGTCGCCAGTATACTTTTATTTGACGCGGCTAGAATCCCGAGAGTGTTATCTACAGTTCTGCCGCCGCGAAAACGTTCACAGTTATTTAATTGTGTTGATTGTTTACTATCTGAAATTAGATTGTTTGCAGATGACATAATGCTGTATAAAAGAATCAAAACGATAGAAGATTGTAAACAGTTGCAGGGTTATCTGGACAGGATATCTAGATGGGTTGGTAAACATGGGATGAAGATAAATACAAAGAAGAGTCAGCTTATTAGATACACAAGGTTAATTATCAATATAAGGTGGGGAAAGAATTGCTTGCTGAAGACTTGAAATGTAAATATCTTGGCAGTAGATTTGATAACAAGCTTAACTGGGCAGGACGCATTGGACAGGTGGTAGGAAAAGGTTTCAAAATTCTGCACTTGTTGGAGAGAGTGATGAGGGGATGTACGAGAGAATAAAGGAATTGGGTTACAAAACTTTGGTCAGACCATTGCTCGAATATGGTAGTGTAGTATGGGACCCACATTTTGAGTATCAAATACAGGAGTTGGAGAAGGTGCAAAGAAGGGCTGCTAGATTTGTTTCTGGTTATTATCGCAGAATGCAATCAGTGACAGATATGATAAAGGAGCTGGAATGGGATTCATTGCAAGACAGGAGGAGGATGAGGAGGGTAATGGGAGTGTACAGGGCGTATACTGGCGATGAGGCATGGAAAGATATTTCAGTAGGTATGAAAAGTAGTTCATGGAAGGGAAAAGATGACCATGACCACAAGCTGGCACTCGATTTCAGGCAAAAGGGTGTGGGAAGATTTTCATTTTTAGGTAATGGTGTCAGGGATTGGCATGAGTTACCAAGGGGAATGATGAATAACCTACCGAAAACGTTAAAAGAATATAAAGTTAAAATTTGTAGAGGGAAAATGTTGTTGAATGTAGGATAGAGGGAAGTTGGGTGCATAGGGAAATTGCCACCGGAGCGTGTGATCCATTGCAATTAAATTATATTAAATTACCAGTCTGCATGCGGGATATTTCGGATGAAAAGAAAAGAAAAGCCAAACTGATAGTATAGCACTAGACCATCCAATGGTTTTTGACCGGGTGAGCCATAAAATAGTGGTAAAAAAACGAAAAAATATTGGAGTGTGTTAAGACTTTTCCTATTACAACAAACTGCGAGGTCCTACTGTCGCGGTTATGCTGGAGGTTCGGTAACAATACTTACTGTGAACCTTTAAAGCTTCCGCGCACTCACTAGATTCTGGTTCTTTCTCTGACGGCCGCCAACCGATATTAAGTCGGTAAATGAAATAAAAATGCACCTTCTTATTGGAAACACATGCATTTAATAGTTAATAAGATAGTCTCGCTCCAACTCCCAACCTTTATGAAAGTTCGCTATCGGTACTTCGATCCTTTAAGATTACAGGTAATGCTTCCGGTAAATTTAGACTGAACAACACGCACTCTTTTCATTCATACAACATACTAGTTCTCAGAACATGCCTATGGCTCACCACGAAACAATTCATATAAAATTCTGCAAATACTTTCTTCATTAATAACGTTCCTTCATATCACCAAAGAAATCACCTTCTCCAAAATTACTTCTTTATCATAATGAACATGCGTTCTCGTCGACTCGACTGATTGTTCACTTTCACGACGGACTCACTTACTCCACGGCCAACGGCAGACTGCCGGCCCAGAAGCCTAGGTGCGTCTTTCTCCCACGCGCACCATGCTTCCGAATTTGGGGTTTACACCCCCGAGTTCACGGACCCGGCAGATGCTGACGTCACTAGACGACGACCAGCTTCAACACATGCCTCACAAGTGGGTCCTACCTCCCTAAACCCACGGACCTGGCGGATGCTGAAGTCACCAGACAACCACGCAAACCGCCAATATTTAAAACTTCTCAAACTAGCTTCCAAAGTAATGGGTAAATGCCATTAACCCGTTACACTACTCACAAATCATTGTTGAAATTGTAAATAAAATTGTTTCATAAGCAATAGACTTCACAGCATGAGTAGCATGTATAGTTATTTGGGGTAGTTTTAAGCCTTTTGTATTAATTGTATTTTTTGTAGTTGGTACGACTGTGTAGTTGGTCAAGGAGAAAGGTGGTTGTTAAGATTGCGCACAGAGAGGCCACGAGAGATTGAGTGAATGGTACAGTGTCGGCTGTGTAGTGTGTATTGTGATAAATGAATGTTTTAAGTGTACAATAAATTTTGGCAGATAAATGAATATATTGGTTGATTTATTTAACAAATGATATCCGTTGCGCACAGGTGTATGAAATGGAAAGTAGTTCATTAAATAATAATGATAATATTCTAGGAGATAGCGTAACCGCGGAAATCAACGTTTGGGCCATATGATGAATTTGGCGGGCTATCTGCCTTCTGCTGATTGATAGTAAAGTTAGCAGTGGGACTTAGCAAATTGTGTCGTAATAGTCCACTCCCTCAAATTTACAAGACAATTTGCAGACAGTGGTGAATTTCAAGGGAGCAACTAATTTTAAACACCATCGGCGGCTGCGAAGTACCCTAAATTTCAGGAAGGCCAATTTCCTGTAATTCAAAACAGTGACGCAGAAAAAGGAAAGGTTATTTTTAACTACTGAAATAAAGCAAAACAAATTTGATTATAATAATGTGAGACTTAATTTCAAATGTCATTTCTCTTCAAACAATCCAACGGCCAATATTTAAATTGAAAGCTAAATTATCAGAAGATTTCACCGCAAAATGTTACAAAAATTAACACCACATTTGAAATTTTGTATCAGTCACTTTTCTCAACTGTAAGGTCCGAAAAAGTTATTTGTTATACCTATGTTATATAATTGCTATCGAATCAAAAAAAGTTTCCCTTTAGTTTTATTTACATTAATTCCAGTTCCTTTATACCTATCCTCTAAACCGTGTCAGCCGATTGCACAACACGGCCAGCTCACATGTAATTAAAAAAAACTTCTTCATACAAATCTATTTCGATGGTGGTGAAACAAAAAACAAATTGAACATTTAAAATAGCTCGGCTGAATCGTGTCTAAATACTTCTGGAGTTTCTATGGCCCTACACAACTCATTAAACTCTCACCGTCCTTTCAAAACCAGAACACTGAAGTTAATCTATGGGTCTATAGATAAATATTCTTCTAAATGACGTATGAAACTTGATACACCACTCTGCCAAATTCATTTAGTCTTCACTAAACATAGATCTGATCTCAGCTGTCAAACTAGACAAACAATGCTTCACTCCTGCTAAAGAATGCTGTTTCAAAACTTTGTCTTCTCCTGGGATCCGAACATACACATCCACATTCGGCGATGGAAGCACTCCTCCCTTGTCTTTCTGAATATGGTGTAATCCGACGGACGCATCATCAAAAGTACCCTTCTTCTACTAAGCACGGCGGTGCAACTTTCTCACACTTCTCGCAAAGATTACAACACATAAACCAAAAAATTGCTCAAAAACCCTAAATTAAATCCCTGAATAACCTTCAGACAAAATATAAGTGGATGAAAAAGAGATTTACTGGTTAGAAGAATTCTTATAAGGTAGAAAGCAAAATGTAACATACGGTATCAAAAGAAGTAAAAGTGAAAAATGAAGAGAGACCGAGTAATGTTTGGGGACCATAGCTAATCATTATTTTAATGAAAGATCGTGTTGGTTTATTATCGTAAATTAGGTTGTATTTTGATGATATAATGCTATACAATTGGATCAAAACGGTAGAAGACTGGAAGCAGCTGCATGGTAATCTGGACAGGATATCGGAGTCAATGAAATAAATGCAAAGAGGAGTAAGCTTGTTAGGTACACAAACATAAAACTAAAGGTTGATTTTAATTAAAGACCTGATTGTATGCATTTGCATGTTTGCATATGCAATTGCATATTAAGCCCATTTTCACCGGTTATTGCATATTTTACCTAAAACCTAGTGATGATGCATATTTTCGCTATGTTTACAATAATAGACGACCCGTGCGAAAATTTCGCGAATAAAATGCGATGAATAGTGAGGTTGAATGCTGGTAATATGATGAAAAGTAGAACCGTACTTTAGTAGCAAATATTTTTTTTTTTTTAGTGTAATAGGTACGTATCAAAATACTCACAACATATTACGAAACAGTTAGGAAAATTTAAAACACTCTGTATTTATGACAAACTGTCACTGACCTTAACACAATCAAACCAACCTGAACAAAATGTACACAACATATCTCCGTGATATTTGTTGCTGTGCGAATAAAATGTTTACATTGGAATTGTATAGCAAAACGACAGTGTTTCCATAACAGAAAAAAATCCCAAAAGCTTCTTATTGAATAAAAAAATGTTTATTGACATCTCTGTGGTATCCGCTGCTGCAATCTAGGGACTTGGATCTGAACATTCAAATACGCTCTACTTCTTTAAGCACCGAATTCCGAAAAATTCTTTCTTAATTTATGATTTTACCTAGCTGGAGACCTTAAGTTTTAAAACGATATGTCATTAATCGGTTCCGGCTAGGTATCGAAGAAGATAAATGGCTTCTAATTTTTTAAAAAAAACACGTTGTATAAATAATAAAGATACTTTTGCCCTTTAATGGTCGAATTCCAAAAAAAAATCTTTTACAAAATATGGTGTGACCAAAGCAGACACCTGGGCCTTTAAAATGATACCTCATTTATAGATTTCGGTTAAATGATGATATTATTGCCCCTTGAGGGTTGAATTTGGAGAAAGTTTTTTCTTAAAATATGATGTGACCATAGCGGATAATTTAATATTTAAATCGATACCTCGTTTATTGATTTCGGTTAGGTGTCAAGGGAAATAAATAGCTCCTGACAGAAAAATGCGTTGTAAAAATATTAATACTTTTGACCTCTAAGGTTAGAATTTTTAAAAACTTCTTTCTTAAAAAGTGGTAACGAAACCGAACACATTACGAAGACCTCAATCTCTTAAATGGTACCACGTTTATCAATTTTGTTTAACTGTCAAGGGAGAGAAATGACTTGAGACATAAAAAACGCATTTTAGAAATACTGATATTTATGCCCTTTAAGAGTTCAATGCAGAAAATTTCATTTCTTAAAATTTGATGTAACTACAGCGGAAACCTTAATTTTTAGAATGATACCATATTTATCTATTTTGGTTAGATATTATTGCAGATAAATGGCTCGTGACACAAAAATGCATTGTAGAACCTTTTATACTTTTTTCCATTAAGGGTTAAATTCCAAAAACATTCTTTCTTAATATATGATGACACCAAAGCTGAGTCATTAATCTTCATACTCCTACTTCATTTATCGATTTTGGTTAGAAATCCAGGGAGATAAATGGCTCCAAACACAAAAAAAGCATTTTGGAAATATTGACATTTTTGCCCGTTACGGGGCGAATTACGAAAAATTCCTTCCGTAAAACATAATGTTACCACGGCGGAGACCTTATTCTTTAATATGGTACTTCATTTATCTATATCGGTTAGATGTTAAAGGAGATAAATCACTCGTGACACAGAAATGCGTTATAGAAAAATTTATACTATTTCCTTGGTAAGGGTTGAATTCAAAAAACATTCTTCCTTAAAATATGATGTCACAAAGCTGAGATATTACTCCTCTTAATCCTACCTCATTTATCGATTTTGTTAAGACATCCAGGGAGACAAATGGCTCGAGATACAAAAAAAACACATTTTAGAAAAATTGACATTTTTGCCCTTTAAGGGTCGAATTACGAAAAATTCCTTTCTTAAAATATAATGTTACCACGGCGGAGACCTCATTTATCTATATCGGTTACATATTAAAGGAGATAAATCGCTTGTGACACAAGTGTTTACATTTTGTAAACAGTGGTCGTTAGTAGCGTTTGAACAGTCGCCGAGTGCAGTAGCGAATTTTGTTATATTTTATCTGTAGTGGTGTGGGTATTTGATTACTGTAATCTCTGAGTGTTTACATTTTGTAAACAGTTGTCGTTAGTAGCATTTGAACAGTCGCCGAGTGCATTAGCGTATTTTGTTTTTTATACTTTATCTGTAGTGGGTGTAGATTAGGTTAGTGCAATCTCCTAGAGCATATATTTTGTAGGAAGTACAGGTTATTTCGAGTTTCTGTTCCTTTTTTCTGTACATTTTTTTTCCTTTCTTTTTGCGTTTTTCAAAAGCAGTATGTCTAGAGACTGTAATTGCTGTGTGCAGACGCGAGCTGAGGTGTCTGATCTGCGCGCACAGCTTGTAGCTGTGTTAGCGAAAGTTACACAGCTGGAAGCTGCCGTAAAAGGCTGCAGCAGATGTGATGTTGTGGAAACTGATATAGCTATGCCTAACACAGATTCTCCCATATCGACCGTCGTACCTGCAACCCAGGCTGAAGTGTTGGACGCTGTGCCGCGGTCGCCTGTTGGTGACTGGCGTATGGCTTCTAGACTTCGAAGCCGCACACGGGGGCAGTCGAACAGGCCAAGACGCTGAACTTGTTCGTCTATCCAACCGGTTTGATGTATTGTCGGAGGCTGACTCAGTCCCACAATTGTCATCCTGCGAGTTGACGGCCCCCCCAGCCCGCCAGGTCTGAGCAAACGCAGAAGGGTATTCTGGCAGTTGAGAGCTCTAATGTTAGGCGGACATTAGAGCCCCTTAGGGAAATGGCGGATTCCTCGGGGAAGAAATCCAACGTCCATTCAGTGTGTATTCCGGGTGGCCTGATTCGAGATGTGGAACAGGCCATCCCGGATGACATAGAAGGGACGGAGTGTAGCCAACTACAGATTGTGGCTCATGTTGGCACCAATGATTCTTGTCGCCTTGGGTCGGAGGTTATCCTCTCTTCCTTCCGGCGCCTGGCTGAAAGGGTGACCGCAAGATATCGACAGAGCTAACCATCTGTAGCATCGTAGACAGAGTTGATTGTGGACCTCTGGTTCAGAGCCGTATTGAGGGGCTGAACCAGAGACTACAACGTTTCTGTGATGACATTGGCTGCAGATTTCTCGATCTTCGCCATAGGGTCGAGTCTTGTAGGGTTCCCCTTAATAGGTCAGGTGTGCACTACACACGTGAATCGGCCACACGGGTGGCAGGGCCCGTGTGGAATGCTCTGGGTGGTTTTTTAGGCTGAGGGAGGAAGACGCGAAACACGAAATTCAGTTACGGGCAACCCAATCAGATGCAACACCGGAATGTAGGAGCAACGTAAAAGAATCTCGACAGTTAAAAGTTCTCGTAATTAACTGTAGAAGCGTTTGTAACAAACAACCGGAACTTGAAAGCGTTATTTGTAGTACAGAAGCGGATATCGTTATCGGTACAGAAAGTTGGTTGAAACCGGAAATAAGTTCCGCCGAAACTTTTAAAGATAGCATGAACGTTTTTCGTAAAGACAGATTACATTCTCATGGAGGTGGGGTATTTATAGCTGTGAGTAAATTTCTCCCATGTAATGAAATAGACGTCGATTCGATCTGTGAAATCATATGCATTAAACTCAACGATGCTGGGTCAAAACTCATCATAGGCGCCTTCTACCGTCCACCCGATTCCGACATAGCTATCATCGAGGAGTTAAGAAATAATGTAAATAGTATTGCTAGCCGTTTTAAAGATCATGCTATGATTCTAGGAGGCGACTTCAATCTGCCTTAGATTGACTGGCGTAATTATGTTCACATCACAGGTAGCAGGGATAAGGCAGCTTCTGAAGTAATTCTCGAGTTGTTGTCAAATAATCATCTCGAGCAGCTAGTTAATGAACCTACGCGGTGTCATAACGGTAGCGAAAACATTTTAGACTTGCTGGTTACCAACAGGCCAGAATTATTCACCGACATTTCAACGACCACAGGAATAAGCGATCACAAAGCGGTAATTGCGACTATCAAATTAATGACCAACCTAAAAAGGAAAAAAGGGCGGATTGTATATAGATTCAGTAAGGCCTCAAAGGAGTGTTTTGGAACCTACCTGAGGAATAATTACAATAACTTCAAGTCAAAAAAGGACACCGTTGAAGAGATGTGGCATCGTTTTATACATATAGTCAGGGAAGGTCTGGATATACATATACCAAAGCGGACGATAAAGGGGGAGAATGATCCACCGTGGTACACATGCAAAGTCAAAAGATTACTCAAAAAAGAAAGGAAAATACACGCACGCTCGAGAAGGAAGGGGTGTCGCAGCGATTTAGAAACCTTAGCTGATTTAAGAGGACGTATTTAGAATGTAATGCGCGAGGCCTTTAACGATTTTCACTCCAAATCTCTCTCTAAGAGTCTCACAGAAAACCAAAAGAAATTTTGGTCGTATGTACGAAAAGTTAATTGTACCAACAGCAATATTCCAGCACTAATTCGTGAAGGTTCCGAGGTTAATGAAAGCCGCGATAAAGTTAACGTACTAAATACTGTATTTAAAAATTCATTTACAAATGAACATAAGGATAGTATTCCCGTTTTCCCACGCCATGGCGAGACGGTGATGGAATCATTACGAATAGATACTGCAGGTATCGTTAAGCAATTAGAGCTCCTGAAGTGGAGGAAAGCACCGGGCCCGGATGGAATTCCAGTAAGAGTATTTTCAGAGTATGCGGCGGAAATCGGCCCATTTCTGTCTGATATATTCAGTAAATCATTAGAAGAGCGAAAAGTACCTACAGACTGGAAAATCGCGCAAGTAACTCCGATTTTCTAAAAAGGTGATCGAAGTGATCTTGGAAACTATCGTCCCATATCTATAACATGTGTTTGTAGTAGCGTTGTGGAGTATATTATATGCTCGAACATTATGAATTTTCTAGATGATAATAATTTGCTTACAACAAATCAACACGGATTTCGGAAGAAAAGATCATTTACACACGACGTAATGAAAGTTATCGATGCAGGTTCACAAGTAGATGCAATTTTTTTAGATTTCCGGAAAGCCTTTGACTCTGTGCCACATAACCGCCTTTTAGCGAAGCTTCGAGTGTATGGTATATCGGATCAGCTTTGTGAAGGGATAAAGGATTTTCTAACTGGTCGGTCGCAGTATGTTGTCGTTGAAGGAGAAAGTTCTTAAAATCTAGATGTTACATCGGGTGTACCTCAAGGAAGTGTAATAGGACCACTTGTTTTCTTAATTTTTATAAACGATCTCGGAGACAAAGTGAAAAGCCTATTTAGATTGCTGATGATACGGTTATTTATGGGGAAGTAAGAAATTTGGCCGATTGCTTAGAAATTCAGCGCGATCTGGATGTTATTTTGGCTTGGTGCGCTGAGTGGCAACTTACTCTAAATTGTAAAAAGTGCAAGACAATGAGCATAACTAACAAAAAGAATCCAATTGTTCAGAAATACGAGTTAAACAATACAGTTATTGATATGGTCGATTCTATTAAATATTTGGGAGTAACAGTACAAAGGAACATGAAATGGGACATACACATTAATTCGTTAGTAGGTAGAGCAAATTCTAGGCTGCGGTTCATAGGTCGAATCTTGAAAAATTGTAATGAACAAACAAAGGAGATAGCGTACAAATCTCTTGTGAGACCACATTTGGATTATTGTTGTACCATTTTGGACCCGTTTCGTAAGGGGTTGATCGAAAGTATAGAGAAAGTACAGAGAAGAGCCGCTCGATTCGTGACCGCTTGCTACAGTCCTTATGAAAGCGTCACAGAACTGATTAGTAGATTAGGTTGGGAGTCTCTGGTAGATAGACGACAGACGTTTCCTTTAAACTTATTGGTAAATATGCGTACTCCCACTTTCACTTTTGAGTGTAGTGAAATACTTCTTCCACCAACCTATTTGAGTCGGAAGGACAGGAAAGATAAAATTGGAGAAATAAGGTGCCGGACTGATTCTTATATGAATTCTTTTTTCCCTCGTACCATTAGTGATTGGAATGCACAGCAAAGAGATTAGCTTTGGTGCTGAGCACCCTCTGCCACCCACAATTTTGTGAATTGCAGAGTATATATGTAGATGTACATGTTGAAAAACGCATTGCAAAAATATTGATACTTTTGTCCTTTAAGTGTCGAATTCCGAAAAAATTCTGTCTTAATATATGACGTCACTAAATCGGATATCTTAATCTTTAAAATGATACTTCACTAAACTATTTCTGATAGGTATCCAGGAAGATAAATGATTCGTAACACAGAAAACAGCATTTTAGAAATATTGATATTTTTGCCCTTTAAGGGTCGAATTCCGAAAACTTCATTTCTTAAAATACGATGTGACGAATGTGGAGACCATAAGCTTTAAAATGACACCTCATTCATTGATTTCGGTTAAGTATTAAGGAAGATACAGGCTTGTGACAAAAAAATACCTTAGAGAAATAATATATATGATGTGTACCTAGTTAATAAAAGAAATATTCGGTTGTAGCCCTCAGAACCTACTAGCTGCACGGCTCTTAAGAGCCGAACATCTATTTTTTTGATAGATATTATTATGCGACCAAGTAAAACAGACTCACGCGAGATAAAGACGGATGATGGCGTTCTGCGTCGCGCTCGCCTACTGTAGCACTCTTCCAACTAAACATATTGTGCATGGTATTGTTTGTGGCCTCATTTAATTTTTATTTATTTGTACAAAATTTAATTATACTATGCCTCCCAAAAAAAGTGGTCTTTTCGTGGATAGTGACTAACCTGATACATTTACATACGGTGAAAATGTTTTATGTTGTTGAGTTTGCGAGAAAAATATTTCGTGCAAAAAGAAGTTTCAAATAGACAAGCATGTCAAGACAAGTCTTGCAAAAGAAAGGCCCACGACAACAACATTTAACAGCGGCAAGTAGCAGTAGCAGCAAATGAATACAAAGGCAAACAAAAAATTACTTAAGTATCTTAAGTATGGATCTATGAGAAGCATTGATTGCAAGTAACATTTCTCTTCACAAACTTGCAGAGCCTGCCTTCACATGAATCAGCATTCAGTAAATATTACATACAAACAATTTATCTAGATGTTCTTGAAGAAATAGACAATGAATTCATGAATAGCATTATTTGGATTTCAGCTGTGGAAACTACCGACCGACAGTTCTGGTGAATTACAAATTAACTGTCGATGCATTAACTGTCGATAAAATCTTTTTATTCACTTTGGTGGCTTGCAAAGAACTTGAAAAGGCAGATCATACTACGATCGGCTGATTAGTGAATAAAGTTTTTAAAAAAAGTATTTCCTCAATCTTCTGCAGATGAAAGAGTGTTTATATTTCTCTCAGATGCTGCTCCATCTATGATCACGGCAGCCAATGCTCTCCAAGAATTTTATTCCAATTTTACTCGTGTGACGTGCTTAGGTTATGGAGTACGACGACTCGGTAAAGAAGTATGATCCACGTATTGTGAGGTCCCACTTCATCAGACATTGAGAAATAATAATAATAATAACTAGCTGGTACCCACGACTTCGTTCGTGATTGTAAAGAATTCATATTGACAGCTATAGACATCTAACCACCCTAGTGCACGAGGGAGACTCGATACTATTACACACACAAGTACCAGTCTTCTGCGCTATGTAGTTCCGGCAGCAAGGTAAAATTTACGGATACACACAAGTCTTTGGATGAAACACGAAAATATTCATGATCGACCAATTTCAAACACCATATCTCACACACTCCCACAGTTACCGAATTTCGGCCAACGTTGTGATCGATGGGAGACTCTGTGTTACTACCACACACAAACGCCAGTGATCTGCGATAGATAGTTTTTACTTAAAAGTGATACACCGTGACACATGCGTCTTTGGCAGAAATATGAAATTGCCGCAGGTCGACCATTTTCATCCCCCATATCTTCCACACCCCCATAGCTACAGACATCTAACAACCATAGTGCACGACAACAGACACGATTCCACTACCACACATAAACACCAATGCTCTATGCAATGTAGTCGTGGTAGAAAAGTGAAATCTGCGGAAACACATGCCATTCGTCGAAATACGAAAATATCCTTGGTCGGCCACTTACAACCACCATATCTACCACAGTACCACAGTTTCTGAAATTGGGCCGCTGTTGTTATCGAAAGGTGACTCTGTGCTACTACTACACACAAACGCCAGTTATCTCTGATCTGTATTTTTCGCTGAAAAGTGATAAACCATGACACTTTTGTCTTTGGCAGAAGTATGAATATGCCACAGGTCGACCAATTTCAACCCCCATTTCTCCCACACACCCATAGCTACCGACATCTAACAACCATAGTGCACTACATGAGATACGATTCTACTACCAAACACAAACACCAATGCTCTATGCTGTGTAGTTGTGGCAGAAAAGTGACATATGAGGAGACAGTCGAAATACGAAAATATCCTTGGTCGGCCACTTCCAACCACCATATCTACCACAGTACCACAGTTTCTGAAATTCGGCCGCTGTTGTGATCGAAAGGTGACTCTGTGCTACTACTACACACAAACGCCAGTTATCTGTGATCTATAGTTTTCGCTGAAAAGTGATACACCATGATACTTTTGTCTTTGGCACAAGTATGAAACTGCCACAGGTCGACCAATTTCAACCCCCATTTCCGCCACACCCCCATAGTTACCGACATCTAACAACCATAGTGCACTACATGAGATACGATTCTACTACCAAACACAAACAGCAATGCTCTATGCTATGTAGTTGTGGCAGAAAAGTGACATATGCGGAGACAGTCGAAATACGAAAACATACTTGGTCGGCCACTAACAACCACCATATCGACCACAGTGCCACAGTTTCTGAAATTCGGCCGCTGTTGTGATCGAAAGGGGACTCTGTGCTACTACTACACTCAAACGCCAGTTATCTGTGATCTGTAGTTTTCACTGCAATGTGATACACCATGACACTTTTGTCTTTGGCAGAAGTATGAAATTACCACAGGTCGATCACTTTCAACCCCCATATCTCCCACACCCCCATAGCTACCGACATCTAACAACCATAGTGCACTACATGAGATACGATTCTACTACCAAACAAAAACACCAATGCTCTATGCTGTGTAGTTGTGGCAGAAAAGTGACATATGAGGAGACAGTCGAAATACAAAAATATCCTTGGTCGGCCACTTCCAACCACCATATCTACCACAGTAACACAGTTTCTGAAATTCGGCCGCTGTTGTAATCGAAAGGTGACTCTGTGCTACTACTACACACAAACGCCAGTTATCTGTGAACTATAGTTTTCGCTGAAAAGTGATACACCATGACACTTTTGTCTTTGGCAGAAGTATGAAATTACCACAGGTCGATCACTTTCAACCCCCATATCTCCCACACCCCCATAGCTACCGACATCTAACAACCATAGTGCATTACATGAGATACGATTCTACTACCAAACACAAAGACCAATGCTCTATGCTATGTAGTTGTGGCAGTAAAGTGACATATGCGGAGACAGTCGAAATACGAAAATATCCTTGTTCGGCCACTTACAACCACCATATCTACCACAGTACTACAGTTTCTGAAATTCGGCCGCTGTTGTAATCGAAAGGTGACTCTGTGCTACTACTACACACAAACGCCAGTTATCTGTGATCTATAGTTTTCGCTGAAAAGTGATACACCATGACACTTTTGTCTTTGGCAGAAGTATGAAATTGCCACAGGTCGACCACTTTCAACCCCCATTTCTCCCACATCCCTATAGCTACCGACATCTAACAACCATAGTGCACGACAGGAAAGACGATTCTACTACCACACACAGACACCAAAAGTCTATGTTATGTAGTTGTGGCAGGAAAGAGAAGTATACGGAGATTCGAATTTTTGGTCGAAATATGAAAACGCCCTGCACTGACCAACTTTAATCATTATATCTCCCACATCCCCACAGCTATCGGCATTCGGCCAACGTTGTGCACCACAGGAACCTCCATCCTACTTCCACACACAAACATCAGTGATCTGTGCTAGGTAGTGGTGGCTGAAAAGTGAAATATAGGAAAAAACACGTCTATTTTTATATATATATAACACTAGCTGTTACCCGCGACTTCGTACGCGTGGACTTGGAGTTTCATTTCCAGAATTGGATATAGAAAACTGTAAGTAACGTAAGATTTGTCCCAAACAACACCGAGTCGACATAATATGATGGAAAGCCATCATTATATCATCCTATCGTCTAATCTGTCTCATGAAGAGAATCAATTTACAATATATTTAAAAACAGAAAAGTAAGCGAAGGTGCGGGGATGTGTGTGTGTGTGGGCGGGGGGGGTTAACTGATGGCAGCTTTATTTCAGCTTGGTTTTTTTCTTCTTTATTCAACATGAGCATCTGAATCTTATAATCTAATAGCAGCACATTGTCTTCTAGACCTGCACCTTAGGCCAGGTTTACGTCCGTAAGGCATGTCAAGAAGGAAGACAAATTGGTGCCAGAAACTTTTATACAGACACAAATGAATAGTACAGTGCAGAGCAAATTGACTTCTATACTAAATAATAAGTTTTGTTTCTTATCGAAATTTATTAATAAATCAAACACTAACAGACATGCGTGACTGTAAGTTCTTAAAATTTCGTGACTAAAACTGTTATTCATACCGAAAAAATGTCCTCTGTCCTTCCTACACTATTTCATTGTTAAATTCAATCAATATTGATATAGCCATTTAGTCGTCAAACGTAACAAAAAGACAGAAACTTACTTCCACATTTATAATATAATAGCTGGTACCCACAACTTCGATTCGTGATTGTAAAGTATTCATATTGACAGCTGTAGACATCTAACCACCATAGTGCACGATGGGAGACTCGATACTATTACCACACACAAATACCAGTCTTCTGCGCTATGTAGTTCCGGCAGCAAAGTAAAATTTACGGATACACACAAGTCTTTGGATGAAATACGAAAATATTCATGATCGACCAATTTCAAACACCATATCTCACACACTCCCACAGTTACCGAATTTCGGCCAACGTTGTGATCGATGGGTGACTCTGTGTTACTACCACACAAAAACGCCGGTAATCTGCGATTGATAGTTTTCACTTAAAAGTGATACACCGTGACACATGCGTCTTTGGCAGAAATATGAAATTGCCGCAGGTCGACCATTTTATCCCCCATTTCTCCCACACCCTCATAGCTACCGACATCTAACAACCATAGTGCACTACATGAGATACGATTCTACTACCAAAAAACAAACAGCAAATGCTCCATGCTTATGTAGTTGTGGCAGAAAAGTGACATATGCGGAGACAGTCGAAATACGAAAATATCCTTGGTCGGCCACTTACAACCACCATATCTACCACAGTACCACAGTTTCTGAAATTCGGCCGCTGTTGTGATCGAAAGGTGACTCGTGTGCTACTACTACACACAAACGCCAGTTATCTGTGATCTATAGTTTTCGCTGAAAAGTGATACACCATGACACTTTTGTCTTGGCAGAAGTATGAAATTGCCACAGGTCGAGCCACTTTCTACCCCCATATCTCCCACACCCCCATAGCTACCGACATCTAACAACCATAGTGCACTACATGAGATACGATTCTACTACCAAACACAAACACCAATGCTCTATGCTATGTAGTTGTGGCAGAAAAGTGACATATGCGGAGACAGTCGAAATACGAAAATATCCTTGGTCGGCCACTTACAACCACCATATCTACCACAGTACCACAGTATCTGAAATTCGGCCGCTGTTGTGATCGAAAGGTGACTCTGTGCTACTACTACACACAAACGCCAGTTATCTGTGATCTATAGTTTTCGCTGAAAAGTGATACACCATGACACTTTTGTCTTTGGCAGAAGTATGAAATTGCCACAGGTCGACCGATTTCAACCCCCATATCTCCCACACCCCCATAGCTACCGACATCTAACAACCATAGTGCACTACATGAGATACGATTCTACTACCAAACACAAACACCAATGCTCTATGCTATGTAGTTGTGGCAGAAAAGTGACATATGCGGAGACATTCGACATACGAAAATATCCTTGGTCGGCCACTTACAACCACCATATCTACCACAGTACCACAGTATCTGAAATTCGGCCGCTGTTGTGATCGAAAGGTGACTCTGTGCTACTACTTACACACAAACGCCAGTTATCTGTGATCTATAGTTTTCGCTGAAAAGTGATACACCATGACACTTTTGTCTTTGGCAGAAGTATGAAATTGCCACAGGTCGACCGGATTTCAACCCCCATTTCTCCCACACCCCCATAGCTACCGACATCTAACAACCATAGTGCACTAAATGAGATACGATTCTACTACCAAACACAAACACCAATCCTCTATGCTATGTAGTTGTGGCAGAAAAGTGACATATGCGGAGACATTCGACATACGAAAATATCCTTGGTCGGCCACTTACAACCACCAATATCTACCACAGTACCACAGTATCTGAAATTCGGCCGCTGTTGTGATCGAAAGGTGACTCTGTGCTACTACTACACACAAACGCCAGTTATCTGTGATCTATAGTTTTCGCTGAAAAGTGATACACCATGACACTTTTTGTCTTTGGCAGAAGTATGAAATTGCCACAGGTCGACCACGTTCAACCCCCATTTCTCCCACACCCCCATAGCTACCGACATCTAACAACCATAGTGCACTACATGAGATATGATTCTACTACCAAACACAAACACCAATGCTCTATGCTATGTAGTTGTGGCAGAAAAGTGACATATGCGGAGACAGTCGAAATACGAAAATATCCTTGGTCGGCCACTTACAACCACCATATCTACCACAGTACCACAGTATCTGAAATTCGGCCGCTGTTGTGATCGAAAGGTGACTCTGTGCTACTACTACACACAAACGCCAGTTATCTGTGATCTATAGTTTTCGCTGAAAAGTGATACACCATGACACTTTTGTCTTTGGCAGAAGTATGAATTGCCACAGGTCGACCGACTTTCAACCCCCATTTCTCCCACACCCCCATAGCTACCGACATCTAACAACCATAGTGCACTACATGAGATACGATTCTACTACCAAACACAAACACCAATCCTCTATGCTATGTAGTTGTGGCAGAAAAGTGACATATGCGGAGACATTCGACATACGAAAATATCCTTGGTCGGCCACTTACAACCACCATATCTACCACAGTACCACAGTATCTGAAATTCGGCCGCTGTTGTGATCGAAAGGTGACTCTGTGCTACTACTACACACAAACGCCAGTTATCTGTGATCTATAGTTTTCGCTGAAAAGTGATACACCATGACATTTTTGTTTTTGGCAGAAGTATGAAATTGCCACAGGTCGACCACGTTCAACCCCCATTTCTCCCACACCCCCATAGCTACCGACATCTAACAACCATAGTGCACTACATGAGATATGATTCTACTACCAAACACAAACACCAATGCTCTATGCTATGTAGTTGTGGCAGAAAAGTGACATATGCGGAGACAGTCGAAATACGAAAATATCCTTGGTCGGCCACTTACAACCACCATATCTACCACAGTACCACAGTATCTGAAATTCGGCCGCTGTTGTGATCGAAAGGTGACTCTGTGCTACTACTACACACAAACGCCAGTTATCTGTGATCTATAGTTTTCGCTGAAAAGTGATACACCATGACACTTTTGTCTTTGGCAGAAGTATGAAATTGCCACAGGTCGACCACTTTCAACCCCCATTTCTCCCACACCCCCATAGCTACCGACATCTACCAACCATAGTGCACTACATGATATATGATTCTACTACCAAACACAAACACCAATGCTCTATGCTATGCAGTTGTGGCAGAAAAGTGACATATGCGGAGACAGTCGAAATACGAAAATATCCTTGGTCGGCCACTTACAACCACCATATCTACCACAGTACCACAGTATCTGAAATTCGGCCGCTGTTGTGATCGAAAGGTGACTCTGTGCTACTACTACACACAAACGCCAGTTATCTGTGATCTATAGTTTTCGCTGAAAAGTGATACACCATGACACTTTTGTCTTTGGCAGAAGTATGAAATTGCCACAGGTCGACCACTTTCAACCCCCATATCTCCCACACCCCCATAGCTACCGACATCTAACAACCATAGTGCACGACAGGAAAGACGATTCTACTACCACACACAAATACCAAAGGTCTATGTTATGTAGTTGTGGCAGGAAAGAGAAGTATACGGAGATACGAATTTTTGGTCGAAATATGAAAACGCCCTGCACTGACCACCTTTAATCATTATATCTCCCACATCCCCACAGCTATCGGCATTCGGCCAACGTTGTGCACGACAGGAAACTCCATGCTACTTCCACCCACAAACATCAGTGATCTGTGCTAGGTAGTGGTGGCTGAATAGTGAAATGTAGGAAAAAACACGTCTATTTTTATATATATATAAGATTTACTGATTGTAATAACACACATGTGAAATATACAATTGTTTCATTTCTGAAAACCTGCGTTAGACCGCAATTTTCTAAATATTTCAAATCTTCAGCAATCATTAAGGATCCGACTTCAGTCGCATGTCCTGTGAATAATGAAATACCACCAAAACCCGATGCATGTCCCAGTTTCAGAGACCAGTTTTTTTTTGTAACCAGTGCCGCATACAAAAATCGCCGTTATTCTTAAGTTTTCCTTGCGCTATGCTTTTTGGCAACTATCAAAATAAAAGGAGGGCCTATTAATTAGTATGTAACCCACAATCTAGTCTTAACTTGTTAGTGGTTTTCAAAACTACATCCCTTGTTAAACTTGCTGTTTATCGGTCAGTTTATCTATGGACATCCACTGACGCAACACATTTCAAACAACGAAGGAATGTACCATGACACATTTCTCCTAACAATTCCTTCTAGGAGTTCTGATAACACAGGCATAACTCTACTGGCCTATGACGTCATAGGCGCTGTGCCTGGAAAAATATGGGTGGGGCCTCTTTTAGAGGAGGTCGTTAGCCTACTAGCGCTGCGGAAACTGAAGCCATTCCAGTGGTCCGTTAAGGGGATCTCTTGGGCCAAGAAAAACTGAGATTAAGGGACGATGAACAAAGAGACGACTGAGTAATCCCGTGAGCGCAAGGTGCTCGCAAGTTATTGTTTCTAATTACTTCTGGACTCTGGTTTAAAGATTATTTACTGTCATAATCTTTCTGTAATAAAACAATTTCTCTGACACACATGTTATATTTAAAAATCAGGATATGCGACTGAATTGCATACGATGAAAAGTATTGTTGCGGGTAAAAAGACTGACTGGTTCTAGGAAGCCCTTCGATTATAGACGAACAGGTCTTAATCCTGCTAATTTATGACACTTTGACCCACCAGAGATACTTAAGATTTCAATTAACTATCGATGTATTAGAAGCAGATAAGTTTTTGTTTATCAGCGTTTACTGGAAATTATGGGGAATATTTGGAAGGTGACACACATCAGGGCTCCAAGCATCTTGAAGACCTTTTTCACTTAGGAAATTGTACAATACTGATCTTCCGAAAGTAATGGAAATATGATTCCTTTGAAGTAAGCTATCCTTCATGTATATGATCACAGCCAGCTCATTTGCTCAAAGAACAGTGTCGTCAGCGTATCTGTTGTTGATGACATATTCATTTACCTTAATACAACTGCATCTTGTTCTAGGATTTCCTAGACAGATTGAGAAAATGAATTGTGCTATATATAACACTGTCGAAAACGGCCCTTTTTGTACCACACTGCTTTAAATGCTAATATATCCATTTTGTCTGTTGGAGTCTGACTGATTCAAAAAAAAAAAATTATCACTCATACGTAATTCTCTAAAGTTTACACTTGTTAATTCTAGAATTTGAACGTCTTTTCATGTTTAATACTGTCAAGTTTTGTTCGGTAGGCTAAGAAACGGTTCAATTTTTCCAATATTTGTTTAGTAGTGTTTGGAGAGAAGTTATCGTTACCTACGCCAACGCCATATCCGAAGCCAAGCTTACAATTATCTATTTACGGGGCCTAGTGTGTACGGCATCGAATTGACTTGGCATCTATGAACACTCAAGTTCAGGGCATCCAGATACCAGTTTTCGAAGGTTTTTCCGAAGTAGCTACAGGCGAGTGCCGGAATGGTTCAATAGTTCCTTGATAGTTCCCAATTCACAAGCCTCTACTGATTCTAAACGATGTCGCAGTAGCAAAAAAGAAAAGAAAAATATTTGTTTGATTCTGTTTCTTCCTATACATTTGTCAGCGATTGTTCCGTAAAAATACGCATATCACTCGAATATGAATGAAATCTTTACGTTACTGTAGAGCAAAATAAATAAACTAATTTTCTACACGACCTCCATTATAGTGTAAACATTTTTTTCCATTGCGCTGAGAGTTTTTAAATTTCTTATTTATAATTTTTTTTGAAAATATACCCAGCCAATTGAGCTTGAAGCTTTTTAGAGGTTATCAGGGATTTGACATTCACATGATGACAAATCTGAAGTGAAGGCAAAGAGTCAAAGCTTTGCGGTGTAACTATTACAGTTTCAATCTAGTCGCAGCAGCGGATCGTAGTCTTTCGACTTTTGACAGCTCGTCTTTCAAACAGAAATATGATGTACGAAACGTGTTTGGGATCCCAAAATACTACTTTGAGATCCTTGCCAACAGGTAAACTGGTTTTCACGCCACTGCAGTTTCTTTTCCATTTCATACTCGACCTCTTGGTTTCAAAAGTAGACAGGCGTATCCATGATTCATCACATGACAGGATGCACATCAAAAATGAGCTCTCTTTTGATGAAAAGCGTTGATTGACTTTCTGAGAAATTGCTGCCACTTACAGTTATTTGATATGCGTACAACATTTTTTTTCACCCACTTTGAAGCGATGCTGCGTGAATTCCTTTCAATTTTTTTTCTGTACGTTTCCTTTACTCACTCCAACTGCTACACTAATTTCACTTCCTATTTCATGTCTCTTAGTGGATAAAAAAAATAATACTGAATTACATTTCGATGTTCCGTGAGTGAGATTAAAAACAGCTCCCTAATCATTTTAGAAGAGCTTACTTATATGTCACTTGAGGATGAGGTAGTGGTTCATTGCCGAACTACGACTGCTCTTTGCGAAAAATGTTTGGTGGTTTAACATCTTCACGTAATTGTGTGTTGCGCAATTGAATATGAGCTTAATGTTCTATCACTGTGATAATAAGTAAACAAACGACTGAAGAAACAAGCATGCAGCATTTAGCTTGACAAAGCACTCACACCGAGTAGCCGCTTTAACCACATTAACTGGCTTTAAGCATGCCGAGCATATTTAAATATGTATTTCATGTTTGATAAATCCTCGTATCCTAAATACGTGGAATATTAAACTGATAATGGGGTAGTTATGTGATGACGAATCATCCTTGGGCAACGTTATGAATGTTAACTTCAGGTGTTCTTTAGGTACCCCTCCCGTTATATAAATTACACTAAACGAAGGGGTTCGAAGGTGTTAAAAGATCGATGTCTGAGATTTCTTACCCCACCATTATTTGAATCACTGAAGGACGGAATGTAGCTAAGCCACTGGCTTTTCCAGCAAATATCTTCACGAATATCATTATATTACAGAAGATCCATCGCTTTATTGTTATATTCTGTGTGCATTAAATTACTGTTTTATCCACAGACACTGAAGTTCAGTTCGTTCCCCGTTCTTCCGTCGTGCTAAGCGTATGCTCGGTAATACGGTAAGTGTCAAGAGTAAAAATGCTAAGAAAAATAAAGTGTAGTTGGCATAGGTGAAAAAAAGTAGTACCGAGCACCATAGCAAATCAGATCAATTATGTTTAGTACAGAGAGATAGTTAATATTGAAGTTCTCGTTAAAATGATTTTCTTTTGGCTTTTCTGCTCCTGTGTGTAAATAAAGGGGCGGATCTCTCAGCAAAAGGTTACAGGGTTATTTGCAGAACTCCACAGACAGCAGGATGAATAGGCCTGAGGAGCCGTTTCGGACGTTCAGCTTCGAATTGAATCTTCAGCTCCATCGGGGTGCAAGCCCCAGTCGTAGGACGGTAGTCAGACGGTCTACCGCATGAGTAAAGCAGCCGCCTAGATAGAATCCCACTGACTTGCACAGTGTGAGCGTTCGTATCCCGGGGCGCACATTGAGCTGCGTGGCGCAGAGCATGGCAGGGCAGCACGAAAACAAACTGTGTCGGGCAGTTGCCCGCTCATATTAGACTGCAGTTTCGTGCGGCAGTTTACAAAACATTGTTGTGTTGTGTGAGAAACCGACAAAAAAGCGGAACCAAAAACATGTCGATGCAGAAACACGATTTTTGATTTCTGAATCAGACTGGGATGCCGAGCTTGGAAAATTGTTATTAGTTTAACAGAAGCTGAGTTAGATAAAACTATTAAAAGGTGGGTATATGAAAAGAAGAAACTCTCATCTGGCTTTTGCAGTGACAAGAGAATTCTCAAAAGCTTATTTCCGGATGATTCGAGCGGAGATTCACGGCATAATCTAACCTGTTATTTCTCGACAACGCTTAAATACCTATTAGAACTGAAGAAAATCTCGCAGTATTTTCGTGGTTATTTATTTAATTATTTAGCGTTTGATGGTACATGACATTTACATAACGCAACATAAGAAAAAGTTGAAACTAAAAAAGCAGTGTTCAACAAATTATTCGGCAAATTGTCTTCACAAGAATCATCAAAAAAAAATATCTTGGAGACACCATTGAAAGATATAGTAGGGCTTCAAATAATAAGAAAACAAATAATGAAATAATAGCCTATATATCAATCTTTTTTTAAAGTTTTGTAAAGAATGAATGCAAAAAGAGAAAATAAAAGTGAAAATTGTAAATGGACAATTGTATGATAAATAAATGCTGAATTTACTCGCCACTTGTTGGGCTCATTGTCCAAATTTCTTATTTAAATTTAATTTTTATGTATTTATTATGACTGAAATTGTGAATCGCAGGTTGGTTACGCACCAGTTTAATCAATTTTTCTTATTCCATAGTTGAAAATGATTATAAGTAAAGCAAGATTATAAATAACGCAAGAAGGATTACGGTAGAAACCGGCACGAGTGAGCTGCGTGGCGCAGTTTCTGTGTCGTGAACACAGCGTGGCGCAGGCCACGTGCGGCGCAGTACTGTGCTGTCCTGCTCTGCGTCTCAATACGCGCTGTTCCACCCCAAAAGATAGAGACACAGAAACTGTGCTGCGCCGCCTGCGTCAACTGCGCGTCAATGTGCCCGGCCTAAGTGTTGATGACTGTGGTAGTGTGCGTGTTCAGTGTACAATGTGGTTTGTGTTATGGACAAGACAAGAAAGGATGGAGAGGGTAATTCCCGGTGTCTGCCCATTCAGACCTGTCCTTCTGAAAGACACCAAAGGGGCCTCAAAGCTTAACGTATCTATCCGACGGACTATTCACTATCAACAGTGTCGTATGCCCTCACTCCGTTCGCACTGCGGAGTGGTTTGGTATTTATCCAGGGATTGTGCACCAATAACTCTCCTACCCTGCCACAAGACTTGATGACGCAAATTTCTTCAACAACCAGGAGTCGAACCAGCTAACCCTGTGTCCGCGCCTGATAACATCACGTTGTTGCGGCCAACTGAGGTATTTTTTTTTTTTTTTTTTTTTTTAATTTTACAATTTCTTTCCTCCCAGCTGAAGGCTGGGAGGCAGGCTGCTGGAGAATCATGAAGACTCTTTTCAGCCTATCTAATCTACGGGGAGGGAAGGGAGGTGGAAGGTCGGCCGTGGCCTTGTTGGGAACCATCCCAGCATTCGCCTTGAGTGACTGGGGAAAACCCGTCAGGATGGCCGAACCGGGTTTGACCTCGGTCCTCCCGAAAGATATATAGGACGGCTAATGCGCCATCCTCATCTCTTAGTGAGGTAATGTTGCAGGCTAAAAATTACATTAACCTGCTGTTACAAAGCAACTAGGAGAATGTGGGCCATTAGCGCACTTTTTTGGTTGAACTGATTCTGAATATCTTATAAAACATTGTGAAGGTGCTCTCAAGTTTATATTAACTTATCTCCTTTATAGTTTTCCTATAGCAGCGACGAAGTGCTGTTTAGTTTAAGTGGCAGACTTCTGTCTCCTTGTATGGAAATGAAATATTAGAGATCAACTCCAATTAATCTCTGTTCAGCTAGATCAAATAACATGGAAATTGCTGCTACAAACTGGCTCTACCCTCAGGCATGTTACCCCGAGAAACGTAGCTCCCACTCTCCATGATTCAAACAAAAGAGATCAAGAATATGAAATTCGCAACTCAGTTCCTGAGAACTTATATGCAAAGCAATTTTGAAGATTGCTTTTACAGGTCAAACAAGGAATCCGTGCGAGTTGAATAAAAGTTTAAAGGAAAAGAAGTCGAATTGGTTTTTGCATAGCAAATCACTTCTGCTATCGTCTACCCGCTTCTGTGTTTCTTTCGCAAGTGAAACAAAGGCGGGGTAGTAGGAGGAGATCTCGAGCGGGGTGAAAACGAGCTCACACCTCTGGCGGCGGCCGATCGAACTAAGACGATGGGGGCGGTCACTGGGCCGCAGTGACGTCACGTCGCCTTAGTAACGGTGGCGAGGGAGTATGAGGGTGGTAACAGAGGCACACCATCCGTGTTGACATCCTTAGACCCTATCATCTTCATCGCCGCTTGTTGATATTAAGGCAAAAAGCATAATAATTGCTATATTCTATCTTCTAAGCCAGTCAAAAATAACGGGTGGAAAGTAGTATTCCAGGAATTAACTTTTTCGCAATTGTTTAATTGAATACAATTGTTATCAACAATGCTTATAACCTTAAAAATGATGTAACTTGGTACTGTAACAGCAATATCTCTGTGCATAGAGTATAAGAAAATGTCTGCGTCTATTTAATATAAGTAAACAAAACGCAATTAATAAGTAGTATATTAATTTAAATTCAATGCATGTTTTTCTTTCAGTGTTCTAGCGATTCATTTCTTCGCTGCTCTTTAAATAGAATTGTTATTAAATAACGTCCAGAACCTCTATTATAGAAACCTTTTCTTCTTTTTCTTCTTCTGGTCCCTAACCGTTCTGGATGTCGGCAACCATCTTGGCTGTCTTGTCTCTGTTAGTTGACGCTCGGATTAGCTCTGTAGTTGTCTTGGAGGTCCAGGTTCTCAGATTTTTTAGCCAAGATGTTCTTCTCCTGCCAGCCCTTCTCTTTCCTAGTATTTTCCCCTAGAGAGCAGACTACAGGAGTTCGTAACGGCTATAGTTCCTCATGACGTGGCCAAGGTACTGCAGCTTTATGGTAGTCAATATTACCGTATTCTTTTTCCTTTCTGCGGAGCGCCTCAGCATTTGTGGTGTGGAATGTCCATAGTACCCTCAAAATTCTTCGATAAGGCCACATTTGAATAAATTCTAACGAGTAGCCTTTTACTACAAAGTTTTCATTTATATTCCGAGTAAACTGTAATTATTCATCAAGGAATTAAGTACTGACGAAAAAATTGATTTTTCTCTGCGCGAATTCCTTTTACTATTGTTCTCTTTACTCAATACATTTAATTTTTACGATACAATTAACTTTTTTATCTGCTTAACGTCTCTCTAACAGCGAGGTCTTTAGAGACGGGAAAGGATGGGGGGCAAGGAATGGGAAGTAATTCGGCCATGGCCTTTTGAAGAAAGCATTCTGGCATTTTCCTGGAGTGATTTGGGAAACCATGGAAAATCCAAATCTAGATGCCCGGAAGGGGATTCGAATCGCCGTCCTCCCGAATGAGAGGCCTGAACGCTAGCCGTTACACCACCACGCTCGGTGATACAATTAACGATGGATTAAATCAGATAGACTATAATCTGAAGACGAGTTTGAGGAGTCCTGCTCTGATAGTGGTAATACAATGGTTGCTCTATAGAGTAAACTTTATAAGATTTAGAGTTCTGTTGACTTAGTTTTTAAACGATTGTTGAGTTATGTAACCTACATTAAGATTCGTCGATGCTCACAGTACACAGTGTTTGACTTTTTATCCCTCCATCAGTTTTTCAGTTTGAGCAACAAGAGCATAACCCACAATAATACTTCAATAGCTGGTGTCCAAGACCTCGTTCGTGTTTGTCAAGAATTTTGGGTTTTTACATTTTTACACGGAGCCTAAAATATTCCCAGGATAAAAGCAGCCGATGTTACTCCTTGCCAAACCAGCAACCTGCCAGTGGAACTTCTGTTAAAATCGGTTACACACTAAATGTGTGCAATATAAATTATTTATATTTGTTAACAGCTAAAAGGAACTGAAAAATCTCTGATATTCTAGAACATTTCAGAACATTCTTGTACATTCTAGAAGATTTCAATTATTTTTAGAAAACATTGGTTTAAATATGAAAATTCCCTAGGTCGACAACTTTCAACCACCATATATCTCGCATCCCCATTCCTTACCGATATTTAACCACCATAGTGCCCGATGGGAGACTCGAGGTTACTACCACACATAAACACCGGTTGTTTGCGCTGGGTCAGTTGTGGCTGCAAAGTGAAATACAGGGCACAAACGTCTTTGGTTGAAATATGAAAATACCCTAGGTCGACGACTTTCAACCACTGCATCTCCCACACTCCCACAGCTACTGACATGCAACTACCATAGTGCATCACGTGAGACTCGAGGCTACTTCCACACACAAACGCCACTGGTCTGCGATAGATAGTGTGGCTGCAAAGTTAAATACAGGGACACACACGGCTATATATATATGACTGCATACACCAAGTTTTCTTAAGAAACTGAGCAATTACGCTGTTATCTAAAATCTTGTCGGAATTATTAATGACCGCTATACAGTTGTCTCTTGCAGCTTTCCAGGAATATAACTGCCCTTTAAACTCACATGTGACAAAGTTTCATAGTGCAAACTAGGCGCTAAAAAATTCAATAACAGAAAATGTGCTACTTCGTCACCAATAAAGGTAACCTAATCACGCCATTAGGAAGGAAGATTACAAAACAAATTTAATTTTTTTTTTTCTATAGCAGGTCATGACGCAGTATCAGAAATTAGATCAATACTTCAATAATATTCGTCCCATTGAAGATTAATCTAGTTAATGGTGAATAGAAACATCTCAGAACAGCTTGTTGCTCCGGTGCTGGAGTAACTGAAGACTATGACTGGAAAACTGACATCAGAAATCAGATTAAGTAGAACAATCTTTCTGCAACCTAATACTGTCTGATTACAAAGCCTGTAATTGAGTGCCGGGAGGTTAAGAGACTGGACTATGCTGTTATGGAGTTCTTCTTGATATAATTACCCAGTGTTCTTACAAAATTACTCATACATCCGTCACCAGTTCATAGGAGAATTGTTAATGGATTTGAGGAGGATTAACGTTTTTTTCTTTCCTGTCTCATTATTTTTAAGTTAAACTTAGTTCGCAACTAACGCGTTTGCTGTCTGTACTTCATTGAAGAGATAAACTAGAGAAATCGAACTCCCATTAATTTTTCAACAAGATTGCATAAATGTAGGGACAGTTACAGTTAGCAGCTAAGAGTAACAGTACTGTGCCAAGTGGAGACTCTAGTGTACTATCAACATTAGTGTGAAAGTGTGTACCAATCGGTACTTGGAGCTATCGATCGCTTCATTGTTTTTCACCA
>JARYHS010008074.1:366154982-366193156 GCA_031002005.1 Vandiemenella viatica | reverse complement strand
ATTTTTAAATTACTTTATTAATGAACAACCGTCGAATAATCATTCACACGAATTAAAAAAATACGTTACATCAATTAATTGGTCATAGTTCTGTATTCATCCTGTGGTCACACTCGCAGACATTTTTGCTGTATCGGACCACACCAGTATTCCACGTAGAACGGAAGCCGAGAGGCGCCAGATCGGGGCACCGCCGCCTCACGACCCAACGATTCACTGAGGTCTCTAGACTCGCAATGCCACTCACACTTATTTTAATACTTCAGCCTTGTGACAAAATATTACATATTAGTGCCGAGCGTGGTGGGTGAGTGGTTAACGTTCTGGCCTCGCTATCGGGAGGACGCCGGTTTTGAATCCCCGTCCGGGCATTCAGATTTGGGTTTTCCATGGTTTCCCCAAATCACTCCAGGCGAATGCCGGGATGCTTCCTTAAAAAAAAGGGCATGGCCGAATTCCTTCCCGTGCCTTGCCCCCCGTCCCATTCCACTTCTAATGACCTCGATGTCGACGAGGCGTAAAGCTATAAGTAAAAAAAAAAAAGAGACATATTAGCCAGGGCGTATCCAGGATCAGAGCTAGAGGGGGGCAACATTTGAGCTAGGGTGGGGGAGGCAAATCATATTGGTTTCGAGTAAGTGGGGTGGGGCACTGAAACATGACGATTTCCTACAAAATGAAACTCAAACCTATTGAGGAAACTATTTTTATTATTGATTAATAGAGTAATCCAACAACTTAATCTAAGGACCTACTATATAGTAAATTAAGGTCGTAACTCAGTTATAGTTTATGTAAACATTAATCGACTCGGATTCTTAGAAAATTTTTGCAATATCTTTTTTTCTCAATATCTCACTGTGCTCTTTCACGAAATTTCGATGCACATTCATCAGGCATAATCCTGTCAATCTTTGCTCTCACAAAGTGCTGCTGAGCCAATTCTTCACTCGTCGAAACGTACTGAAGGCAACTTAATTTTTCTTCTAGGGGAGGGGGGGGCAGCAGCTCCCCCCTCCCTCCCCTGCCCCTCGCTGGATACGCCCATGCATATTAGTATGGTTTTCTTTTTCAGAAACGTATGGAAATCTGTTCACGTTTAGAGCCGGGGTAGGAGTCTTACATAAACAACATGTAGAAATATACGTTGACATGAATGAAATAAAATATAGTTCTGTGGCATAACCAAATAACTCTCCTAGAGGAAGTAAAAAAAAGTATAATATGTTAGGAGGTAATAGTACGCATCAAAATAAGAGAAACTGTCTGACAAAAATTGGGACACAAACGCAAACACATACTTTGAGATTTGATAGCAAGTGCTCATTGTGACGCCCGTCCGTGGCAAAGCATGCCTATGCCCTTCGCCATAAGGTTCACGCACTGAGCTGGTTGGTCCTGTACGCGCTGACTTGCATTGAGGACGCGATCCTTTATTGTCGCACACTAACACGACTGCCACTTGCTTTACATGCCAAAGGGAAGAGGTGTGAATTGCAATGGATGAACATCACATTGCTCACCTGCTATTAATTCCGAAATTATGGGTTTGCGGTCCTATGTTCAATAGACATTTTTGCTTTACTTTGATGCATACTATACCCTCTTAAACCATTTGAAACTTTTTTTTAACACCCTGCATAATATCTTAATTCCCCACAGGAACTTATATCCAGGCCACATGAGACGATATTTACGGCTTGCTGTGAATGGGATGGTTTGTAGACATCATTTCAGGACACATAGGACTCGCTAACAATACACGTTTAATGTACGCACATACGAGTGCAATAAATATGCTGTCCGATATTTAGCACCAGGTATGTGTTCAATCACCAGGTCGTACCCCCCCACAAATTTACTTACCCTGTAGCTTGGAGAAACATTCAGATGAGATGTTTCGTCAAACTTCCTTTGGCTGATCAAAGTGAAACATGTCTTTGAATGGAAATTGATCTGAGTCGAGCCAGCATAGCAGCTTTTTTTAATTTAAAATATTATTGTTCTGAAACAGGAGTGGTGTGAGCACAGCTTCTTGGATGCTCAATGTATGATATTCTATGCTATTCACAATTTTAAAATACCTTTATTGTAAACATAAAGAACGAAAGACACAAAACATTTATTTGAGCAGGAGACGATTCTGGAAAAAAAATCACATAAATTTATAAATCACAATTCAAAGGAACATTCAATAAAAACGTTTTCTGACGTATTTTGGAAGAAATAAATGATTAATTACTGCCCACAGGAATTTTTGTGACTTGTCTACTGCGTTGGACTGTGCTGATCATCAAATTCTGTTACAAGAATTAATATATTATGGTACAGATGGCATTGTTAACATATCGAGCGTGGTGGGTGAGGCTGAATGCTATGCTGTAGACTGACTTTTTTTAGAAGACTAGGAGGAATCTCATAAGCTAGAGCAACCTGTTATTTGAAAAACTGTATCAGACAAAAGGGCGAAACTATGGTGAAATGGTTCTAAGTCTCCCTTTCCGACAGCGGTACGAAGGGTGCAAAACGATCATGATGATACCATAGAACCGAGCGTGGTGATTGGACTGTAACGCTCGGGCGTGGCATTCGGGAGGATGAGTGTTCAAATCCCCGTTCAGCCATCCAGATTTCTGTTTTCATGATATCCGGAAACCACGCCAGGTGAATGCCGGAATGGTTTCTTCAAAAGGCCCTACCTTCTCTCGCCTCTAATGACCCCGTATTCGACGAACCGTAATACCCAAAAACAAAACAAAAAAACCATAAAAAATGCCATCAAACTAAATGCATACTGATGACTCTCAGCACATGTGGCTGTAACCTATCTACAAAAACAGCAACGTTACTGGAGACTGGCGTGTTGTTCAAAATTTTGTGTAAGCATCGTATAAAGATATAACTGCGTAAAATTAGTTACATTGGCGGTGTATAGCTGTTAGTTACCATTGTATAACCCCTGTCTGATTTACTGATCAATCAGGTGCAGTAAAATAAGATAACAATTTAATGTAAACTAGCTGGTACCCACGACTTCGTTCGTGATGGTAAAGAATTCATATTGACAGCTATAGACATCTAACCACCCTAGTGCACGATGGGAGACTCGATACTATTACCACACACAAGTACCAGTCTTCTGCGCTAAGTAGTTCCGGCAGCAAGGTAAAAGTGATACACCATGACACTTTTGTCTTTGGCAGAAGTATGAAATTGCCACAGGTCGACCACTTTCAACCCCCATTTCTCAAACACCCCCATAGCTAACAACCATAGTGCACTACATGAGATACGATTCTGCTACCAAACACAAACACCAATGCTCTATGCTATGTAGTTGTGGCAGAAAAGTGACATATGCGGAGACAGTCGAAATACGAAAATATCCTTGGTCGGCCATTAACAACCACCACATCTATCACAGTACCACAGTTTCTGAAATTCGGCCGCTGTTGTGATCGAAAGGTGACTCTGTGCTACTACTACACACAAACGACAGTTATCTGTGATCTGTAGTTTTCGCTGAAAAGTGATACACCATGATACTTTTGTCTTTGGCAGAAGTATGAAATTGCCACAGGTCTACCACTTTCAACCCCCATTTCTCCCACACCCCCATAGCTACCGACATCTAACAACCATAGTGCACTACATGAGATACGATTCTACTACCAAACACAAACACCAATGCTCTATGCTATGTAGTTGTGGCAGAAAAGTGACATATGCGGAGACAGTCGAAATACGAAAATATCCTTGGTCGGCCACTTACAACCACAATATCTACCACAGTACCACAGGTTCTGAAATTCGGCCGCTGTTGTGATCGAAAGGTGACTCTGTGCTACTACTACACACAAACGCCAGTTATCTGTGATCTATAGTTTTCGCTGAAAAGTGATACACCATGACACTTTTGTCTTTGGCAGAAGTATGACACTGCCACAGGTCGACCACTTTCAACCCTCATTTCTCCCACACCCCCACAGCTACCGACATCTAACAACCATAGTGCACGACAGGAAAGACGATTCTACTACCACACACAAACACCAAAATTCTATGTTATGTAGTTGTGGCAGGAAAGAGAAGTATACGGAGATACGAATTTTTGGTCGAAATATGAAAACGCCCTGCACTGACCAACTTTAATCATTATATCTCCCACATCCCCACAGCTATCGGCATTCGGCCAACGTTGTGCACGACAGGTAACTCCATGCTACTTCCACCCACAAACATCAGTGATCTGTGCTAGGTAGTGGTGGCTTAAAAGTGAAATATAGGAAAAAACATTTTTTTTTTTTTTTTGTAACAGTTTAACGTCCCTTTTTAACAACGTGGTCTTTAGAGACGGGAAAGGATGGGGGCAAGGAATGGGAAGGAATTCGGCCATGGCCTTTTGAAGGAAGCATCCCGGCATTCGCCTGGAGTGATTTGGGGAAACCATGGAAAACCCAAATCTGGATGCCCGGACGGGGATTCGAACCGCCGTCCTCCCGAATGCGAGGCCAGAACGCTATCCGTTACACCACCACGCTCGGTAGGAAAAAAAAAAAAACCGTCTATTTTTATATATATATAAGATTAGGAGCAGACCGTAAGGATTTTATCCAAATTCCAAGTAAACAAATACATAAAAAAGATAAATAAATACTTTTGACAACAATGGCACTGGCATTTTAAATATTTAATTACTAGACGACCCGTGCGAAAATTTCGCGAATAAAATGCGATGAATAGTGAGGTTGAATATAATGTCACCAAGTTCACGAAAAATTCCTTTCTTAGAATATAATGTTAACACGGCGGAAACCTTAGTCTTTAATACGATATGTCATTTATCTATATCGATTAGATATCAAGGGAAATATAAGGCTAGTGACACAAAAATACGTTGTAGAACAATTTATACTTTTTCCCTTTAATAGTTGAATTCCAAACACTTCTTTCTTAAAATATGATGTCATTAAAGCTGAGACATTATTCCTCACAATCGTACTTGATTTACCGATTTTGGATAGATATCAAGGGATATAAGTGGCTCGAGACACAAAAAACTGATTTTAGAAAAATTGACTTTTTGGCCTTTTATGGGTCGAATTACGAAAAATTCCTTTCTTAAAATATAATGTTACCACGGCGGAGACCTTATTCTTTAATATGATACCTCATTTTTCTATATCGGTTAGATATTAAGGGAGATAAATCGCTCGTGACACAAAAATGCGTTATAGAAAAATTTATACTTTTTCCCTTTAAGGGTTGAATTCCAAACACATTCTTTCTTAAAATATGATTTCACGAAGCTGATACATTACTCCTCATAATCCTACCTCATTTATCGATTTGGGTTAGATATCCAGGGAGATAAATGGCTCGAGATAAAAAAACGCATTTTAGAAAAAGTGACGTTTTTTGCCCTAAAAGGGTCGAATTACGAAAAATTCCTTTCTTAAAATATAATGTTACCATGGCGGAGACCTTATTCTTTAATGTGATACCTCATTTATCTATATCGGTTAGATATTAAGGGAGATAAATCGCTCGTGACACAAAAATGCGTTATAGAAAAATTCATACTTTTTCCCTTTAAGGGTTGAATTCCAAACACATTCTTTCTTAAAATATGATTTCACGAAGCTGATACATTACTCCTCATAATCCTACCTCATTTATCGATTTGGGTTAGATATCCAGGGAGATAAATGGCTGGTGATAAAAAAACGCATTTTAGAAAAAGTGACATTTTTGCCCTATAAGGGTCGAATTACGAAAAATTCCTTTCTTAAAATTTAATGTTACCATGGCAGAGACCTTATTCTTTAATATGATACCTCATTTATCTATATCGGTTAGATATTAAGGGAGATAAATCGCTCGTGACACAAAAATGCGTTATAGAGAAATTTATGCTTTTTCCATTTAAGGGTTGAATTTCATACACCTTCTTTCTTAAAATATGATTTCACGAAGCTGATACATTACTCCTCATAATCCTACCTCATTTATCGATTTGGGTTAGATATCCAGGGAGATAAATGGCTCGAGATACAAAAAACGCGTTTTAGAAAAAGTGACATTTTTGCCCTATAAGGGTCGAATTACGAAAAATTCCTTTCTTAAAATATAATGTTACCATGGCGGAGACCCTATTCTTTAATATGATACCTCATTTATCTATATCGGTTAGATATTAAGGGAGATAAATCACTCGTGACACAAAAATGCGTTATAGAAAAATTTATACTTTTTCCCTTTAAGGGTTGAATTCCAAACACATTCTTTCTTAAAATATGATTTCACGAAGCTGATACATTACTCCTCATAATCCTACCTCATTTATCGATTTTGGTTAGATATCCAGGGAGATAAATGGCTCGAGATACAAAAAACGCATTTTAGAAAAAGTGACATTTTTGCCCTATAAGGGTCGAATTACGAAAAATTCCTTTCTTAAAATATAATGTTACCATGGCGGAGACCTTATTCTTTAATATGATACCTCATTTATCTATATCGGTTAGATATTAAGGGAGATAAATCGCTCGTGACACAAAAACGCATTGCAAAATTATTGATACTTTTGCCCTTTAAGGGTCGAATTCCGAAAACTTTTTGGCTTAATATATGACGTCACTAAAGCAGAGATCTTAATCTTTAAAACGATACTTCATAAAACGGTTTCAGATAGGTATCCAGGGAGATAACTGACTCGAAACACAGAAATCAGCATTTTAGAAAAATTTACATTTTTGCCCTTTAAGGATCGAATTTCGAAAACTTTCTTACTTAAAATACGATTTAACCAAAGTGGAGACCATAAGCTTTAAAATGACACCTCATTCATTGATTTCGGTTAAGTATGAAGGAAGATATAGGCTTGTGACAAAAAAATACCTTATAGAAATAATATATATGATCATTTTAACATGCAACTGCAGATAAATAGTATCCGACATCTACCTACGGATCAAGGTTCACAGAAACAAAATAAAGCAGTAACTACTTGATCATTTTCGTCTGAGACGTCTCTTTTAACTTAGCTTAAAAGTGTCAAAGAAATACAATTTATGACAGAACTTTATAGCAGCCAAGACTTATATGTCTGGGAAGTTTTTTTCGGTTCACCGTTGGCGCGGGCGATACTGAATGCACCAGATGCCGCCGTGTCGCTTGCTAATGAAGTTTCCCCTCTGGAGTGCTGACGAGGGGCACACGTGGCGTGGAGACCATCAAAGGGTTGCAGTTCAAGCAGCCCTTCCCGCATGCGTCGGTTTTCATTTCGAGCTAAATATACCAGCGCCAGAAAGTGTGCAGCCAGCAGCATTTGACTATATACTAGTGTCCAGCCTGTTTTCGTGTCTCTTTTAAGCACTGGGGCTAGCAAGCGAATCAGAAGGGAGACTCCAAAAAATGGTACATATGGTAATCAAAAAAGTCGGCACTGCCAGAAATTAAGGTAACATGACGTAACTTCCACAAAAGCAACATCACGTTGTCTGTAGGTGTGCAGTGAAGAGAAGGTTTAGAATTACCCCGAGCTAAGAATCAAGGAGACACCTGCAACACAAGCTGTTTCGTGATATTGCTGCAGGTAGTTCCAATTATATTATTTTATAATCTCAAAAATTTATTTCATTCCATGACCAAAATTAAAGATCAAGTGCACAGCTAGATTATCGTTATTTTACCGTTTGAGCAATTGCAATTGATAGAATGGTGGCTGCAAAGTGTACTGAATTATCTTTAAATTGAATTGTTTTATGTTAGGTACTTTATAATAAATGAGAAAATTGAAGGCTTAGTTAACAAAATCTGTTTTTGAAGTAGTTGTATGGTTCCGACGATTCGTACACCTGCCGTGATTGTTTGTTGTAATATCCTTATTCTGCAGCGTGATATGACAAAGAAGACATTGTATCTCAAACAAGATGGACTTTGAGAGACTATTATCGGACATTTCCACAGTGTAAAGTGAGTACAGCGGGTGTAGTTAATTGTTATTTCCTTATTTAGTGTAAATAGAAGAACTAAGAAGTATAATTTTTATTTATTATGCCTGTGTGAAGCTTCCGTCCGTTTCATCTCTAGTTTTTTATATTTCTCTGTATTCATATAACGCGTTCATTGTTCTTAGGTTTTAGCTATTGCCTGTCTCTGTTGCCTGTTGTAGGCTGAAGGCCGATTCATGGATCCTGGCTGAACTACGATGTAATGGACTTATCGGTTCACTACACACATTTACAGATAACTGAGTCGAATGAGTAAATTTGCACTTACTTAACGTTCAGTTGTATGCAACGAACCTGATTGAATGGCCGATACCGTTACAGGCTTTCTGATTTCATTTTTTTTTTTTTTAATAGTATTTAACGGCTCGTCTACTTGATTTTAACTTCCACTAATTGTTTCCGTGCTGGCTGACAGGTCAGCTGTTGCCGTCCCCATTGTTCTGTCGCTATCGACCTGCCCACGTGGAGCCTCCTCCCCCGCACGTCATCTGCTCTCCCTCTCCCCACAAGACTCTCGGAACCAGCCTCAAACTACCAAAAATCTTCTCTGTTTTCTTCGAGGAAACGTCGTTTTCGTGTTATTTCTGGTTATCAGCTTCCTTAACGTATCGTCATAGCTACATCTTCTGCTAGGTTTTGCAATGATATAATAGCGGAGCATGGAATTTATAGCTCAGAAGCATTTCAGAAACAAGTGTGATCATAAAAAGAGAGGCAAGCTGGGGTCTATTAATCGTTTCAGTCAGAGATAAGATTTTAACAATAAACCCATTTCATACCGTGGTTAAAACAGTAATGTGATTAATGATGCATTTAGTTTACTGTAGGTGACTCTCTAAGTTAAAAATGAAGCTTGTCTATTGCAAGTGTATACATATGCAATAATAAACAAAGTTGAGTATTAGTTGTTATCGCTGTTTAGTTCTTTTGGTATGGTACTCTCCCATTTGAAAGATCGACTGTAATGTTAATAACTTCTTCCTGTACGCTAAAAATCGATGTGGACTACTAGTAACATAAGCTTCACTTCACTAGGCTGGAATCCTTAGCTTTGTCAGAGTCAAACTTCACGACGAATACACCACTTTCTCTTACGTCTATCTATTGTTATAATAATCGCACTTTTATATTATTAGCTAGAATTATGTATCCTGATGATATTAAAACAAATCATCTTCCTTAAAACTGGAAACATCAAAAAGGAAAAGGAAACGGGAAACGAAAGTGTACCAATTTTTTTTTAACGTGACAAAAAAAAAGTGTGAGATGATATTTTTATCATGTTTTCGATTAGTGTGAACGATTTTACAGTGTTGTTTCGTTCCAGTATGTTTATTAACTCCATAAATTTCGTTAAACAAGGAACGTACAGCTTGTTGTCTGCTTATTCAATTTTTTTTCACCTGTTTACCGATTTCAGCAAGAAAAAAGCAGGAAATTCTGACACCCGGTCCCAAAACTTCCAAGCGTCATGAAAGATAGTTGAAGGTGATTAACCTGTTAGCCGACGTTTAACCGTCAGAACTGCGGTTAAAATATGTCGTTATGTTCTAAAGGATTCGTTTCGAGAAAAGCGTTAAGTATTTTTCGGAACTGTTTTGTCCAAGTTTCGCGATGAAGTAGGGGTAGTATCTTGAATTAACATTGCTATGTAAGATTACACAGAGATGGCATAAATGCCACAACGGACACTCATAAATTATCGTTACAGCATGGCTCTTATTAACCATAAAACTACAAACTCTTTTAGAGACAGTTTCTTGCAGGGAGCTGGTGGCGTTTTGCTTCCTTTGCTCTCTAACAAATAAAGGCAGCGTTTTAATGACCACCGCCTCGTCGGGCAGGAGCTGTAAAACTTCAGAGCGGAAAAGAAGATTTAAATGACTTACAGACCAATTTAATAAAGGAATTTATGTAAAACGAAATGTATGTTATACTAATGATGACACTCGTATTTTGCTGCGTCGATTAATTGCAAAGTACACTGTCGATACTTATAACACATATTATTGATTTCATGCACAAGGGTGTAGGAAGATTCTCTTTTATGGGTAAGGGTGTCAGGGATTGGAATAAGTTACCAAGAGAAATGATGAATAATTTACCTAAAACGTTGAAAAAATTTAAAGCTAAAATTTGTAGAGGGCAAATGTAGGTTGGTGCAGGATAGGGGGAAGATGGGTGTGTAGGGAAATTGCCACCGGAGCCTGTGCTCCATCGCAGTTTAATTAAATAAAAAATAAAATATTTCGAGTGAATGAAATTTCATATTATTATGTTAATTACGTCTATTGCTGTCTTGGATCAATTCCGCTAGCTAATTATGAAATAAGCATTTGTTTTAATTTTTATCTAAACGCTATATTATACCTTTACGCGCAAGCTTTTCCCACCTTTCAGACTGGCTTTATTATTGTTATTTTAAATCTTGCGGTGTTTCTAAATAAACTTCCCAAGCGAAACAGACGGCTCATATTTTCGTTAGTGCCTGGGCGTTTTTCGTTGTATACTATAGTGAATGTTTACTGTGAAACATTATTTTCTATCTTTGTAACAATTACCGAAAAACAATCAGATTCCTAACACCAAGTGGATTTGTAAAAATCGAAAATCTGAAACAGTATTTAGGTTCACCTAGATCTCTGCAGTAAGAGCTACAGACGGTGTTAATTTTTGCTCTTACACTCCCATCCTTTATGATACTCGTCCAGTAATGGGTATGTATATATGTGTGTATATATATATATAATAAAACTATAACTGGGAAAAGACTATATTCAAGTATTTTTTAATGAGTTGGGGTAGTACTAAACAGCAAGGGAAAATAAATCAACTGCTTTTGAAATTTGTGCCCGTCTGTCTGCGTGCTGGAATGAATGCGATTCACGGATCAACTACTGGTTGCTTTCTGACAAGGTTTTGATTAATATGCAGCTCCTGGTGCTGAAGTTAAAACAGGGTATGTTTTATTTTGATGTTATGTCGGATAGCTGAGATAAAGATGTCCATAAGTTAGTATCAATTCTTCTCATTGAACGCGATTCCTAGAAAATGTGCTGGACTAATTTTGATGGGGTTTCGATTACTGTGCAATGTTCCATGTCGGCATGGTGAAAATTTAAGACTTTTTACGCGTTTCACATAAAAGATTTTCAGTTGATGTACAGTGCGTAGTCCGGAATGATAAAATTAAGTTTCCATTGCATGTGCAATCATAAAGCTGAGAAAATTAAGATAAATTTTCCTTGAACACGATTTACGCAAAAACGTCTGGTCGGATTTTAATGGGGTTTCTTTTCATGTGCGTTGTGGTCCCACAGGTAAATGGTAAAACTGAGAAATTTTCACATAATTTTTCTTTGAACACGATTCAGGCAAATACTTCTTTCCGGAATTTGATGGGGTTTAGATTAATGTACAGTCCGTTGTTGCAGTAGTACAATAATGTATGTTTTCTTTAATTAATATTTGAGTCGAAAAGCTGAGAGATTAAGATATATGTGTCCAAAAAATTGTATCCATTTAAAAATAAGTAATTTCAGCGCACGAGTGGCTTCGTATAACGGAGTTACAGATTGTTATGGACGTCCTTCGTGCAGAAATAATTATCGTTCAGTGAGTTATATGGACCGTGGGCTATGCAGCTCTTGATGATGTTGGTTTAAGTGAGAGGTCTGAAAATTTAACAGTCCACGAAGTTTTGGGCAACTGATAGTTTCTTCTTACTCGAATTTTGGTCTACATTGGACCACGGAAAGCAACTGGTTTACTGCTTCGCCTTTTCTTCTCCTCGCATCATTTTTTGACTGAGGTTCCCTCTTCTTTCTCCAGACCAGGATTTCCTGGGTTTAAACGCTCTTCGATTATCCATCTCATCGGAATGGACCCCAAATTTTTCAATATCTTTTCTCGTTTCTTCAACTTGTTTTGTTGTCATCTTTAATTTAGTGATTTAGATGAAAATTCTTTTTGCTAACCTACTCTACTCATTCTTATAAGATGTTCGCAAAATTTCAAATTTTCCTTGTGCATTATATCTGCAATTTTCTCAGCATACCTAAAGAGATTTTCATTTTTCCTCTCGACTTATTCCTTCGATATTCAGTTGACAAATGCGTAGAGATGGTCCAATTCTACGAGCTTGTGGGTCCTGAAAAGGACCTTCTGGCTCCTTTTTGTGTATCCTTTGACCGAGAGGTCTATTCAGACAGTTCGGTCTCATCTTATCGCTGTTGCTTTCTTAGCACCACCCAGGGGTCACGTGTAGGGCAATTGAGGTTATACCTACGGACGTGAAGCAACTTAGTCGTTCAGTGGTCAAGGATTTTCCTCACAGTCAACACAGACCTGTTATCCTAGAGGTAGGAATGTCCATACCTGTTATACGATCACACCCTACACCAAGATGGAACTTCAAGAAAGCCAACTGGATTGAATTTGTAAAACAAACAGACTCCAACATCAGATGGATTAAACCAACCTACAATAATTATAATAGATTTGTTGGGATCATTAAAGGTGTAGCTAGACGATGCATTCCTAGAGGATATCGCAAAGAGTACATCCCTGGTTGGAGCCCAGAGAGTGAGAATTTATTAATGAAATATGAGGAACATCCAACCTCTGATAATGCAACACGCCTCCTTCAATCACTAGATGAGGGTCGTAGAAATATCTGGCATCGCACAGTAGAATCCTTGGATTACACCCACTCTAGCAGAAAAGCCTGGTCAGTCATTAGAAAATTGGACAGCTCAACCCCTGTGATCAGAAGATCAAAAACTGCCATCAATCTGAATGATTTTGCCAAACATCTAGTATCGGTTTCTAAGAACACAAAAGATAAGCAAACCAAAAGAGATATCAAATTAAAATTACGCAACAAGAAAAAAGCAGCCCAAAAATCTTCTGAATTCTCCATTCCATTCCATGAAGAAGAAACCAAAGATGCAATCAAACAAATGAAACTGGGAAAAGCAGCTGGATTTGATGGTATATATCCTGAACTTTTGGCCCACTGTGGACCAGCTACAGTAAGATGGCTTACTAACTTCTTCTCAAATATCCTACAAACTGGAAACCTCCCACTGTTAATGAAGAAAACAAAAATATTAGCCATATTAAAACCAAATAAGGACCCCACGAAAGTGGCAAATTATCGACCAATAGCACTTCTAAGTGTAACATACAAACTCCTTGAGCGCCTGATCTACAACAGAATTTCTGAAGTGATCAATAAACACATTCCCATAGAACAAGCAGGATTTAGGCCAGGGAGAAGTTGTAATGACCAGGTTTTCACTCTCACCTCTCATATTGAAAATGGGTTTGAGAAGAAATCAGTAAGTGTGGCTGCCTTTTTGGATCTGTCAGCTGCTTATGACACTGTTTGGCGAGAAGGACTTCTTCTGAAATTTTTGAGTATTATCCCATGTCGAAAACTTACAGAACTACTTAACAACATGTTGAGCAATAGATACTTTCAGATATACTCTGATAACGACAGAAGCAGAATATTTATACTAAATGATGGTTTACCCCAAGGATCTGTTTTAGCACCCCTTCTATTCAATTTGTATACTCATGATTTACCGGAAACATCTTCAAGAAAATTTACTTACGCTGATGACATTTGTTTGGTGAACCAGAACCCCAACTTTTCTGATGCGGAAACAACTTTATCAGCTGATCTGGAAAAGTTAGATGACTACTTCAAGAAATGGTGCCTCCATCTAAATCCTCAGAAAACAGTTATTTCAAAATTTCATTTGCGCAACAGACAAGCACACTATAAACCAGAAGTTAAATTCAGAGGCCAACTATTGCCTTTTTGCGGCACACCAAAATATCTGGGTATAACACTGGACAGAACTCTAACTTTCAAACAGCATCTCTCAAATGTGGCTGCCAAAGTCAAAACGAGAAACAATATTCTCCATAAGCTTGCTGGTACTTCATGGGGAGCCAGTGCTCACATTCTAAGATCCACAGCCTTAGCTCTGTCATACTCTGTTGCTGAATACTGCTGCCCATCCTGGATCAATAGTGTCCATACAAAGAAGGTAGATGTGCAACTCAATCAGGCAATGAGGATAATTACGGGATGTATTCATAGTACGAACACCATATGGCTTCCAGTGCTATGCAACATCTCACCCCCAGCACTAAGAAGATCAGAAGCTCTTTTAAAAATCTGGAAAAATATCCTGAAGAACCCTCGGCTGCCTATACATCAAGACATAATTCAAGCGAAACACCAACGCTTGAAATCAAGAAAACCACCATGGCGCACAGCAATCAACCTCACAGAGTCCTCTTTCAACACCAATAAGCTGTGGAAAACTCAGTGGGAGCAGTCATCAGTAGCCAATAAAAATCTAGTTGAGGACCCCTCAGTAAGGTTACAAGGTTTCGAACTCCCTAGGCGGCAGTGGAGAATCATCAACCGAATTCGAACAGGACAAGGCAGATGCGCCTACTTATTATACAAATGGGGCTGGGTAGATTCTGCAAATTGTGACTGTGGAGCCACCATACAGACAATAAATCACATCGTTTCTGACTGTCCTCTTCGGGCCTACAAGGGAACAATGGCGGAAATCCATGATGCGTCGATCAGTGCAGTTGACTGGATTAAAACATTAGATCTCGAGATATGAAATTGTACAAGCTTGTCATATGTATATTTACTATTGTGTACCTCATAAATAATCATACGATAAATAAATAAATTTTTCCTCTTTCACCAGGTACGGAATTTTCCATTTACTTGCCCTAGGATTTTCTTATTCTTTTTTCTCTATCTAACTTCTCCATCTCCATTTTCTTATTCAGACCAGATATTCAGAGCTGAACATTGCCTGTCTTGACAACTGTTGTATAATGTCTAATCTTTCAACTACTAGTTTATTAATAACGGAATTGCTGTATAATATTTCACTTCCAACTTGGCTCTAATTGTAAGGTATTGTAATACTTAGAAATGAGATTCACATGTTACTATCTCTAGAACATAAAAGTCAAAGAGTTAGTATAAGTAGTAGAAGGGAAAGTTTTAATTGATACACACTGAGTTAAGAACTTTAGCATTCTAACGCATTGACGTACGGGTTACATTTTGTTTTATTTTAGTTGAGTACAAAGGTATCTCACAAAGTGTGGTCAAATATCACGCACTGTGATCATCTAAGAATTGAAGTTTGTCAACCGAATATTATGGAAACTCATCCTTGTGCACTTTGAAGAATCCATTAGCTTGGAGGAATTTCGGAAACTACTGAAAACTGATATCTGAATGGCCACACGAGATTTGAACCTCCCGAATGTCAGGACTACTCTCGATATATATTTCATGATGGTAGCGTTATTTGGAGGTAGAAGTCAGTTTCGGTTTGGAAATTTGCTGAGTTTTATCCAAGACAAGTGAAATATTCTTCTAGATTGTTGTGGGCTCAAAACGTTTGTCAGAGGGGTGGAGGTAGAGTTTGACCGAACACTCTTAAGACAGAAGTATGAGGTTTCAACGGAGTAACAGTTGAAATCGTAAAAAAACATAACTTTGTCCATCAGCCGAAGGCTCCGGAAGAAGGCATACCCTGTCCATGAGTCACTGATGGACAGCCTGTCCTTTGTTCCGATACCCACAATTCTACTTGGAGTGTGAACCACGGAGCGATCACAATGTATTTCACATATACAGATGAGGATTTACTAGAGTTAATAGTCGTGTTAAAGGCCCGTAAAAATTCCAGCCAGTACTAGGAATCAAATCACTGATTTTCTTGAGCTCCTTGGCTTTCAATGAACTCACACAAAAGCAATTATAACTGATATTATTCCTTTTATTAATAAATAAATAACGCCAAAGCAATTGCTTTGGCGTTATTTATTTATTAATATTATTAGCAATTGAGGAAAATGATCCACAACATCCAGATATTATTCCTGTTCTACTTATGAGTTTTCGCTCCTATGGAGATTTACGTTCGTTGTAACCGTTGTATTCTGATAATGGGGCCTAAGATTTCATAGATAAGTAACTTTCTATTTATATTTTCCTTATATCATCTTTCTCAGGTTCAGCCAGATCAAGGCTAGAATCTTCACTTCGTTTGAATGTGCTCTTTAGTGCTGTCAGGATGGTCTTTTTGCCTTCCATCTAGAAACACCAACTATTAACAAGAAAAAACATTAATCATACTTCTAATATATGGAAACTGATAAATTTAACCAAAATATACAACAATCAGATTTCATGAATATGAAGTCATTTAGGTGTAAACATGTAGTTTAAGAAAAACCAGAAATGAATACATATTCACAAAACCAGTTATTAAAAAATGTAGCAATTTCGCAGGGGTACAAAGAAACGCTATTAAATTAAACATCTGTCAGGAAAAGGTAGTGCGCATTTCAGAACTCTGACTGAACGGTTCGGCTTTACCGTCGAGGAGTTTTCTACCATGTCAGTTAGTCTTTTGATAGCCGACTGAGTTGTCCTCCAGTTAACTTTTTCAACTGAGTAATGCGATCATCGAAACCACTGAATTGCATCAAATGATTTATTGCACTATTTTTCGATTGCTTGTACTTTTAGATAAAATCAATCGCCTGTAGTGACAAACTGACGGTGGAAAATTTGGCTAGCGAAACACTTAATAATCAGTAGACCTTAGGTAACATTAAACACATACTTTGCTACGTTACAACAGAGACAGCGATTCAAACTATTTTGCCACGTTTGCTGAAAACTTACGAACTATGAGCAGTAGTGGCACGTGAGACATATTTCGTGATTCTGTTAAGTACGCTACTGTTACCAAGCACTCAACTGCTATTGAAGCTTAACCGTCATGCACGCTTAGCTTGTTCAGACTCTGTAAGCTCAAAGTACATCTTTAGAGGAACACTACACCTAATGTAATATTATGCTTGGATCTTACATAATATTATAGTTCCAACGCATGGCTGCTTCAAAACTTGAAATGACTCTAATAAAGACGAAATTCTAACAAAAACTGCGATGAAATTATTAGGAAGCAGTTCAGAAGGATATCAAACCATAACGATCTATAAATCAGTGGTATTGAAAATTACATGTGCTGCGTACAAGTGATAGGTACACAACGCTGTCATGCCTGTACTTCATTTAGAGTTAATACAATGTGAAAACAATCAAATAAATTATATCAACGGAGGAACACAAACGCTAAAATTTCACGAGGCATAGAACTCGGAACTGTGGTTCTAAACACATAATTTCCTTTAAACGTGATCTCTGGTAGTCTGCTCATCGTATTTACAAGCAGAGAAACACAGACCGTACGCTAAAAATAGAAGCAACGGTTACGGGGGACTCGTCAACGTGTGGTCCCGTTGGAAATAGAAGAAGAGAAGAGCAGATACAGCTCTGGAAACTGAAATATCATTTCGAAATGATACATATGCGAACAGGTACCATAGTTCGTTTGTGTAACCAAGCATGGTATGTGAGCATTTGGGAGGTGCTGGTTTTGAATCACAGTGCGGCATCCAGATTTCATATTTCCTTGATGTTTCGAAGTTACTTCATGTGATCACGGGATGAGTGATTCAAAACCATGGCTGAATTCCTTCCCGTTACTTGCACCAAATCCTCGACGTTGACGTCCGTAACAATACATCTAGGCACTTTTCCCGTGTCGCCTCGCCGAATCTCTTCGCTGTTAGAAAGAACCTCCTTGATGCCAACTTGTCATCATTAGCTCGGATGCAAAATGGATGCCGATATTACGGAGCGTGGTGGGTAAGCGGTAACCCGCTAGTCTCGAATTCGGGAGTACACGGCTTCGAATCCCCGTTTGGAAATCCAGACTTGTGTCTTCCATGGTTACCCCAGACCACTCCAAGCGAATTCAGTGATGGTTCCTTCAAAAGGCCAGAGCTGAAATCCTTCCCGCTACTAACTCCCAGCCCTTTCTTCGCCTCTAATGACCTCGACGTCAACGAGGCGTAAAGTTGTAACCAAAAACAAAAGATACATTTAGTTTGTCTTAAGAATGATTGAGAGGAAAAATTAAATTGTCTCACCAACATTAGCGATAGTTAATAATCAACGACAGTACGCTAAGGAAATTGAGCAAACACTTTATTCATCCCTAAAGATGCAATGGCGAATAACCGTGACCGTGCTAATAAAATTGATATAATTACATGTTGCCTTTCAGGTAGAGGAGGTAGGAACATCTGCTTCAGAGGGTAGAGATAAAGTTATTTAGATGAATGAGGTGATGCGTGTGTTCGATGAACAAGAAATAAAAGATATCGCAAGTAAATAATATATAAAAACGCGTTACAGCTCCGTGTCACAAGACAACTGTTCTCTATAGTTACAACATCTTCCATAGTGGTAATACTTGTTAGATAACAACACTTTTGGCGATTATCTTATTAATTGTGTTTTGATGGACGTAGCGAGGATAATAAAAGAGAATAATGTAAATCTAATCATCTCCCTGGCCACCGTCACTTTATACAGTTTTAATAATTGCGCTCAGGTAGCAGCTAAAGAAGAAACGAGCACAAACGCTGCACCAGCTAAACCGTTTTGAAAAATAATCCATCACAGCACAAAAGTCACGTTTAGTAGTTGTTTATAGTTTTAAATCACTTTAACTTCTTTACCTTATCATCAAGGATTAAAATCTCTGTCGTATTTTACCCTTAGAGTTATTCTTCGACAAACAAATCAAATATTTCGTAGCAGGCCAGCAAATATATTAAAGCTAGTCTTGGTAAGATTTTTTAAAAAAGGAGAATTTTCCTATCAATTCATTCAGTAAGTACAAAGTATTAGCGAAATCAATATTGAAAAGTATTTCAAAATGCATATCAAGAATATCCTTAAGTGATCAGTAGTGGATATTTTTTTATCTTAGGAAGCAATTAATAATAAATTTTCACCTGTAGGATTTTTATGCGATTTGCGTAAGGCTTTTCATTCTGTGAATCATAACATCTTGATCGGCAAGTTAGAACATTATGGCGTAGGTGACACAGTTAATATATGGTCTGTGTTTAATTTACAAAATTAAAAATTCATTATCGGGAAACAACGGATAACGTTGGTAAATTTTCACTAGGAAATGCGACGTTCATCGAGGTTCCATAATGTATCCACTGATACTTCTAATTTATACTGATGAGCGTATTCTGCCAACAAAGGAATTGGAAAAGCTTTCTAATTACTATTGCAACAGCGAGAAAAATATTACTTTTTCTAAAATTAATTTGAATTAAACACTGTTTGTGTAGTTAAGAACATCCTGCAGAACGTCTGTGTTACTGCTGTGTATGACATTTAAACAAACTTTTTAAGAAGTAGAAAGCTTTAAATTTCTAGGCCTTCGAATTAAACATTATTTACTATGAACAATAGATCTGTATGATTTATTGAAACAGGTCAGATCCTGCTACATTTCATATTCGAACGATCTTGCCAATACTTGATCTAATGTCAGGAAATTAGTATACTTTGTGTATTTAATTCACTAATATCGTATAGAATAATTTTCTGGGTCAATTCGACATGAAGGAACAAAATATTGAGGATGAGTTGTATCGGGTAGGACCCAGAACATATTTGTACTCATCCAGTTAAGAATCTCGAGAACGGTATCGGAATATATATACAAACGTCTCTCTGTTCAAAACAAATCGGGAAAATATGACAACGGAAGACAAATACGCAATCCTAATGAGATTCTTAAGTAGTTAACTTTAGTACAAATAGGTGTTAAATATTTCGGTATACATATTTCCAGTAATCTACCAGTATCAACTGTTAACTAAAAGACTGTATGAGGTTAAAGTAAAAATTATAAGATTTTTTCTTGAAAACTCATTTTATTCTTCATCAAAAGGAGGGGGAGGCCGTCAGCAGGAAGACGACGGTTTATGCTGGTTGGACCAGGGGCAGAAAGTCGTGGAGACCAAAAGATGGACTGGCGACAAATAGTAGAGAAGTATTAAGGAGAAATGTCAAACGATGATGGCGATGAATAGTTAGTGACTCTTTTAATTCAGTACCATTTGGTACAAAATAGTTACTTTGACATCATTTCACACCTACAGAAAAAAATGTCGATGGGTTCAATGGTTTAAGATTGCTGTTTAACATGGAGATCGTAACATTCAGGACTACTACTATTTTATGAAGTGCTGCTTTAGTGATTAGCGAGTACAGCCGTTCTTGGAAGTGTCAGATCTGACATCAACTGACCAGTAGCTGCGAGTTCCCATCGTGCTTCGTACATTATTCATGACGGCAGGCCGCCTGTCAGTGCCGCGACCAGCGTAGCTCTAAGCTGGCGCAGCCTGCAAACATCAGGCGAAGGCAGATGGTACTGCAGCTAATTGATCTACTGGGCGCTGTCCCGTTTAATATTTATTTTCTCGCGAAGGTATAAGATATATCTGTTCAGGGCTATTTTATTAAAAATGTATGGTAAACATGAACTTTCTTCATCAGTTTAGTCCACACGAGGAAAATGTTCGCAAGTTATATCACAGATTAATGTTAATTATATGTATAGTTTCACTTAACCACTTCACCTAATGTATAATGGTTGATGCGTATGACAAACATGAACTTACTCCATCAGTTTAGAGTAGACTATACAAGGAAATTTTCCCAAGGTATATCACAGATTTACGCTAATTATACGTATAATTTCACTTAACTGGTTTATATGAATGATATAATGCATAATGGCTGATCCGAAAAGTGAACCACTTATAAAAATATCTTCCTTTGTATACTGAAATATTAATTCTCATTGACACCTATCAACACTCACCAGATTTTTCTAGAAGGGGACTTGTAAAATAGTAGATCTACATTGTGATTGATTAAGTATAGGCGAGAATTTTTATGATTATGGAATAATAAAAGGCTTTTAAGAAACCATACAAGTAGTGAACAGGTGACATTATACTAAAAAGTGTCTCCAAGTTTCTAGCGAAAGACGCATTGTAAACAACCTGAAGAATTTGGGCAAACACAGATGTTTTCTATGAGTAAGAGGATACGTGTACTGCATCACTACTGCTCATACGAGGCATTTAGCGAAGAAAGTGAAATATAGTGAACAAAAAAAGAACCAGTTGCTTCAAAAATCTGGCAGAGGATGTGAAAATATTGTGACAACGTTGGGAGGACGCCGATTTGAATACCATACGGCCATCTAGATTTGGGTTTTCCGTGGTTTCCCCAGATCACTCCAGGCGAATGCCGGGAAGCTTTCTTCAAAAGGCCATGGGCGTATTCCTTCCCGTTCCTTGTCCACAGTTCTTTCCCGCCTCTAATGACCTCGGCGTCGTTGAAGTGTGAAGCCAGAAGCAAATAAAAAAGACAACGTTGGATGACAGACAACTGTTTCCCGTATAGGTAAAAGTTCTTGACAATTTATCCAAATTTTATTAAGGGAGCGAGCTACTGAAACAGGTGTGATATTGTCTATATCTGCGATTCGGTTACTTCTACTTCACTGAAAACTGGTTGCATGTATTTGTTTCTAGGCAGATTTTCGTGACCCCGAACTTACTAAGTCTTTTAAGGCTATATTTAATTTGTGAATGCACACAAAGACGCGGCTGATGGCAGAATTTCAGGGCATATTATTAGAAGGAATTCAAATTTGATTATACGGGGGATCATCGGTTCCCTTTTCTATCAGGTGCAGAGTGAAGTTATGAACTAGAGTTAATCTCTTTCTGCCGCCGGAGAAAAATAGGTAGTTGGCTGAATCTAAGCTGGCTCCAATGTTGTTAATTCATATTATCATCATGTGCGTTTATCTTTCTGAATTTACGGCTCGTTGACGTGGAGGTAATTCCAGCCTGGAGAGGATGGTGTACAAATTACGCCAAGGAATTTGGCCACAGCCTTTTTGAGAAAATCGTAAACTCATGTGCCTGGAGTGATAAAAGGAAAACCATGAAAAATCGAAGTCAGGATTACCGGACTGGTTTACCGCATGTTAAGCCCAAGCGTTAACCGCTCACTCGGCGGGCTCTGTATTTCTGCTTCGTTCATGTCAAAGTGTTACTGAATGACAGAGAGAAGACAACACAGGACACAAGCAACATTTAACTAAAACAGCCAATTTTTTAGAACGAACTAGCATTGACGATACTAAATAGGGAGCGTGCATAAATCACATAGCTCCATTTTGGCCTCCTGTGAACCTTCCTCCCCCCACACGTAGCCCTACGTGGCTATTGACTCTACCCCCCCCCCCCCCCTCAAGCAGCACGTAGCTTTCTTCCATTTTGATTCCGGAAGAAATTTTGTACTGTTTTCTCTTGTCAGACGATTGTAAATAACATACGGAGATAATTAACTGAAGGAAATAAATATTCACATGCTGTTGTGAGTTCTGTTCCCCGTTTTAACTGTGAAAATGTTATGAAAGGAAAGCTACGTGGCCTGGCTCGCAACCCCCACCCCCTCCCCCCATGTAGCCTAGCGAAGCCTTCCGGTCAACCCCTCCCCCCCCTTTTTTCCTGGACCGAGCCACGTAGTTTGTGCATGGTCCCATAGGTGAAAATAACGTGGTGTCACTAAAATACCAAGACCGTAATACTCAGCCTTACGTTACCACGAACGTTTAGGAGTTTCTTATAATGACTTAGCACGTTCACCACACGTTTCTTAGTGGTCTTGGGACCCAGTGGTTAAGGCGTCTGACTAGATTTCAAAATGTCTCCAGTTCGAACGGATGGGATTTTCAGAGGCCCTCAACCCGACATTCACATCGTAACGTAGTCTACACCAGAACACTTCTGTAGTTTGGATTTGACGTTATGTTGCGGGTTTCCTATACTGGGTAGGATAACTAGTTTAGTTAGCCTCGACAAGAGACGAATTGCGTGACGAATCGAAAGCTCTAGCCCCCCGCGGCCGAACAATCCGTCGGGACCTCACGACCAGCAATGCCCTGCGATGATTTGATTTGATTAAACTTCTTTGGAAAGGCGTTCATTTGAAATTACCTCGCAACCATGAACGGCGATAATTGTGTTACAAATTTTTACTATTTCAGTTTTGCAAAAAATGATAGCACTGTTCTGTGTTATAATTTCGTTTGTCATTCAGATCAACGGTGGAGAAGAGTAGACAATATGTGGAATTTGTGTAACAAATTTTTAACATTTCAGTTCAGCAATAAACTACAGTAACGGTCTGCACCGTAACTTATTCAGCGCCACGGGCTAGCACAACACTTGTCAACAGACACTCCTGACTATGATCGTGTAGCCTGTAGTTTGTGTTGAGCGTTGTATGCTAGGGAGTGCCCTGGAACCTAAATGGTGTTTACAAACACGTCGAGTGACAGAGTGGCTGGAGCATGGGGGCTCGCAGGTAAGCGACTGGCGATGACGTGTTTGGCCCAGACTGTTGAAAAACTGAACAGCTTGTCAACGAAAAAGAAGAGGATGTCTGCAGCTGATAAGACTTGAGCTCGGAAGTTCTTATCTCTGGGTGTCTTGGCACAATGTTACAGCTTCTCATTGTTAGTATCTTACACTCCTTCTGAGACACAGTACGTTAGCTGGCGTCGAGGAAGTTGATTTGTTCCTGCGTCACTTCAACTTCAGTCCCTACAGTGATTATTTTGCGATGGGGGTTATGATTATTAATTTAAGTTTTATACGTATACTGTAGTTTTAATGTACACACCACACACTAGACAGAGGACATTATTAAATAATGATCACTGATAACCCATGCGAAAATTTAACGAATAAAATACGATGAATAGAGAGGTTGTTGGTTTGTAATATGATGAAAGAAAAACCGTCTCTTTTGTTAGCATAAGAGATACGTAACAAATACTTACTAAATATTAAGAAACAATTAGGTAAAACGTTTGGACGCGTAAAACATATATACGACAAACTGTCACTTACCTTGACGGAATACAACTAACCTGAACGAAACACACACAGAATTCCCATATCTCTGTGATATCTATTGATTCAGTCATAGCCCGTGAGAATATTTCTTGAATAAAATGTTTACATAGGATTCGTAAAGCAAAAAGATATGTTTCCGTAAAAGAAAAAATATCCGGAAAGCTACTTATTGCATAAAGACCACACAGTATATTGAAATCTCTGTGATATATGGTGCTGCCTGCCAATCGTTGTCGACGCAAATGAAAGAGTTTATTAATAACTCGATGATATTTCCTGCTGCTATCTATCACTTGGCTCTGAACTGTTTCAGACGCCCTAGCTAGTTTCCCCTTCAAGGATCGACTTTGTAAAAATTCCTTTCTTAAAATATGATGTGACCAAAGTGAAGATCCTAATCTTTAAAATGATATCTCACTTATTGATTTCGGTAAGGTGATTGTGAAAGAGTCTCTCTGAACCCCTTAACCCGCCTTAACCTTTAGAAACTAGTGAAAAGGGAGGGAGAGGGGGGTGGCGGAGATTGTCGCATACAGCAGGTAACGAGTTTCAGAAAACTGGAGGTAATTCGTCCCAAAGATCTCTTTTATCTGAAGTTCATACAGAGACAGGTAGTGCTGACTGGGTTGGCTTCTGGTCGAGTGTCTGATTGACTGGCCCTGAGAGTGCGATTAACCAAGGCTGTGAGTCATCGGGTAACCACGCTCGCTCTCTCAGTCGTCTCCTGTTCTACGCGCTAGTCATCTCTATCAGCTCTTAGTTTATTCATAAAGTACTCCAAGCGAGTAGTGTCCTAATAGTCAGTCATGGTGTTCGGACATTAATATTGTCCAGCCTGATTTAAGTTGGTCAGTAGATATAAAAGCCCTGGAAGAAACACTTAAACCCGCATTAGTATTATGGATAGCTGACATATAGCTGCAGATCATTCAACGTGCTCCTAGACCTCGTTCCTACCCCCCCCGTTTATTACATTCTAGTTTTCGCTTAAACTGACGTCGTTTCGTGTACTATATAGTTATTTCGTGTCCAGGTGTGGGATGTTACAGCACTGAATAAGCCATATAGGTTAGAGATTTGTAAGAGTTTGTTGTTGCATATGGGTTTACGCCTCGTCGACGTCGATGTCATTAGAGGCAAGAAAGGACTGGGGAGCAAGGAACGGGAAGGAATCCCGCCATGGTTTTTGAAGGAACCATCCCGGCAAATTTAAGAGAAACCTGTACCGACGACCGCGGACCAGGAACTTGAATGAAAGAAATTATTACATTTCTAATAAGCTAAATGGAATTAAGGTGAATAAGAATACTATAATTCGCTTTTGTTGCTATAACAAGAATAGGTGCAGAATAACATAGATGTAATGATACTTACAATACGATTAATAGAAAAAAAATGTATTAACAGGTAATGATTGAGGAAACTCTAATGATGGGTGGTTGGAATACTTAAGCAGAAAAATGTGAATTATACAGTAGGGAATTAGATCTAAGAACAATCAAAATGATCGTTGGAATATCGCCAAAAATTCTACCCTGCTGGATTACATCACCACGGACAATTAGTTTGCGTTTGGAGAAAGCAATAAATAAAGTGAAAGAACAGTTTGAGGAATAACTATTTGTGAGGATATAATTTGTAGGCTGCAGTTTTTTTTATGATTTTCTCCCGTTTTAACTGATTAGAATTACGGCACGTTGGTAATAGCGGAGGTTATGAAAGGAACGTTTGCAGAGAATCTTAATTTAATATTTAAAAAGTAACGACATCGTACAAAATATAGAGTGGAAATAATAAAGGATGGGAAAATTTTTCCACAGTTATTTGTATAGTACTCGGCTCTTTAATAAAACAAAGACTGTGAGGAGACGAAAAGATTTGAAATATGACTGTGTCCACGGGTACTCAATACTGGAGAAATAAAGCACGAAATGAAAACATTTTAGAGTGGTTAACAAATGTAGAAGTTAGTGGAACAGACTTATAAAATTTAATATTAGGACAGTGTTCATGTTTCTAAACGTATAGAATTAGTCAGGTTATTTAACAGTGCAAAGGACAAAACTGTTGATGAACACAAGAGTTTGAGTAAGTGACGTAGACAATTGGCGATGTTAATTGAAGTAAGTACGTGGAAATAAAGAGGTATATGAACAAGTGAGGAACAAGAGTTGCTCTCGGATAGATAATATGAGTTAACCACGATCGTAAGAAACAGTTCAATAGATGCCAAACAGCTGGAATATTCCATTTATAGAGTTGCGTTGTAATTTAACACTGAACTGTTTGCGTTGTTACGTGTACAACATGCAAGGCATTACCAAATTAGGAAAAGTACTTACATGAAGCAGTATTTATTTATAAGCGTTCATAAACATTTTAAATACGCGGCAAGTACATGCACTAAGTACCAGCGGGTAATGAAGTTCTCATAGGATAAGGGAACGGAAGATACGCCATAGTAACACAATTATATCTACAATAGAGCTTATTATTGGATCGTGAAATGGCAAGATATACTACAGTAAGAGGGAGTTGAGAGTCGAAGGTAAATCCGGTAGAGACGAAGCCACCAGGAGGTTGTGGAATTCAGTTGTCAACTAATCTCCAAGCAGACTGATCCGAGTTCGATATTTATTTAGAGTGCGTTTACAGTACGTGGCGTGAGCTAGAACCAATGGCTCTCTCTACCATGTCTGAGTGATGCTATGAGCAGCTTGGAAAACATTTTCAATCTTTTATTGTTTTTATATACACAAAACGATGAGCTATTTCAGCATGATAATTAATGTTCTCATCTGACTTGTGTGTTTTCTTTTTTTGAAAGATCCCATGAATGGTGTTGTTACGCGTTCGAACTACGTAAAACACTGCGACCATTTATGAAATGAGATGTATGGTTCAGTCACGAGTTAATAATACGTAAAAAACCGTGTATGGTCCCTGGTACCACACTTCTGTGGACAGCTCTTGAACATGTTCAAAGCGACATGGGTTTCTCGTCTGGGGATGTGTCACATGCTTCATGTTACTCATAGTAATTGCCCATGAGATGTAGCCCACACTAAGCTCTGCGTTCCAATATTAAGACAGCCGTTTTCATAGCACATCAAGTCAGAGTCTTTCAAATTAATATAACCAAAGCGTTACCAGTGTAGAACAAGTTTCTACTTGTAAACCAGCGATCCTTCGATATATCTTAGGAACTGTATAAATTTGAAGGTAAAGTATCTCAAATACAAGAAACTTATTGCAACTGTTGTTCCTGGAATATAATACACACCTGTCAGGCAAACGATAATGATCATATACAAGAACGAAGTCTTTCTCGGCGTTGAGAATGTATGAAATGCTCTCGGGTGACTAGCCGAGTCAAGAATGCGTTGTCACACGATATTTCGACAGCTAAATTCATTGTCGCCATCTTCTGGTGAAGATGGCGATAGTGAATTTAGTTGCCGAAATATCGTGTGATAATGATCATATTGAAATATGTTTTTGCTCCGCACGCCTTTATTAGGTCGTTTACTATTTCATATAAAAAAATTCTAACCCTGCTATACGTCTTCTTTCTCCTCGCCATCTTTTCCCAATATTATTGGAGTTGACTGTCTTCGATAAGTTTTACTCATCGTTGGAATGGTCAAATTTAGAGCCATGGTTTTACGGCCACTTGCTCTTGCTGACGTGAAGAATTTCATATGTACAGTGTGTGTATTTTTCGTTTGCGAAATGTGTAACTAATGAGACGGAGACTGGGGACTGACCCAGCATTCGCCCTGACGGCTGCGCAAAAGACCACCTGCTCGTGCCCGGTACGTTGTACACTTTGTCCCATAGGAAGAGGCCGTCCACATCACAGAAATATACACTATCTGACTACGTAGAACACTATCCGCGCAAACAGTTAAGGCATTTTATCTCCGCACTATGAAGAATACCATTGGTGGATGTTTCAGATTATTCGTTTCGTGCTAGCCTCTCATTCAGAGGACGTGAATTCGTATCCCCGTGCGGCCATCCTGAGTTGGATTTTCCATGGTTTCCACGATACAGGCGAAAGCCAGGATTGTTCATTCTAAATTCCTCTCTGTCCTTTCCAGCCTCTAATGACGTAGACAATGCATAAAGACTTAGACCATAAAAGACAAGGGACTGATTGATTGTTTCAAGAATCTACAGAAAAGATGTTTCTTTTACTTGCGGCTTTCCGCCGAGTTGAAGTCAAGGTCATTAGAGGCAGTAAACGAGTGGAAGTAATCATCCCGGCATTTATCTGGAGTGATTTTGGGAAACTGTGGAAAACCAAATCTGGATGGCCTGATGGTTTCCCGAATGCGAGGCCGGAGCGTTACGGTTTCCCTGCTTGCACAGTAGGGATATGTGATGGTTGATATAATCCTTACGAAAGTGTCATAGTATTGGTTCGGAGATTGGGCTGGGATTCTCTGGTAGATAGCCAAAGTGCTTGATGCACGAATTTATTGAATAACATGAGAAAGATTTCTGTTAATTACGATTTCAGTAAAATTCTTCACCCTGCAAGGTATAGGTAATCAGTGAAGTTAGGTACCTTACTAACTCCAGTATGAACTCTGCCTCGATTCGTGGCGTTAGGGATTGGAAAGCACATAACAGCGATTTGTGGCAAGGTTGAGATGATTATTTGTATTTTTCTTACTTACTCAGTTGGATGGAATGTTTCCCAGACATTAAACTTTTTTATGGTCAATCTGGACAATAGATTTAAAGCTTCAAACATTTCGGGACTTGTTTCTCATTTAAAAGTTGAGCTGAATATTTGTGTAAACTACAGCGTCTTCAGATGTGTGAAAGCAGGTTATTGTGGAAGTATGGTAGTTTATTAATAGAACGGACTAGACGACCCGTGCGAAAATTTCGCGAATAAAATGAGATGAATAGTGACGTTGAATATAATGTCACCAAGTTCAGTCATTACTCTTCATACTCCTACTTCATTTATCGATTTTGGTTAGAAATCCTGGGAGATAAATGGCTCGAAACACAAAAAACGTATTTTAGAAATATTGACATTTTTGTGCTTTATGGGTCGAATTACGAAAAAATCCTTTCTTAGAATATAATGTTACCACGTCGGAAACCTTAGTCTTTAATACGATATGTCATTTATCTATATCTATTAGATATCAAGGGAAATATAAGGCTCGTGACACAAAAATACGTTGTAGAACAATTTATACTTTTTCCCTTTAATAGTTGAATTCCAAACACTTCTTTCTTAAAATATGATGTCAGCAAATCTGAGACATTATTCCTCACAATCGTACTTGCTTTATCGATGTTGGATAGATATCAAGGGAGATAAGTGACTCGAGACACAAAAAACGCATTTTAGAAAAATTGACTTTTTTGCCTTTTATGGGTCGAATTAGGAACAATTCCTTTCTTAAAATATAATGTTACCACGGCGGAGACCTTATTCTTTAATATGATACCTCATTTAACTATATCGGCTAGATATCAAGGGAGATAAATCGCTCGTGACACAAAAATCGGTTATAGAAAAATTTATACTTTTTTCCTTTAACGGTTGAATTCCAAAAACATTCTTCCTTAAAATATGATTTCACAAAGCTGATACATTACTCCTTATAATCCTACTTCATTTATCGATTTTGGTTAGATATCCATGGAGATAAATGGCTCGAGATACAAAAATCGCATTTTAGAAAAATTGACATTTTTGCCTTTTAATGGTCGAATTACGAAAAATTCCTTTGTTAAAATATAATGTTACCACGGCGGAGACATTATTCATTAATATGATACCTCATTTATCTATATCGGTTAGATATCAAGGGAGATAAATCGCCCGTGACACAAAAATCGGTAATAGAAATATTTATACTTTTTTCCTTTAAGGGTTGAATTCCAAAAACATTCTTTCTTAAAATGTGATTTCACAGAGCTGAGACATTACTGCTCATAATCCTACCTCATTTATCGATTTTGGTTAGATAACCAGGGAGATAAAAGGCTCGAGATACAAAAAACGCATTTTAGAAAAAGTGACATTTTTGCCCTATAAGGGACGAATTACGAAAAATTCCTTTCTTAAAATATAATGTTACCATGGCGGAGACCTTATTCTTTAATATGATACCTCATTTATCTATATCGGTTAGATATTAAGGGAGATAAATCGCTCGTGACACAAAAACGCATTGCAAAAATATTGATACTTTTGCCCTTTAAGGGTTGAATTCCGAAAACTTTCTGGCTTAATATATGACGTCACTAAAGCGGAGATCTTAATCTTTAAAACGATACTTCATAAAACGGTTTCAGAAATGTATCGAGGGAGATAACTGGTTCGTAACACAGAAAACAGCATTTTAGAAAAATTTACATTTTTGCCCTTTAAGGGTCGAATTCCGAAAACTTTCTTGCTTAAAATACGATTTAACCAAAGTGGAGATCATAAGCTTTAAAATGACACCTCATTCATTGATTTCGGTTAAGTATGAAGGAAGATATAGGCTTGTGACAAAAAAATACCTTATAGAAATAATATATATGATACCTAATAGGAAGAGCTGTCATGCTGCCTCGCAAGAAAGAATACCACACATGTGTCGATATAGATTGAAAAGACTCATGGCTGGAATTCTATATATAAAAACATTTCTTATACATATAAATAAATAATATAAGGTCGTATATATTCGCCTGAAGCCAGCTTTAAACGTCTCTATATACACTTCTTGTCGCATGAATTAATCCGCATGATTGGGTGAACTTTTGCTATAAACAACTCGTCCATTGTGAAAACTAAGTCAGTAAACGTGACTCCAGAATATGAGCGCACGCATAAATTAAAAACGTGAAATCATCCGTGAGATTCGGTTTTTTTTTTTTTTTTTTTTTTAAAACTGCTTAACGTCTCTTAACAGCGAGGTCTTTAGAGACGGGAAAGGATGGGGGGCAAGGATGGGGGCAAGGAATGGGAAGGTATTCGGCCATGGCCTTTTGAAAGAAGCATTCCGGCATTCACCTTGAGTGATTTGGGCAAACCATGGAAAACCCAAATCTGGATACCCGGACGGGGATTCGAACCACCGTCCTCCCGAATGCGAAGCCAGAACGCTAAGCGTTACACCACCACGCTCGGTGTGAGGTTCGTGATGTGACGTAAGATAAGTGACGTGAATGCAAAGTGCACATAACTCATACCACATTAAACAATGTCGCACTCTCTTCGTCCGTCACGTGATATTACGTAACACCACGTGATGTGACGGCAGTGTAGCGCTGCCTTTACTTACTTTGTTCCCTTGAGAATTGTTGAGCAGATACTTCACTGGGTACTGCATCTCGTGTTGACGGACAGACTGGCGCCAGCTGTCACTGTCAGCTGAAGACGTGAGTGGGCGCATAAAGAAGGGGCGAATCGGTGGCCTAAGTCAACAAGTGCACGTGCAGGCTGGCCCAGCTGAGGCCTTTGTCGTGAGGAACCCCGCCGGGTGATGAACGGCCGAGAGGCTGGACTTGCAAGTGTCGCGGGCTGCACTGCCCACCACCAATCCGCTGTAAACAATCGGCCGGGACATGCAGCACAGCGGGCGGCGCAGTGGTCACTGCTTTTCAACGCGTCTTTCACGGTTTGCTAAGGCCAAATGGCGTTGGAATACTGTCAGTGCCCTTCAAATACAGTTTTTCCTTTGTGTTGAGCCGACGAAAGTCAACACGAACGCGCAGAAGATATTGTTTGCTTAAATTACTGTTGCTTAAAAAAACAGATCGCTGTTTTTGATTAATATTTCATATTAATGCGAACAATGCGTTACCAACATTGCACGGCTATGTTTTACTCGTAAGTCATAAATCCTTCGATACATCTTGGGAACTGTCGAAATTTGAAGAGAAAGAAGAATGTCTTATTGTAACCTAGAGTGTTCTCAAACCCAGAAAACTTACTGCTTCTGCTGTCCCTGGGATATAATACATACGAATGTGGCAAAATTCTCCTATTTAAACAGATATTAGGATCCGTACCACTTGCGTAGTCTTCGAGTATCTTCGTTTACTGCTTCTTATACAAAATTATTAACCCTGATATCTATGTTATTGTCAAAATGGAATAATTGTAGATGATTCCTGGTAGCGTTTGTTTTTACATGTTACTTTATTAATGACTATCTTTTGTCACGACTTCCTCCACGTGGCATTTGAAATATGTGCTGTTACGTCACAGAAAAACTGTCAAAGAAACTTAAGCTGCGTGGGAAAATGTATGTCTTCCTTCACTTCTGAATTTAGGTTCTACCTAAATGCTTTAAACACATTTTTTGACATAATTTTTTTTTTCTCATGCCCCTTGATACTGACGCTTACTCAGTCTCACAGGCACAGTAGTATCCGACCAATTAGAAAAAAATTGGTGAAATTGATTTATGAAATTATGCAGCCTGTTGTACGAGTTTCGCAGTATGTTCCACTAGAGATGGGGAGCACAGATCGCTTACAATGTCCCATCATAAACAAGTCTCTCTTATGTTTTCTTGCTTCTCCCGGACGAGCCTATGTTTTAAAACTAATGTTTCAGCCATCTTACTGTGGCTTTCTTTAGAGTCTGTTGAAAATTTAGGTTTAAAAAAAATCAGCGAGGCCATACTCGGAGGGCCAAGTAAACACTGACAACGTTTGCGGAACTCTACGCACTGATTTGATTCCTAAGTTATGTTGGAGACTTTACTGTGTTTCTATGACATATTAAAGATCAATATCTTGATATCTCAATCTTAATCATTATTATCATTATTTTATGCAAATACACCTATAAAGATCTCGCAAAACTTAGTCATTTTCTGTGTGAGTTTCTTTTGCCATTCCAGTATTCTCGCATCCTTTTATTGAAGACAAGTTTTCTATCTTCTGTCCAAGTTGCACCGGTCTTCTTGGCTTTGATTTCTGGCATGACTACCCATTTTTTGTCTGAAGATTTTGGATTTGGGATTCTGATCTCCCTTTTTGCTTTTTCCAGGTATTGTCTTTCTTGATGGAACTAGCTCTTAGGTATTTTTAATGATTGCATGAAGTCTAATATCCGGTTAGTTAATCTATGATCTGACATGCTGTAGATGTGACCGTAAAATTTTAGTCTGCGTTTTCTGTTGTCACTAGCTATATTTGAGTTGGATTCTACTGTTTTGTTTAACTTCAGTCTGTAGCCTTCTTCCGTTTTGGTTGGTCCAATAATTTTCCTGATGATTCTTCGTTCTTCTTTCTGGATATTCTCGATGTCCCACTTAAAGTTTAGTGTGTTTCTGTGGCGTAGAAAGCGTTGAGTTTAATAACTGTATTGTAATGCCTAGTTTTTAATTGGATTCCTATGTTCTTTTTTTGTAGATGATGCAGGTCTGTCCGAAGGCCTTTTTCATCTTGTTGAGTCTGTTTTCTTGTGCCTTCTTTTAGAATCCTGTTGGACTGATAATTTCGCCTAAGTATTTAAGCTCAGTGACTCGGTTGATTTTACCATATTTTGTGTCCAGTGTTTTATGTTCAGTTTGTGTACCCAAAAAAAACAGTTTTCTCCAAGGAGATTTTTAGTCAAAATTTTCTGCTAATTCTTTTTTTTATGGCTTGTTGTTCGTTTGTTCGTTTTCAGGCAGAATAGCCAGATCGGCGAAGGCCAAGCATGAGATATTTAGTCGGTTTCTGCCTAGTTTTACTGGGGTGTTCATTTTATCCCATTCTCTAATGACTTTGTTCAGGGCTATATTAAATTGGATTGGTGAGATACCTTCACCCTATCTAACTCCAGTTTTTGTCTAGAATTCTCTGGAGAGTTCTCCCATGAATTTTACTTCGTTTGTGGTGCTAGTGAGTGTCTGATTGGTTAATTCTCCTGATTTATTGTCTAGTCCATATTCCCTGAGGATGTTCAGTAGGCTTTTCCTGTCGATGGAGTCATACGTCTTTTTAAAGTCTACGAAGGTGCATATGGTTTTCTTGTGCCTGACTGTTCTGTATTCTAGGATGGTTTTTAGGTTAAAGATTTGCTCTGCGAAGGATCTGTTGGGTCTGAAGCCTGCTTGATATTCGCCAATTTTGTATTCGATTTGTTCTTGTACTCTTTTACGGAGACAAGCAGAGAGAATTTTGTAGGGGACCTATAGTAGAGATATTGCTCTGTAGTTGTTCACATTGGTGCTGTCGCCTTTTTTATGAAAGGGAAGAATGAGAGCGCACTTCCAGTCTTTTGTGACTTTGTCCGATGATGTTGATTAGTTCTTGCAGTGAACTCTGGCCTAGATTCTTCAGGAATTCCGCCACTATGCCATCTTCTCCTGATGCTCTCCCGTTTTTTGAGTTTCTGAATATGCTCTGTGATTTCTTCTAGCGTTTTGCTGCTGAATCCGGATTGATTTCTTTTAATTGTTCTGGTAATCCTTGAATTAGTTCTGAGCAATTTAGCAGTTGCTCCAAGTAGGTAGCGAGGAGTTCACAGTTTTCTCTGTCGTTTAGTGCCAATTTTCCATTTTGCGTTTTTAAAGCAGAGACTCTGTGAGGAGAAGCCCTTAATTTCGTTTGCGAATGTTCTATAATAGTTTCTATCATTATAATTTTTTAATCTTAATTTCTTAATAATCTTAATAATATTATAAATGGAAATGGTTTGATGCATGGATGTTTGGATCACGCCGTAAACGCCTCACAGAGTTAAATGAAATTTGGCATGGATTTAGTATACAGTCTGGATAGTAACATAGAATAGTTATTTTCAGTTCTCATACTGTAAGCAGCAAAGAGTTTCCTAGTTCATAGTCGGCACTGTCACCTTTACTCTTTGCTTCTTACGTAAATCGCATTGTGCTTTTCAGAGATAAGCAAGAACGTTTATTCACTGTCTGTTCCGCTCAAAAGTGCGAAAATGGATGCACTTGATAAATTAAATTAAGGCTTTCTTTTCTTTTATGTAGTTTTGCGGTTTGTTGTAAGATTGAAGGTTCACCCCTCACCCCAACCATTTAATATGTTTGCATACCAACCACAAACCTAACCAAGTATAATAGTAGGCACATAGAAATTCATTTCCTTTGACAAATTAATAAAATAAAAGAAACATATAATAATATTATCAAATATCATAATGAAGAAACAGTTAGTGATTCCTATTTCAAAGCAGAATTAATTGATCGAATCTACATATCAAAAAAACAAAACCAATGTACAAAGAGGAAACAAAGTCCTTTAAAAAATTAATTTTAAGGCTTCCAATGAAATGTAGTAAAGCTAGTACTGTGAAATTAATCAAGGATTATGCTGGAGAGCAAGTACTTCGTTCTTTAACATGCAAATTTCTTTTTCAAAGCAAAATTGATTGATCGAATAGAGGTTAAATGCTGTAGTAATTATGTTTTTGTTGTAGAATTTAAATAAATTTTTATTTTTACTTGGAATGTTTATTACTATTATTATTCTTAAAGAAAACTCTTAAACTGTGACAAACAAACGGACGAAGTCGCGGGTGACTACTAGTGTCTTATGTATGTACATACATTTGGTACTTAATATCAGATATTGCTCTTGAAGTATAGTAAAAATAAAACGAATATTACGAAGCACGCGAAGTTCAAAAACAAACAAAAAAAGAAGCTATCTTCATAAGTGCAATACATTTTCTTTCAAAATTCGAAAGTTGGCATTTTAGGATGTTGCCATGTACTTAATTCTGAACAAATGGTTAAGATTAACTTGAACTTGTGTGTTAGGTTATGCAGAGATGATTTGTGACCAATGTTGTAAGTGTTGGGGAGCTATTTTTAAGTCAATGATCATTGAAACACACTTCAGACCCAAATTACACTAAATTCGATTGAAAATTAATATAATAATTTGGATGAATACCTTATTCTCATCATCAGACAAATTTAAGAGGAGATTATCTCCTGCTACTTTTGTTTAAAAGTATTTTCTCTGTCTTTTACGCAAGTGTGAAATAGTATTAGAAGATTCAAGCAAAAACCAATCCAATATTTTACAATGTGGTAAAGAAGTAATTTTTATGAAAGTCACCTCTTAATTTGGAGACACTTTTGAGTATTTTAGCCACTGTATTACGTCTGGTAAAAAAATAAGCCATACTGCCACCTACACAACACACTTTTGAAGGGACATACGCTCAACACATCAAATTAACATTAATATTGGTTTTCTATTGATGAAAGCGCTTCTCTATGATACTGTTGTTATCATAAAAAAAATCTCATATTATAAGTGATCATGAGTTGTAAGATACTCACATAACATATTACTTTACTTAAGAGGATCAATGAAAAATGAGTGCATACTGAAATTTACGCAAACATGAAATGTACTGCATTAACAGTTGAATCATTACAACTTGTCCAACGTCTTTGATTTTTAAACAGATCAATTTGAGATTTCTCAGGCTTCGTTTACTAGCAGAACTGACTGCGTAAGTTTTTATCGCGAAGGAAGCCTTACCATTGTCTGGGGATAGCGAAGTCAGACTACTCTCGCAAACCAGAATGGCTCAGCGGGATCTCTGTTGCATGCACCCGGCATTCTCGCCTCTCGAGATGCTTGCTGCTTTTCTCCCCTCCCTATTCGAGCACACCTCTTTACTTGGAAATATGGTCGTATCCAGCGAGGGGAAGGGGGGGGGGACTGTCCCCCCCCCTCTAGAAGAAAAATTAAGTTGCCTTCAGTACACTTCGACGAGTGAAGAACTGGCTCAGCAGCACTTTGTGAGAGGAAAGATTGACTGGATAATGCCTGATGAATGTGCATCGAAATTTCGTGAAAAGAACACCGTCAGATATTGAGAAACAAAGATACTGAAAAATTTTCTAAGAATCCAAGACGATTAATGTTTACATAAACTATAATTGACTTACGATCATAATTTACTACATACCGTCATATTTCAATGCCCCACCCCACTTCCTCGAAACCAATATGAGTTGCCCTCCCCCCACCCTAGCTCAAATCTTGCCCTCCTTTAGCTTTGATCCTGGGTACGCCCTTGCTTGGAAACAGTTCTGAGGACGTTTTTCGGTCGTCGCCACTAGCTAATTATGTTTGGCGGGCCGTTTCTGAAACGTGCCCAAATGGAAAGCGAACCTTAAAGCTATTTTTGATGTATAATAAATCCATAGAACGCCCTAGCCACTGTACGTGTAAATCTGGCTCGTTTTGTCCTCGTCACGTAGAATTATTCGTTTGTCTCTATGCAACGCTGCCAAAAGGGCCGCATTTAAGCATAGGCTACATAGGCTGTAGCCTAGGGGCCCGCATCACGAAGGGGGACCTGCACCACAAAGTTGGGCCCGCACTAAGAAAGGGGCCCCGCAAAATTTAAGCGACAGGGGAGCCCGCACCACCTTTATAGCTTAGGAGCCCAGAGAGCCTTTGCGGCCCAGGCTGCCAAAACGTTGCAGGTTCTACACTGACATGCGGTACCTAATAACATTCACACCCTGTACTTAATAATTCATTACAATATACACATTTTCCAAAATCTGTGCCTCGTATATTTTAATTTTTAAGTTAATCCATTACTTAACTATATTTGCCGATCCATAAAACAAGTAACATTTTCAATGAAAGCTGGATTTATCAAAACAAACAGCTCTAATTGGCTCAAAAGTGATGTGACGATGCCGGGAGCGTTTTTACATCAAACATTCCGAAACCTTAAAACGTTCCTCTAAGTATAGGGAAGAGCCGGGCAAAGTGGCCATGAGAGTTTTTTCAGCCAAGGTATGGGAAAAACCATAAATAGTGCAACTTAATGCCATCTGTTACCTTGAGAAGTCCGATCTGGTTAGCGTATCATCTGTCGAAGTTATTAGAACATTTGTGGTTTTTGATCAATCTGATGTTTGGTAAGTGGTTCAATTTATGAATTTATAACTAAGAAATCAGATGTCTTCCCGCTTCTGAACGAAATTCTTTTGCAAGAGTTATGTTTTTGCTGTAACCTCCTGAAATGGTGATCATGACTGTTTCTTCGCATTGTTGAGATAGAATGACGTTTCTGTACCGGCGCCAAACTGGGCAGTGACCAGCTGCTGGTGGCCGTGGCCTCTGTCTGCTGCGCACGGATTCTGTTTCTTACTTGCTGATTATTAAAATTATACAATGCTTTGGATAGATGCTTTATGATCATGTGAAACTCAACTGGGTATATTA
>JARYHS010008074.1:365998928-366153982 GCA_031002005.1 Vandiemenella viatica | reverse complement strand
CCGAATGTACATATAACTGAGTCGAATGAGTAAATTTGCACTTACAGTAGAACTCCAGTTATCCGAGTCAATTGGGACCGGACCCCATTCGGATAATCAAAAATTCGGATAATTGGACTTGTTCCGAAAAAAGTGTCTATTTTAATTAGTTACGGTTGTAACAAGATGACTAGATGGATCATCTCGTACAATTTAAATTAATTATTGTTTGATTTAATGAATATAAGAAACGAATGGATATTCTTTTTTGAGTTGGAGACAGAAATCCGCGTCAAGCTAAGGGTTGTGTTAGCGTGAGCGACACTCTGACTTACGCCGGAAGTGTCCGGTAGGTCGAGACAATGAGGGGATTATCTCTGACGCTGATACCGGTGAGAAAGGCTGGACGCTGGGAATTTTGCGGATGGAATCCTTGAATGGGCGTTTGCACGGTATCGTGAGAAAAAGTTATTCCCACGTATCCTCCCGAACAATCCCGACATAACCCGAAGACTCTTAGCAAATGAGAGGAAATGTATTAGCCAGCATAGAGGGGAGACTTTTGCGAAGCCAATCCGATGTGTTTATTTCCTCACGTGATTGGAAATTTACAAATTTTGTGTTTTCCATGATGCTCGCCGAGGAGGTAAGGAGAGACGAGCTCTGAGAGGCGAGAAGAGGTCACTCCGTCCAGGACGATCGCGCTGGCAACTGCCTGCCAGAGCAGTATTGATGGTTCCATCCTGGAGGCTTGGGTGACTGAGTGCCAAGTACGGTCGATGTTGTCACTTGTGCTGTTTGACGTGACAAGTGCCTAGCATTGCCTGAATCGGTGCGCTGTTGAGAGACGGTAGCGCTCTTGTTACGACGCTGCGTGCAGCCAGACAGACACGGTAATTATACCTCCAGAAACAGTGTGTACTCAGACGAATCATTGAGATAGCCCTTTAACGGCCTGATCAGTGTGAGCTCTTATGCCGTCGGACATTAATTCCTGAGCTAGTTCTGTCTAAAAGCCGAGTGCTTTTTGGTTTTCTTTATCCAGTTTGAATTGAAAGACTGACTTCCATGTATGGAAACTTTCAATAATTATTATTTGTGGGAAGAAATTAACTCCCTGGCGCCCTGTGTAATCCAGTTAAATATGATGTTTTCTTGTTATCATTGTAATACAAGAATCACTCTCATTATGCATAAGAGAGTTTTTGCTTCAGTTGCATATGGAATTTGTAACTCTTTGTAATGTACATGTATTGCAATTTCTTAGCTCAAAATAACAACAATTGATTGTTTGCTATTTCGCATCTGTAAGAAGAGGTATTGCATTGAATTGTATTTTGTCCAAGACAGATGTTTCAGATTAATGATAAATATTCCTCTTTCTGTAAGCATTCATGAGTACCAAATAAACCATAATTTTAGGATCTTTTCAAATATTAATCACAGAAGAAATGGTTTCACCTCTGTTTCCTGAAATTAATATATACGCTTTGCAGAAGGTAGTGGAAGGTGGCGATTTAAATTATGCAAGGTAAGCAATTAAATTGCCGCCACCGACAATCCGCTACACTGTATATATGTTGAAAATGGGAGAAGAAACTGCATTTAAAGGAAAATAGATTTTAATTTATTAAATGAAAAGGCAACACATTTACATGTTAAGCATAGTTACAAGTGCTATACATTAGTACAATGTACGTACTGTAACATGACGCGCTGTCGCCACGTTACAAGGTGTATTTTTATTATATATGTCATGATGTTGGAGTAATTTACATAAATCTTGGGCGACCACCTAAATAGATTTTTGTTGTAATTTTATAAAGTACGCAAGGTTCCAAGTGAGGACTGTAATGAAATGGTGAACATACAGTGTATCTCGGTAAAGCGAATATTAAAGAATTATTGAACTATGTAGGCTTGATGCTAATCTGGTGTTCCCGAACCTTGGCGACAAGAAGTCGCGGATTTGGGATTTGCCGGACCACACACTCTGCTCCCTAGGGATAGGTGGTCAACAAGGTTACTCACCGGGCGGGAAATGCCTGCCACCAGAACAGAGAGTCGTCACCGAACGTAGCCGAATATGTCCGACCTCTGTTAGAAACTGTAGGCAAATCACCTATCGGGGATATCACGTGACATTAGGTGCCGACCTGAAGATCCAATCCAAATGAGCGTATAACTTAAAATCCTGGGAATTTTTGTTATATGTGAGCTTCGAGACTACAAAGGGGCGGAGCGAGAAGTTTCCTCGTGGACCGAAGAGCGAGGAGCTGGACATTCTGACTTCGATCTTCGAGTCCAAGCTATGCGAGTCTAGTCTGAGGTTGACTTGGAAAGTTGGCTTCTCTCGCCAACTGCCGTTGGACGACTTCTGGCTGCCAGCTTGCCTTGCTGGAGCAAGCTTATCACAGCAACACAGCCGGTAATGCGATGATGCGCATTGTCAGACCAGAGATGCCTATAGCCGACTTGTGAGATAATCTCACATATCGTGGATCCGCTACAGTCACCGCAGACATCAGACGCAGGACTACAATGGTAACTTATTACGACCAAGCCATCTGATTGTGCATTCCGTGAAACAGAACCCGTAAACGACTTTGAGAGGATAGGTCCATGTTCTCACTTTGTAATTGTAAAAACCCCTGAGCTAGCGGCATAATTTGCCAGAACTAGTTATTTTCGAATGATATATTGTTCATTCTGGCGCCCATGATTTTCTTTTTTACTGTAAAGTCACAGTATTATGATGCCTTTGTCTGAGGTCGTCATAACTTGTATTTTTCATTGTTTCCAGTTGTCATTATTTCTTGCATTTTGATTCTGAGATACATTTAAAAGTAAATATACAATTGTTTGCTTGCTCATGACGGCTAATTGTACCTCTGAGCGTTGCTTTTATGATTTTGCCAATTTGTGTTAATGTTAACGATAAATTCGCTCAGACTTGTAATCGCCAATGATTAGAAAATAAATGTCATATTGTGACAATTTTTCCTAAATTCCAACTAACGTCGAGATTCTTGCAAAATTAATAAATTTTCACTCCTTCATAAAAATTAAAATTAAAAATCCACAATTATTAATAATAAAGGTATGAAAGATAATTGTAACGTAGTTTGCCCACCAAGGCACCCCCTACAGTACCGAACTGTTAATAAAAGTCATTGCTTGCTGAACATCTCTGTCAAAGTAAGCTGTCTGACTGTATTCATCTGTTTTGTGGCAGCAAAGTCGCTCATCCGCTTGACTGTGAGAAGTTTCATATGGTGTATAAGCAGAATCATTATTTTTTGAATCTCAGTACGTTTGCGTTTTAATTAAAAAAAGTGATTCGGATAATCGGAGTTCGGATAATTGGAGTTCGGATAATTTTAGTTCTACTGTACTTAACGTTCAGTTGTATGCAACGAACCTGATTGGGTGGCCAATACCGGTACAGGCTTTCTGATTTCATTTCATTTCCTTTTTTTTTTAATAGTATTTAACGGCTCGTCTACTTGATTTTAACTTCCACTACTTGTTTCCGTGCTGGCTGACAGGTCAGCTGTTGCCGTCCCCATTGTTCTGTCGCTATCGACCTGCCTGACATCCCCCACGTGGAGCCTGCTCCCCCGCACGTCATCTGCTCTCCCTTCTCCCCACAAGACTCTCGGAACCAGCCTCAAACACCAAAAATCTTCTCTGTTTTCTTCGAGGAAACGTTGTTTTCGTGCTATTTCTGTGTATCAGCTTCCTTAACGTATCGCCATAGTTACATCTGCTGCTAGGTTTTGCAATGATATAATAGCGGAGCATGGAATTCATAGCTCAGAAGCATTTCAGAAACAAGTTTGATCACAAAAAGAAAGGCAATGCTTGGATCTATTAATCGTTTCAGTCAGAGATAAGATTTACACTATAAACCCATTTCATTCCGTGGTTAAAACAGTAATGTGATTAATGATGCATTTAGTTTAATGTATGTAAAGTTAAAAATAAAGATTGTCTATTGTAAGTGTATACATATGCAATAATAAATAAAGCTGAGTATTAGTTGTTATCGCTGTTTAGTTCATTTGGTTTGGTACTCTCCCATTTGAAAGATCGACTGTAATGTTAATAGCTTCTTCCTGTATGCTAAAAATCGATGTGGACTACTAGTAAACATAAGCTTCAGTTCACTAGGTCGGAATCCTTAGCTTTGCAGAGTAACCAACTTTCTACAAACTTCACGACGAATACATCACTTTCTCTTACGTATATCTATTGTTATAATTAGGGTTCGGATCTTTAGGGCTAGTCGTATTTTTTCCTACCTTCTTATTGAACTGTAATGCTGAATTAAACACTGATTGAACATTTCTGATTGTACTTTAATGTATTTTAACTAGCATATAAATGCATATTTGGGCCATTTTCATAGTTTTGGTCATATTACTATATTATTTATGGTCATATGGTAATATTTTGACGAAAAATCTGGCAATTTTTCAATAGTACCGGGAATTCACTAGATATAGATGAGAATAAATCAAGATATTTATTCATGAACTGTACTGCTATTACACATTTGAGGAAAAACCAAACTAACTTTCGATGAATAGGTCAGAATTCAACAGACAAGAATTAAAGTTATGCATTATTGTCACTCTCTAAACGTTAATGTTCCGTCCGCCTTTTAATCTCGACAATGCAGCAGCAGTATGCCTGTGTCGATGCGTATCAATCAATGTCTGAATGAGAAACTCTGGAAATAATCCTCAGTCAGGGTTAAATCTGCAGTGGATCAGTGTGTAATGACATGCCGAAAACAAAATTTTCTGAAAGTGCGAAGTTACAGAGTTAGGTAAGGGAATTTGGAGAGGAGTATTTTGGTACAGATGAAAGAGTTCTTTCCTGTAAATGGTGTGGAATTAAATTGACGTCAACAAAATGATTTAAAATTTAATTTCCCAATAGTGCAGTGAGTGCACGGGAGCAAATTGTGCTGTCAACGTGAAAGAAACACTGCTAGATAAAATAAATGATGTATAATTGAGTATGTTTTCATGTATAGTAAATTTAAATGTTTGGTCATATTTTGTAAATTTTAGGTCATATTTACCCGTTTTTAAGGTCATATTTGCCTGCATATTTCTCTATTGTTTTGGTCCTAAAGATCCGAACCCTAGGTATAATAATCATACTTTTGATATTATTAGGTAGAATTATGTACCCTGACGATATTAAAATAAATCATCTTCTTTAAAATTGGAAACATCAAAAAAGGAAACGGGAAACTAAAGTGTACCAATTTTTCTTTTTATCGCGACAAAAAAAAGTGTGTGATGATATTTTTATCACGTCTTCGATTAGTGTGAACGATTTTACAGTGTTGTTTCATTCCAGTATGTTTATTAACTCCAATAAATTTCGTTAAACAAAGATCGTACAGTTTGTTGTCTGCTTATTCGATTTTTTTTTCCCACCTATTTCAGAAAGAAAAAAATCAGGAAATTCTAAGGCATCCGGTCCCAAAACTTCCAAGCGTCATGAAAGATAGTTGAAGATGATTAACCTGTTAGCCGACGTTTAACCATCAGAACTGCGGTTAACATAAGTCGTTATATTCGTTTCGACAAATGCGTTAAGTGTTTTTCGGAACTCTTTTGTCCAAATTTCGCGATGAAATAGGGGTAGTATCTTGAATTAACATTGCTATGTAAGATTACACAGAGATGGCATAAATGCCACAACAGAGACTCATAAATTATCGTTACAGCATGGCTCTTATTAACCATAAAACTACAAACTCTTTTAGAGACAGTTTCTTGAGGGAGCTGGTGGCGTTTTGCTTCCTTTGCTCTCTAACAAATAAAGGCAGCGTTTTAATGACCACCACCTCGTCGGGCAGGTGCTGTAAAACTTCAGAGCGGAAAAGAAGATTTAAAATGACTTACAGACCAAATTAATGAAGGAATTTAGGTCCACACACGAAATGTATGTTATACTAATCATGACACTCGTATTTTGCTGCGTCGATTAATTGAAAAGTACACTGTCGATACTTTATAACACATATTCTCGATTTCTGGCACAAAGTGTGTAGGAAGATTCTCTTTTTTGCGTAAGGGTGTCAGGGATTGGAATAACTTACCAAGAGAAATGATGAATAATTTGCCAAAAACATTGAAAGAATTTAACCCTAAAATTTTTAGAGCGCAAATGTAGGTGGGTGCAGGAAAGGGGGAAGATAGGTGTGTAGGGAAATTGCCACCGGAGCGTGCGATCTATCGCAATTTAATTAAATAAACAATAAAATAAATATTTCGAGTGAATGAAACTTCATATTATTATACTTATTACGTCTATTGCTGTCTCGGATCAATTTCGCAAGCTAATTATGAAATAAGCATTTGTTTTAATTTTTATCTAAACGCTATAATTAAATCTGAAACAGTATTTAGGTTCACCTAAATCTCTACAGTAAGAGCTACAGACGGTGTTAATTTTTTCTCTTTCACTCTACCATCCGTTAAGATACTCATCCAGTAATGGGTATCTATATCTATATATATAATAAAACTATAACTGGGAAAAAGACTATATTCAAGTATTTTTTAATGAGTTGGGATAGTGCTATACAGCAAGGGAGAATAAATCAACTGCTTTAGAAATTTGTGTCTGTCTGCCCGTTGGAATGAATTGCGATTCACGGATCAGCTACTGGTTGCCTTCTGACGACGTTTCGATTAATATACAGCTCCTGGACCTGCAGTTAAAACAGGGCATGTTTTATTCTGATCTTATGTCGGAAAGCTGAGATAAAGGTGCCCACAAGTTAGTATCAATTCTTCTTTGAAAGCGATTTACGCAAAAACTAATAGGTTTTTCTTGATTTATGTACATCCCGTAGTACATAGAGTAAAATAGGTACTTTTCATTTTGATGCTACGTAAAGCTGAGAAATGTAACATCATTTCTCATTGAACGCGATTCCTAGAAAAGGTGCTGGACTAATTTTGATGGGGTTTCGATTACTGTGCTACCCGTGATTCCGCGGGAAGATAGTGTATGTTCCATTTTGATGTAATGTCGACATGGTGGGAATTTAAGACATTTTTACTGAGACGCATTTCACATAAATACTGTCGGTCAGATTTTGAAATATTTTGGATTGGTGTTCAGTGTTAGTCCGGAATGGTAAAATAGGGCAAGTTTCCATTGCATGTGCAATCATAAAGCTGAGAAAATTAAGAAAAATTTTCCTTGAACGCGATTTACGCAAAAACGTCTGGTCGGATTTTAATGGGATTTGTTTTAATGTGCGCCGTGGTTCCACAAATGGCAAAGCTGAGAAATTTTCACATAATTTTTCTTTAAACACGATTCAGGCAAATACTTCTTTCGGGAATTTTATGGGTTTTCGATTAATGTACAGCCCATTGTTACAATACTAGTAATTAGTAATTCTTTAATTAATATTTGAGTCCACAAATTTGTAACCATTTAAATATAAGTTACTTCTCGCAGTAATTTCAGTGCACGAGTGGCTTCGTATTGTTTGGTATAACGAAGTTACAGTTTGTTATGGACGTCCTTCATGCAAACATAATTATTGTTCAGTGAGTTATGGACTATGCAGGCAGCTCTTGATGATGTTGGTTTAAGTGACAGGTCTGTGAATTTAACAGTTTACGCATACGAAGTTTTGGGCAACTGCTAGTTTCTTCTTACTCCAATTTTGGTCTGCATTGGACCACGGCAAGCAACTGGTTTTCTGCTTCGCCTTTTCTTCTCCTCCCATAATTTTTTCATTTTTTCATTGAGGTTCCTTCTTCTTCCTACAGACCAGCATTTCCTGGATTTAAACGCTCTTCGATTATCCATCTCATCGGAATGGATCCCAACTTTTTCAATATCTTTTCTCGTCTCTTCGACGTATTTTGTTGTCATCTTTAATTTATTGATGTAAATGAAAATTCTTTTTGTTAATCTACTCACTCATTCTCATAAGATGTTTGCAAATTTACAAACTTTTCTTGTGCATTATGTCTGTAATTTTCTCAGCATACCTAAAGAGATTTTCATTTTTCCTCTTCCACCAGGTACCGTCTTTTCCCTTTACTTGCCCTAGGATTTTCTTCCTTTTTCTCTCTCCTCGGTCTCTATTTACTTATTCAGACCAGATATTCAGAGTTGAACATTGCCTCTGTATTGACAACTGTTCTATAACGTCTAATCTTTCAACTACTAGTTTATTAATAACGGAATTGCTGTATAATATTTCACTTCCAACTTGGGTCTAATTGTAAGGTGTTGTAATACTTACTAGAAATGAGATTCACATATTACTATCTCTAGAACACAAAAGTCAAAGAGTTAGTATATGTAGTAGAAGGGAAAGTTTTCATTGATACACACTGAGTTAAGAACTTCAGCATTCTAATGCATTGACGTACGGGTTATAATTTGTTTTATTTTATTTGAGTACAAAGGTATCTCACAAAATGTGGTCAAATATCACGCACTGTGATCGTCTAAGAATTGAGCTTTGTTTACCGAATATTATGGAAACTCATCGTTGTAAGTAAATCACAAACAGCAAATTCCAGCCAGTCAGCTGTTCATATAGACCCAGCAGGTTTTTTTTAAAATTATTTTCAGGCTTTACTCCTCGTAGACGTCGAGGCCATTAGAGGCGGAATAGGTGGGGGTAAGGAACAGGAAGGAATAATGCCACAGCACTTTGAAGGAACCATGCCAGCATTAGCTTGGAGTGATTTTGTGAAACTACGGAAAACACAAAATCTGAATGGCCGCTCGAGATTTGAACCTCCCGAATGTCAGGACCATTCTCGATATATATTTCATGATGGTAGCGTTATTTGGAGGTAGAAGTCGGTTTCGGTTTGGAAATTTTCTGAGTTTTATCCAAAACAAGTGAAATATTCTTCTAGATTGTTGTGGGCTCAAAACTTTTGTCAGAGGGGTGAAGTTATAGTTTGACCGAGCAATCTTAAGACAGAAGTATGTGGTTTCAACAGAGTAACAGTTGAAATCGTAAAAAACATAACTTGGACCATCAGCCGAAGGATCCGGAAGAAGGCATACCATGTTCATGAGTCACAGATGGACTGCCTGTCCTTTGTTCCGATACCCACAGTTCTACTTGTAGTCTGAACCACGGAGCGATCACAATGTATTTTACATGTGCAGAGGAGGATTTACTAGAGTTAAAGTCCCGCAAAAATTCCAGCCAGTACTGGGAATCAAATCACTGATTTTCTTGGGCTCCTTGGCTCCAATGAACTCACACAAAAGTAATTACAACTGATATTATTCCTGTTCTACTTACGAGTTTTAGCTCTTATGGGGATTTAGCATTGCCGTTCTGATAACGTTCTAACCGTTGGATTCTGATAATGGGCCCTACGATTTCATAGATAAGTAACTTTCTATTTACATTTTCCTTATTGCATCTTTCTCAGGTTCAGGCAGATCAAGGCTAGAATCATCACTTCGTTTGATTGTGCTCTTTAGTACTGTTTGGATGATCTTTTTGCCTTCCATCTAGAAACACCAACTATTAAAAAGAAAAAACAATCATACTTCTAAGCTATGGAAACTGATAAATTTAACCAAAATATACAATACAACAACCAGATTTCATGAATATGCATTCATTTAGATGTAAACATGTAGTTTAAGATGAACTAGCAATGGATACATATTCACAAAACCAGTTATTAAAAAATGTAGCAATTTCGTACGGTTACAAAGAAACGCTATTAAATTAAACATCTGGTAGGAAAAGGTAGTGCGCATTTCAGACCTCTGGCAACCTTTCATTTCGTCGGTACTCGACTGAACGGTTCGGCTTTACCGTAGAGGAGTTTTCTACCCTGTAGTATTTTGATAGCGGACTGAGTTGTCCTCCAGTTGACTCTTCCAATTGAGTCATGCTGTCATCGAACCCACTGAAGAAAGAATTGCATCACATGATTTATTGCACTATTTTTCGATTGCTCGTTCTTTTAGATAAAATCAGTCGCCTGTACTGACAAATTGACGGTGGAAAATTTGGCTAGCGAAACACTTAATCAGTAGACCTTAGGTAGCATTAAATACTTTGGTACGTTACAACAGAGACGATGGTGACAGCGATTCCAACTATTTTGCCGCGTTTGCTGAAAACTTACGAACTATGAGCAATAGTGGTACGTAAGACATATTTCGTGATTCTATTAAGTACGCTACTGTTACCAAGCACTCAACTGCTTTTTTTTTTTTTTTTTGGTACTGCTTTACGTCTCTTTTTAACATCGAGGTCTTTAGAGACGGGAAAGGATGGGGGGCAAGGATGGGGGCAAGGAATGGGAAGGAATTCGGCCATGGCCTTTTGAAGGAAGCATCCCGGCATTTGCCTGGAGTGATTTGGGGAAACCGTGGAAAACCCAAATCTGGATGCCCGGACGGGGAATCGAACCGCCGTCCTCCCGAATGCGAGGCGAGAACGCTAACCGTTACACCGCCCCCTCGGTCACTCAACTGCTATTGAAGTTTAACCGTCATGACCTCTTAACGCATTCAGACTCTTTAAGCTCAAATTACATCTTTAGTGGAACACTACTCCTAATGTAATAATATGCTTGGATCTTACATAATATTGTAGTTCCAACGCATGGCTGCTTCAAAACTTGAAATGACTCTAATAAAGACGAAATTCCAACAAAAACTGCGATGAAATTATTACGAAGCAGTTCAGAAGGATATCAAACCATAACGATCTATAAATCAGTGGTATTGAAAATTACATGTGCTGCGTACAAGTGATAGGTACAACGCGGTCATACCTATACTTCATTTAGAGTTGATACTATATGAAAACAATCAAATAAATTATATCAACGGAGGAACACAAACGCTAAAATTTCACGAGGCATAGAACTCGGAACTGTGGTTCTAAATACAATAATTTCCTTTAAACGTGATCGCTGGCAGTCTACTCTTCGTGTTTACAAGCAGAGAAACACAGACCGTACGCTAAAAATAGAAGCAACGGTTACGGGGGACTCGTCAACGTGTGGTCCCGTTAGAAATAGAAGAAGAAAAGAGCACATAAAGCTGTGGAAACTGAAATATCATTTCGAAATGATATAAATGCGAACAGATACCATAGTTCGTTCGTGGAACTGAGCATGCTATGTGAGCATTCGGGAGGTGCTGGGTTTGAATCACAGTGCGGTATCCAGATTTCATATTTCCTTGATGTTTCGAAGTTACTTCATGTGATCACGGGATGAATGATTCAAAACCATGGCTAAATTCCTTCCCGTTACTTGCACCAAATCCTCGACGTCGACGTCCCTAACAATACATCTAGGCACTTTTCCCGTGTCGCCTCGCCGAATCTCTTCGCTGTTAGGAAGAACCTCCTTGATGTCAACTTGTCATCACTAGCCTGGAAGCAAAATGGATTCCGATATTACGGAGCGTGGTGGGTAAGCGATAACCCTCTAGCCTCGCATCCGGGAGTACACGGGTTCGAATCCCCGTTTGGAAATCCAGACCACTCCAAGCGAATTCACTGATGGTTCCTTCAAAAGGCCAGTTACTAAACTCCCAGGCCTCTAATGACGTCGACGTCTACGCGGCGAAAAGCTATAACCAAAAACAAAAGATACATTTAGTTTGTATTAAAAATGATCGAGAGGAAAAATTAAAATGTCTCACCAACATTAGCGATAGTTAATTATCAACGATAGTACGATAAGGAAAGTAAGCAAACACTTTACTCGTCCCTAAAGCTGCAATGACGAATAACCGTGACCCTGCTCATAAAATTGATATAATTACATGTTGCCTTTCAGGTTGTGGTGTGACAGCGTCACCCACAATGAATATAATCAAATCATTATTAATTATATTCATATTTCTTTTTTTGTCCTTTTTATTATATTCAAGTTTATTAATTATTTAATCTTGGAACGTGTAAATTAATTATAAATAATGAGGGTTGCCTGGATAGGTTAAATGTATGTTTAAACCAGGGCGGCCAAAGGTATAGTTTATTATAAATTAATTTTTCTGTAAACGCATGGCTCAGAACGCTTAAATATTGAAGGCTAGAGACTGCCATTTCGACCGTTGAGGGTGGAACAATGGAGCAGGCGAGGCGACAAGGTGACGCCGGGCCAGCCCGGCTTGAGTCCCGTTGGAATTCGGTCAACGAACTACCCCACCTTGCCGCTATCCCGAAGGCCAAGTAGGAAACGCGCGAAGGAGTCAGCGAATGCGACGCGTGATATTAAACACGTGACGACGGAAATGTGTAGCTAGCCAATCCTGAACATTTATTGGGGGCTACAATACTAATTCCGTGGAGTTCTTTTGCATGTGGCGAGCAACTAGCCGAGGAAGAGGAAGGAGCCATTTTTGAGAACACTTCTGTCCAAGACGAGCTGATGAACGGACGTGACTTCTGTCCAAGACGAGCTGATGAACGGACGTGACTTCTGTCCAAGACGAGCTGATGAGCAGACGTGACTTGGGTCCAAGACGAGCTGGTGAACAGACGTGCTAGCCGGCACGCTTTCTGATGATCATTGTGGTTGATCATTTCTTGCTTTGGGAAAGCGAGATGTCGAGTGGCATGCTTGCCATTATGTGGAAGTTATGCTAATAACGCGGTCGTAGCCGCTTATTTAGCTTCCATTGCTGCAGTGGCATTGTATTTGTCGCTCACCATCACGGCGATGATACTATGGTAATGTACCAGAAACGACGGTCACTATCCAGTGGATTTTTAACAGACTTATGTGCCCTTAAGCGACGCCTGGGTTAAGACTCTGCTCCCGCCACTTAAATTCTGAGCTAGCTGGATTTATATTTCAATTCAATTTTTTTTAAGCATCTTGCTGTTTGTTATTATTCAATTTTGATGCTTTTCATTCACTTTATACGGCGCCCCCTGGGATTTTCCTTTGCACAGTAAAATGTTAGCTTCAATTTGATGGCCTGTGTTGCCATATTATTTCAATGTTAACTTTGCTGTTTTTATTACTTGTTTGAGATATTTCATTCAGTTTTGTTTGCTTACTCCGGCGAATTGTAAACGTCGGGTATTGCTTGTTTTTGCTGATCTAATTGTGTTTAACGTAACGTTAATTACTACCCGACCTTGTAAGGCCATAAGACTCAATAAATGAGGTTTTATTTTGTGTCTGAAATTCATGGTTCTAGTTAGTAACCTATTAGATCCCCTTTTAGCATCATTATTATATGTATTTTTCAATTTTCAGGATTTAATTATAAATCCCCCCTCCCTTTTTATGCAACTGATATTCACATCTGGAGCACCCAAGATTGTGTTATATTACAAGGTTGAGGAGGTAGGAACATGTGCTTCAGAGGGTGGAGATACAGATATTTAGATGAATGAGGTGATGCGTGTGTTCGATGAACAAGAAATAAAAGATATCGCAAGTAAATAATATATAAAAACGCGTTACAGCTCCGTGTCACAAGACAGCTGTTCTCTATAGTTACAACATCTTCCATAGTGGTAATACTTGTTAGATAACAACACTTTTGGCGATTAGTATATTAATTGTATTTTGATGGATGTAGCGAGGGTAATAAAAGAGAACAATGTAAATCTAATCATGTTCCTGGACACCGTCACTTTATACAGTTTTAATAATTGTGCTCAGGTAGCAGCAAAAGAAGAAACGAGCACAAACACTGCAGGAGCTAAACCGTTTTGAAAAATAATCCATCACAGCACAAAAGTCACATTTAGTAGCTGTTTCCAGTTATGAATTACTTTTACTTCTTTACCTTATCATCAAGTATTAAAATCGCTGTCGTAGTTTACCCTTAGAGTTATTCTTCGACAAACAAATCAAATATTCCGTAGCAGGCCAGAAAATATATTAAAGCTAGTCTTGGTAAGACGTAGATTTTTTTTTTTTTTAAAAAAGGAGAATTTTCCGATCAATTCATTCAGTAAATACAAAGCATTAGCGAAATCAATATTGAAAAGTATTTCAAAACGCATACCAAGAATATCCTTAAGTGATCAGTAGTAATTTTTTTTATCTTTATGAAGCAATTAATAATAAATTTTCACCTGTAGGATTTTTATGCTATTTGCATAAGACTTTTCATTCTGTAAATCATAACATCTTGATGGGCAAGTTAGAAGATTATGGCGTAGGTGACACAGTTAATATATGGTCTGTGTTTAATTTACAAAATTAAAAATTCAATATCGGCAAACAACAGATAACGTTGGTAAATTTTCACTAGTAAATGCGACGTTCATCAAAGTTCCATAATGTATCCACTGATATTTCTAATTTATACTGATGAGCGTATTCTGCCAAAGAAGGAATAGAAAAGCATTCTAATTACTGTTTTAAAAGCAAGAAAAATATTACTTTTTCTAAAATTAATTTGAATTAAACACTGTTTGTGTAGTTAAGAACATCCTGCAGAACGTATGTGTTATAGCTATGTATGACATTTGATATTCGAACGATCTTTACAATACTTGATCTAATGTCAGGAAATTAGTATACTTTGTGTATTTACTTCACTAATATCGTATATAATAATTTTCTGGGTCGATTCAACATGCAGGAACAAAATATTAGGGATGAGTTTTATGGGTCAGGCCCCAGAACATATTTGTAATCATCCAGTTAAGAATCTCCAGAATAGATCTCGGAATATATATACGAACGTCTCTCTGTTCGAAACATATCGGGAAAAGGTGAAAACTGAAGAAAACTACGCAATTCTAATGAGATTCTTAACTGGTTAACTGTAGTACAAAAAGGTGTACATATTTTGAGTAATCTACCAGTATCTACTGTTGACTAAAAGACTACATGAGGTTCAAGTACAAATTATAAGATTTTTGCCTGAAAACTCATTTTATTCATCTTCAGCAAAGAGAAGGGGAGAAGGTGAGCAGGAAGACGACGGATAAGCCGGATGGACAAGGGGCAGAAAGTCGTGGAGACCAAGGGATGGACTGGAGACAAATAGTAGAGAAGTATTAAGGAGACCGCCAAAAATGGAAATGTCAAACGATGATGGCGATGAATAGTTAGCTGACAATCAGTGACTCTTTTAATTCAGTACCATTTAGTGCAAAATAGTTACTTCGACATCGTTTCACACCCACAGAAAAAAATGTCGATGGGTTCAGTGGTTTAAGATTGCTGTTTAACATGGAGATCGTAACGTTCAGGAGTACTGCTTTAGTGTTTGGCGAGTACAGCCGTTCGTGGAAGTGTCAGATCTGACATCAACTGACCAGTAGCTGCGAGTTCCCATCGTGCGTCGTACATTATTCATGACGGCAGGCCGCCTGTCAGTGCCGCGACCAGCGTAGCTCTAAGCTGGCGCAGCCTGCAAACATCAGGCGAAGGCAGACGGTACTGCAGCTAAGTAATCTACTGGGCGCTGTCCCGTTTGATATTTACTTTCTCCCGAAGGTATAAGATAAGTCTGTTCAGGGCTATTGTATTAAAAATGTATTGTAAACATGAACTTACTTTATCAGTTAAGTCCACACAAGGAAAATGTTCCCAAGTTATATCACAGATTAATGTTAATTATATGTATAGTTTCACTTAACCACTTCACCTAATATATAATGGCTGATGCGTATGATAAACATAAACTTACTCCATCAGTTTAGACTATACAAGGAAAATTTTCCCAAGGCATATCACAGATTTAAGCTAATTATACGTATAATTTCTCTTAACTGGTTTATATACGTGTACTGCATCACTACTGCTCATGCGAGGCACGAAGCAAAAAAAGTGAAATATAGTGAACAAAAAAAAAAAAAAAAGAACCAGTTGCTTCAAAAATCTGGCAGAGGATGTGAAAATATTGTGACAACGTTGGGAGGACGCCGGTTTGAATTCCATACGGCCACCTAGATTTGGGTTTTCCGTGGTTTCCCCAGATCACTCCAGGCGAATGCCGGGAAGCTTTCTTCAAAAGGCCATTGGCGAATTCCTTCCCGTTCCTTGTCCCCAGTTCTTTCCCGCCTCTAATGACCTCGGCGTCGTCGAAGTGTGAAGCCATAAGCAAATAAAAAAGACAACGTTGGATGACAGACAACTGTTTCCCGTATAGGTAAAAGTTCTTGACAATTTATGCAAATTTTATTAAGGGAGCGGGCTACTGAAACAGGTGTGATATTGTGTACAGTACATCTGCGATTCGGTTACGTCTACTTAACTGAAAACTGGTTGCATGTATTTGTTTCTAGGCAGATTTTCGTGACCCCGAACGTACTAACTCTTTTAAGGCTATGTTTAATTTGTGAATGCACACAAAGACGCGGCTGATGGCAGAATTTCATCCATAATGTAATTCAGGGCATATTATTAGAAGGAATTCAAATTTGACTATACGGGGGAACATCGGTTCCCTTTACTATCTGGTGCAGAGTGAAGTTATGAACTAGAGTTAATCTCTTTCTGCCGCCGGATAAAAATAGGTAGTTGGCTGAATCTAAACTGGCTCCAATGTTGTTAATTCATATTATCATCATGTGCGTCTATCTTTCTGAATTTACGGCTCGTTGACGTGGAGGTAATTCCAGCCTGGAGAGGATAGTGTACAAATTACGCCAAGGAATTTGGCCACAGCCTTTTTGAGCAAATCGTAAACTCATGCGCCTGGAGTGATAAAAGGAAAACCATGAAAAATCGAAGTCAGGATTACCGGACTGGTTTACCGCATGTTAAGCCCAAGCGTTAACCGCTCACTCGGCGGGCTCTGTATTTCTGCTTCGTTCATGTCAAAGTGTTACTGAATGACAAAGAGAAGACAACACAGGACACAAGCAACATTTAACTAAAACAGCCAATTTTTTAGAACGAACTAGCATTGATGATACTAAATAGGGAGCGTGCATAAATCACGTAGCTCCATTTTGGCCTCCTGTGAACCCCCCTCCCCCCACACGTAGCCTTTTTTTATTTATTTTATTTATCAATCTTGTTTCATGGATCCCTGCTGAGGAAGCACCTCTGGGATGTGAAACATGTCATGGTTAATATACATACATACAATATGAGTCATAATCATAGTAAAAAACAATTACATGTTACAAAGAAAAAAATAAAGACAATAAAATAAACATAAATTTTTACAACTGTGATTTGCAAAAGTCATATTGAATACAATTAATTGTTTTGTTCAAATTCTTGAATGGAGTAGAAGGAGTTGCCAATAAGATAATCTCTCAGTTTTTCTTTAAATATATCTTTATTTCAGCAAACTGTTTTAAACCATTGGGAAGTTTATTAAACAGATGTATACCAGAATAATTAACTCCTCTTTGTACTAATGACAGAGATGTTTGTGGTTTGTGTAAGTTATTTTTGCTTCTTGTATTGAGATTGTGTACCTGTGAATTAGAAGTAAACAGGTTACAATGATCTATGACAATGCACATGAGAGAATATATATACTGAGAACTCATTGTAAGAACACTGAGTTTTTTAAAAAGTTGTCTGCAAGAAATTCTTGGTTTTACCCTACACAACATCCTAATAGCTCTTTTCTGTGCTATGAAAAGTGAAGAGTTTCCCCAAAAAATTATGCCATATGACATTACTGAATGAAAATATAAGGAGTAAACCTGTTTCGTTAATTCTAGATCTGCTGTTAGAGAAAGTGTTCGTATTGCAAAGGTGGCACTACTTAACTTCTTCAGTAGTGAAGTGATATGATCATGCCAACAGAGTTTCTCATCTATTTTAATACCAAGGAATTTTATACTCTTTGTTTCTAATATTGTGTTATTTTTATAGCTTACTTATAAATCTGGCTGTGCATAATTTTTTGTTTTATACCTAATATAATGTGTTTTTTTTTTCAAAATTTAGTTTTAATGAATTTGCCTTAAACCAATTTGCTACTTTACTAAGTACTTCATTTACGTTAAATTCTAGATTGCTGTTTGGTGTTTTTATCACAGTCAGGTTAGTGTCATCTGCAAATAAAACACTTTGTCAGATAAGTTTCCAGGAAGGTCATTGATATACAACAAAAAGAGGAGGGGTCCTAGGACAGAACCTTGTGGAATTCCATGTTTTAATTTTTCCCAGTCTGATGAAGCATCTTTGTTTATTTTAGTATCAAAAATGGACACTTTTTGCATTCGACTTTCCATGTATGATCTAAACCATTTACCTGCGATTCCATAAATACCATAGTATTCAATTTTTTTCAAAAGTAGTTCATGATTTATACAGTCAAATGTTTTTGCAAGATCACAAAATATTCCTACAGGGCTCATTTTATTATTAAGTTCCTCAAATGTGTTATTTAAAAATGAATATATAGCCATTTCTATAGATGATCCTTTTTGGAACCCAAATTGGGATTTAGAGAGGATATTATTTTGCGTAACATGTTTTATTACTCTACAATACATGACTTTTTCAAAAATCTTTGAGAATCATGAAAGTAATTAAATGGGACGATAGTTATCTACACATGTTGATTCTCCTTTTTTAAACAACGGTTTTACAACTGCATATTTTAGTCTATTTGGAAACACACCTTGAATTAACGATTCATTATAAATGTGGGCAAGTACACGATCGATACAATCTGAACATCTTTTTAGTAATTTACTTGAAATATTGTCATAGCTGGAAGAATTTTTAGGTTTTAATTGTTTAATGAGTTTATTTATTTCTGAGACTGTTACTGGTGGCAATTGCATTTCCACAAATCTATTTGGGTAAGCAGTCTGAAGAAGCCTAAGGGCACTATTTGGGGACTGCTTTTCTATGCCTAATTTCTCTACAACTGTAGTAAAATGTTTGTTAAATATTTCACAAACTTCCCCTACTTCACTATGGACAGATCCATTTTGTTCTATTTTTATGTCTTTAGAGTGATTTACAGATTTTCCTGTTACAGTTTTTATTATATTCCATATAGTTTTCATCTTATTGCCTGAATTCTTTATTTTCTTTGATATATACCTGTTCTTGGCCTTTCTTATTACATTTCTTAGTATTTTAGAATAAAGTTTATAATGAGCTTTAAGTGTGTAGTTATCTGATTCTCTTACTTTTAAGTACAGGTCTCTTTTTGTTTTACAAGATATTCTAATACCCTTTGTTATCCAGCCGTTACCTAGTTCATTGTTTGGAGTATTGACAACTTTCCTTTTTTTTTTGAAACTTCCTTCGAAAAGTGTTAGAAATATATTGAGAAAGGAATCAAATTTTGCATTAACACCCTGTGCATTGTAAACTTCTGACCATTGTTCATTATTTAAGGAAGCTATGAAATGTTTTATATTGTTTTCATTAATATTTCTTCTATAAACCCAGCTTTTCTCTATCTGTTTAATAGTGTTTCTGGACTTGATACATAGCAGCTGGGCATCATGATCTGAGATACCATTTATTACTGGAAGTATGTAGTAATTACTGTACTGAGAAATATCCATAAAAATATTATCAATTGCAGTCCTGCTATTATTTTGTATTCTAGTAGGAAAATTTACAAGTGCCGTTAAGTTAAAAGACAACATCAAGGCTTCCATATCTAGCCTCTCATTGCTTTGATTGAGAAAGTCAACATTAAAATCTCCACATAAAACTATTTGTTTGTTATTTTTGAAACATAGTAACAAAGACTCTAACTGTGATAAAAACAGACTAAAATTTCCTGAGGGGGCCCTGTAAATTGCTATTAATATGAGCTCTTCCTTACCATATTCTAGTTTAGTAACACAGCATTCAAAGTGTTGTTCTATACAATACTTACTTACGGCTGCACTATTGCATTGAATATTATTTTTAACAAAAATGGCAACTCCAACTTTCTCCATTTTACATCTACAGAAATGAGAACTTAGTTTATAATTTGGGATGGACAGCTGAGATATTCCTGTGTCAGACAAATGATGTTCAGATATACACAAAACATCTACATTGAAATTTCTGGAATTTTGAATCTCTTCTAGGCATAAGGTAATGTCATCAGTTTTACTAAATATCCCCCTTATATTTTGATGGAGAATAGTGGTCTGAACTCTTTGATTCAATGAATTTAAATTGTTTACTTTATTAGTATATACTGGTATGTCAGATGGAATTTCTAATTTCGATAAGTTTTGATCAGGAGAGACGTTAATTTCTTTTAGACATCTTAATACGTTTATTTTATTTACCCTAAAAAAGAACGCGATTTAATACCACTTATCACAGGAATACCTCTTTCACTCACCTGGCATCCCCTGATCTCATCAGCAATAAGAAGCGAAAGCTTCCTTTTACCTTTGAGATTCAGATGGAGTCCATGGCGAGTATAACTGTCCCTACCAATGCAGGCCACATCTATCAAACCAATGTGGGAATTTGCTGACTACCAGAGAACCCTTTCCAACGATGCATTTGTACGCCTAATGTTATGCCACATCCAGGGTTTATCTTTATCATAACGCTCAAGCAAACCCACAAATCCCACATTTGTCTGATTACGTGGCTATTGACTCTACCCCCCCCCCCTCCCCCTCAAGTAGCACGTAGCTTTCTTCCATTTTGATTCCGGAAGACATTTTGTACTGTTTTCTCTTGTCAGACGATTGTAAATAACATACGGAGATAATTAACTGAGGGAAATAAATATTCACATGCTGTTGTGAGTTCTGTTCCTCGTTTTAACTGTGAAAAATGTTATGAAAGGAAAGCTACGTGGCCTGGCTCGCAACCCCCACCCCCTATGTCGCCCAGTGAAGCCTTCCGGCCAACCCCTCCCCCCCCCCCTCCCTGGACCGAGCCACGTAGTTTGAGCATGGTCCCATAGGTAAAAATAACGTGGTGTCACTAAAATACCAAGACCGTAATACTCAGCCTTACGTTACCACGAACGTTTAGGAGTTTCTTATAATGACATAGCACGTTCACCACACGTTTCTTAGTGGTCTTGGGACCCAGTGGTTAAGGCGTCTGACTAGAGTTCAAAATGTCTCCAGTTCGAACGGATGGGATTTTCAGAGGCCCTCAACCCGACATTCACATCGTAACGTAGTCTACACCAGAACGCTTCTGTAGTTTGGATTTGACGTTACGTTGCGGGTTTCCTATACTGGGTAGGATAACTAGTTTAGTTAGCCTCGACAAGAGACGAATTGCGTGACGAATCGAAAGCTCTAGCCCCCCGCGGCCGAACATTCCGTTGGGACCTCACGACCAGCAATGCCCTGCAATGATTTGATTTGATTAAACTTCTTTGGAAAGGCGTAAAGATACTTCATTTGAAATTACCTCGCAACCATGAACGGCGATATTTGTGTTACAAATTTTTACTATTTCAGTTTTGCAAAAAATGATAGCACTGTTCTGTGTTATAATTTCGTTTGTCATTCAGAACAACGGTGGAGAAGAGTAGACAATATGTGGAATTTGTGTAACAAATTTTTAACATTTCAGTTCAGCAATAAACTACAGTAACGGTCTGCACCGTAACTTATTCTGTCATTCAGCACCAGAGGCTAGCACAACACTTGTCAACAGACACTCCTGACTATGATCGTGTAGCCTGTAGTTTGTGTTGAGCGATGTATGCTAGGGAGTGTCCTGGAACCTGAATGGTGTTTACAAACACGTCGAGTGACAGAATGGCTGGAGCATGGGGGCTCGCAGGTAAGCGACTGGCGATGACGTGTTTGGCCCAGACTGTCGAAAAACTGAACAGCTTATCAACGAAAAAGAAGAGGATGTCTGCAGCTGATAAGACTTGAGCTCGGAAGTTCTTATTTCTGGGTGTCATGGCACAATGTTACAACTTCTGATTGTTAGTATCTTACACGCCTTCTGAGACTCAGTACGTCAGCTGGCGTCGAGGAAGTTGATTTGTTCCTGCGTCACTTCAACTTCAGTCCCTACAGTGATTATTTTGCGACGGGGGTTATGATTATTAATTTAAGTTTTATACGTATACTCTAGTTTTAATGTACACACCTCACACTAGACAGAGGAGATTATTAAATAATAATCACTGATAACCCGTGCGAAAATTTAACGAATAAAATACCATGAATAGAGAGGTGGTTGGTTTGTAATATGATGAAAGAAAAACCGTCTCTTTTGTTAGCATAAGAGATACGTAACAAAATACTTACTAAATATTGAGAAACAATTAGGAAAAACGTTTGGACGCGTAAAACATATATACGACAAACTGTCACTTACCTTGACGGAATACAACTAACCTGAACGAAATACACACAGAATTCCCATATCTCTGTGATATCTATTGCTTCAATCATAGCCCATGAGAAAATTTCTTGAATAAAATGTTTACATAGGAATCGTAAAGCAAAAAGATATGTTTCCGTAAAAGAAAAAATATCCGGAAATCTACTTATTGCATAAAGACCACACAGTATATTGAAATCTCTGTGATATATGGTGCTGCTCGATCGTTCTCGACACCAATGAAAGAGTTTATTAATATCTCAGTAATATTTCCTGTTGCTATCTATCACTTGGCTCTGACTGTTTCAGACGCCCTATCTAGTTTCCCCTTCAAGGATCGAATTTGTAAAAATTCCTTTCTTAAAATATGATGTGACCAAAGTGAAGATCCTAATCTTTAAAATGATATCTCACTTATGGATTTCGGTAAGGTGATTGTGAAAGAGTCTCTCTGAACCTCTTAACCCGCCTTAACCTTTAGAAACTAGTGAAAAGGGAGGGAGGTGGCGGAGATTATCGCATACAGCAGGTAACGAGTTTCAGAAAACTAGAGGTAATTCGTCCCAAAGATCTCTTTTATCTGAAGTTCATACAGAGACAGGTAGTGCTGACTGGGAGGGCTTGTTCGCCCGGCTTCTGGTCGAGAAATTCTACCCTGCTGGATTACATCACCACGGACAATTAGTTTGCGTTTGGAGAAAGCAATAAATAAAGTGAAAGAACAGTTTGAGGAATAACTATTTGTGAGGATATAATTTGTAGGCTGCAGTTTTTTTAAATGATTTTCTTCCCTTTTAACTGATTAGAATTACGGCGTGTTGGTAATAGCGGAGGTTATTAACAGAACGTTTGCAGAGAATCTTAATTTAATATTAAAAAAGTAACGACAACGTACAAAATATAGAGTGGAAATAATAAAGGATGGGAAAATTTTTCCACAGTTATTTGTATGGTACTCGGCTCTTTAATAAAACAAAGACTGTTAGGAGACGAAAAGTTTTGAAATATGACTGTGTCCACGGGTTCTCAATACTGGAGAAATAAAGCACTAAATGAAAACATTTTAGAGTGGTTAACAAATGTAGAAGTTAGTTGAACAGACTTATAAAATTTAATATTAGAACAGTGTTCATGTTTCTAAACGTATAGACTTAATCAGGTTATTTAACAGTGCAAAGGAAAAAACTGTTGATGAACACAAGAGTTTGAGTAAGTGACGTAGACAATTGGCGATGTTAATTGAAGTAAGTACGTGGAAATAAAGAGGTATATGAACAAGTGAGGAACAAGAGTTGCTCTCGGATAGATAATATGAGTTAACCACGATCGTAAGAAACAGTTCAATAGATGCCAAACAGCTGGAATATTCCATTTACAGAGTTGCGTTGTAATTTAACACTAAACTGTTTGCGATGTTACGTGTACAACATGCAAGGCATTACCAAATTAGGACAAGTACTTACATGAAGCAGTATTTATATATAAGCGTTCATAAACATTTTAAATACGCAGCAAGTGCATGCACTAAGTACCAGCGGGTAATGAAGTTCTCATAGGATAAGGGAACGGAAGATACGCCATAGTAACACAATTATATCTACAATAGAGCTTAATATTGGATCGTGAAATGGCAAGATATACTACAGTAAGAGGGAGTTGCGAGTCGAAGGTAAATCCGGTAGAGACGAAGTCACCAGGAGGTTGTGGAATTCAATTGTCAACTAATCTCCAAGCAGACTGATCCGAGTTCGATATTTATTTAGAGTGCGTTTACAGTACGTGGCGTGAGCTAGAACCAATGGCTCTCTCTACCATGTCTGAGTGATGCTATGAGCAGCTTGGAAAATATTTTCAATATTTTATTGTTTTTATACACACAAAACGATGATCTATTTCAGCATGATAATTAATGTTCTCATCTGACTTGCGTGCTTTCTTTTTCTTTGTTTGAAAGATCCCATGAATGGTGTTGTTACGCGTTCGAACTACGTAAAACACTGCGACCATTTATGAAATTAGATGTATGGTTCAGTCACGAGTTAAGAATACGTGAAAAACCGTGTATGGTCCCTGGTACCACACTTCTGTGGACAGCTCTTGAACATGTTCAAAGTGACACGAGTCTCTCGTCTGGGGATGTGTCACATGCTTCATGTTACTCATAGTAATTGCCCATGAGATGTAGCCCACACTAAGCTCTGCGTTCCAATATTAAGACAGCCGTTTTCATAGCACATCAAGTCAGAGTCTTTCAAATTAATATAACCAAAGCGTTACCAGTGTAGAACACGTTTCTACTTGTAAACCAGCGATCCTTCGATATATCTTAGGAACTGTATAAATTTGAAGGTTAAGTATCTCAAATACAAGAAACTTATTGCAACTGTTGTTCCTGGAATATAATACACTCCTGTCAGGCAAACGATAATGATCATATACAAGAACGAAGTCTTTCTCGGCGTTGAGAATGTATGAAATGCTCTCGGGTGACTAGCCGAGTCAAGAATGCGTTGTCACACGATATTTCGACAACTACGTATATTCATTGTCACCCTCTTCTGGTGAAGATGGCGATAGTGAATTTAGTTGCCGAAATATCGTGTGATAATGATCATATTTAAATTGGTTTTTGCTCCGCACGCCTTTATTAGGTCGCTTACTATTTCATATAAAAAATTTCTAACCCTGCTATACGTCTTCTTTTTCCTCGCCATCTTTTCCCAACATTATTGGAGTTGACTGTCTTCGATAAGTTTTACTCATCGTTGATGGTCAAATTTAGAGCCATGGTTTTACGGCCACTTGCTCTTACTGACGTGAAGAATTTCATATGTACAGTGTGTGTATTTTTCGTTTGCGAAATGTGTAACTAATGAGACGGAGACTGGGAACCGACCCAGCATTCGCCCTGACGGCTGCGCAAAAGACCACATGCTCGTGCCCTGTACGATGTACACTTTGTCCCATAGGAAGAGGCCGTCCACATCACAGAAATATACACTATCTGACTACGTAGAACACTATCCGCGCAAACAGTTAAGGCATTTTATCTCCGCACAATGAAGAATACCATTGGTGGATGTTTCAGATGATTCGTTTCGTACTAGCCTCTCATTCAGAGGACGTTAATTCGAATCCACGTGCGGCCATCCTGAGTTGGATTTTCCATGGTTTCCACGATACAGGCGAAAGCCAGGATTGTTCCTTCTAAATTCCTCTCTGTCCTTTCCAGCATCTAATGACGTAGACAATGCACAAAGACTTACACCATAAAAGACAAGGGACTGATTGATTGTTTCAAGAATCTACAGAAAAGATGTTTCTTTTACTTGCGGCTTTCCGCCGAGTTGAAGTCAAGGTCATTAGAGGCAGTAAACGAGTGGAAGTAATCATCCCGGCATTTATCTGGAGTGATTTTTGGAAACTATGGAAAACCAAATCTGGATGGCCTGATGGTTTCCCGAATGCGAGGCCGGAGCGTTACGGTTTCCCTGCTTGCACAGTAGGGATATTAGTCGTAGGAGTAGTGATGGCTGATATAATCCTTACGAAAGTGTCATAGTATTGGTTCGGAGATTGGGCTGGGATTCTCTGGTAGATAGCCAAAGTGCTTGATGCACGAATTTATTGAATAACATGAGAAAGACTTCTGTTAATAACGATTTCAGTAAAATTCTTCACCCTGCAAGGTATTGAATCCTAGTGACATATAGGTAATCAGTGAAGTTAGGTACCTTACTAACTCCAATATGAACTCTCCCTCGATTCGAGGCGTTAGGGATTGGAAAGCACATAATAGCGATTTGTGGCAAGGTTGAGATGATTATTTGTATTTTTCTTACTTACTCAGTTGGATGGAATGTTTCCCAGACATTAAACTTTTTTATGGTCAATCTGGACAATAGATTTAAAGCTTCAAACATTTCGGGACTTGTTTCTCATTTAAAAGTTGAGCTGAATATTTGTGTAAACTACAGCGTCTTCAGATGTGTGAAAGCAGGTTATTGTGGAAGTATGGTAGTTTATTAATAGAACGGACATCTAATAGGAAGAGCTGTCATGCTGCCTCGCAAGAAAGAATACCACACATGTGTCGATATAGATTGAAAAGACTCATGGCTGGAATTCTATATATAAAAACATTTCTTATTCATATAAATAAATAATATAGGTCGTATATATTCGCCTGAAGCCAGCTTTAAACGTCTCTATATACACTTCTTGTCGCATGAATTAATCCGCATGATCGGGTGAACTTTTGCTATAAACAACTCGTCCATTGTGAAAACTAAGTCTGTAAACGTGACTCCAGAATATGAGCGCACGCATAAATTAAAAACGTGAAATCATCCGTGAGATTCGTTTTTTTTTTTTTTTTTTTTTTTTTTTAAACTGCTTAACGTCTCTTAACAGCGAGGTCTTTAGAGACGGTAAAGGATGGGGGGCAAGGAATGGGAAGGTATTCGGCCATTGCCTTTTGAAAGAAGCATTCCGGCATTCACCTGGAGTGATTTGGGGAAACCATGTAAAACCCAAATCTGGATACCCGGACGGGGATTCGAACCACCGTCCTCCCGAATGCGAGGCCAGAACGCTAAGCGTTACACCACCACGCTCGGTGTGAGGTTCGTGATGTGACGTAAGATAAGTGACGTGAATGCAAAGTGCACATAACTCATAAGACAACCACATGTGTGTAAACAATGTCGCACTCTCTTCGTCCGTCACGTGATATTACGTAACACCACGTGATGTGACGGCAGTGTAGCGCTGCCTTTACTTACTTTGTTCCCTTGAGAATTGTTGAGCAGATACTTCACTGGGTACTGCATCTCGTGTTGACGGACAGACTGGCGCCAGCTGTCACTGTCAGCTGAAGACGTGAGTGGGCGCATAAAGAAGGGGCGAATCGGTGGCCTAAGTCAACAAGTGCACGTGCAGGCTGGCGCAGCTGAGGCCTTTGTCGTGAGGAACCCCGCCGGGTGATGAACGGCCGAGAGGCTGGACTTGCAAGTGTCGCGGGCTGCACTGCCCACCACCAATCCGCTGTAAACAATCGGCCGGGACATGCAGCACAGCGGGCGGCGCAGTGGTCACTGCTTTTCAACGCGTCTTTCACGGTTTGCTAAGGCCAAATGGCGTTGGAATACACAGACGGAAAAAAAAATCCCAACACCAAGAAAAAATTATTGTAGAGTAATGAAATTTGGACAATGCATTTGTCAAGTTAACATGTTTAATTGATTAAATTTTCAAGATCACAGGTTAATTTAAGCTCAAGAAAATGCATTTCAAATGTGAAATACTGTTAAATTAATAGCCGGTGTAACCTCCAGAATTTTGAATGCAAGCCTGCAAACGTGAATGCATTGTGTCATACAGGTTTCGAATGTCACTTTGTGGTATGGAGTTCCATGCTTGTTGTACTTGTGCTGTCAATACTGGGACGGTCAGTGCTGGCTGTGGATGATGCTGGAGTTGTCGTCCAATGATATCCCATACGTGTTCAATTGGAGACAGATCTGGTGATCTCGCAGGCCAAGGTAACATGTCGACACTCTGTAGAGCACGTTGCGAGACAACAGCGGTATGAGGGCGAGCGTTATCCTGTTGAAAAACTCCCCCTTGAATGCTGTTCATGAATGGCAGCACTACAGAAATTCGAGCTGCAGTTGGTACCACAGTGACACAACGAACTGTTAGAAATCGGTTACTTCAAGGACAGCTCCGAGCCAGGCGCCCTGTAGCGTGCATTCCACTGACTACAAGCCATCGCCGTTTGCGACTCCAGTGGTGTCAAGCCAGAGCTCATTGGAGGACGGAGTGGAGATCTGTTGTGTTTTCTGATGAAAGCAGGTTCTGCCTTGGTGCCAGTGATGGCCGAGTGTTGGTCAGAAGGAGGCCAGGGGAACGCCTGCAACCAAACTGTCTGCGGCCTAGACACACTGGACCTACACCTGGAGTCATGGTCTGGGGAGCAATTTCCTATGACAGCAGGAGCACTCTTGTGGTTATACCAAACACACTGACTGCAAATTTGTACGTCAGTCTGGTAATTCAACCTGTAGTGCTGCCATTCATGAACAGCATTCAAGGGGGAGTTTTTCAACAGGATAACGCTCGCCCTCATACCGCTGTTGTCTCGCAACGTGCTCTACAGAGTGTCGACATGTTACCTTGGCCTGCGAGATCACCAGATCTGTCTCCAATTGAACACGTATGGGATATCATTGGACGACAACTCCAGCATCATCCACAGCCAGCACTGACCGTCCCAGTATTGACAGCACAAGTACAACAAGCATGGAACTCCATACCACAAAGTGACATTCGAAACCTGTATGACACAATGCATTCACGTTTGCAGGCTTGCATTCAAAATTCTGGAGGTTACACCGGCTATTAATTTAACAGTATTTCACATTTGAAATGCATTTTCTTGAGCTTAAATTAACCTGTGATCTTGAAAATTTAATCAATTAAACATGTTAACTTGACAAATGCATTGTCCAAATTTCATTACTCTACAATAATTTTTTCTTGGTGTTGGGATTTTTTTTTCCGTCTGTGTACTTACTGTCAGTGCCTTTCAAATACAGTTTTTCCTTTGTGTTGAGCCGACGAAAGTCAACACGAACGCGCAGAAGATATTGTTTGCTTAAATTACTGTTGCTTAAAAAAACAGATCGCTGTTTTTGATTAATATTTCATATTAATGCGAACAATGCGTTACCAACATTGCACGGCTATGTTTTACTCGTAAGTCATAAATCCTTCGATACATCTTGGGAACTGTCGAAATTTGAAGAGAAAGAAGAATGTCTTATTGTAACCTAGAGTGTTCTCAAACCCAGAAAACTTACTGCTTCTGCTGTCCCTGGGATATAATACATACGAATGTGGCAAAATTCTCCTATTTAAACAGATATTAGGATCCGTACCACTTGCGTAGTCTTCGAGTATCTTCGTTTACTGCTTTTTATACAAAATTATTAACCCTGATATCTATGTTATTGTCAAAATGGAATAATTGTAGATGATTCCTGGTAGCGTTTGTTTTTACATGTTACTTTATTAATGACTATCTTTTGTCACGACTTCCTCCACGTGGCATTTGAAATATGTGCTGTTACGTCACAGAAAAACTGTCAAAGAAACTTAAGCTGCGTGGGAAAATGCATGTTTTCCTTCACTTCTGAATTTAGGTTCTACCTAAATGCTTTAAACACATTTGTTGACATAATTTTTTTTCTCATGCCCCTTGATACTGACGCTTACTCAGTCTCACAGGCACAGTAGTATCCGACCAATTAGAAAAAAGTTGGTGAAATTGATTTATGAAATTATGCAGCCTGGTGTACGAGTTTCGTAGTATGTTCCACTAGAGATGGGGAGCACAGATCGCTTACAATGTCCCATCATAAACAAGTCTCTCTTATGTTTTCTTGCTTCTCCCGGACGAGCCTATGTTTTAAAACTAATGTTTCAGCCATCTTACTGTGGCTTTCTTTAGAGTCTGTTGAAAATTTAGGTTTAAAAAAAATCAGCGATGCCATACTCGGAGGGCCAAGTATACACTGACAACGTTTGCGGAACTCTACGCACTGATTTGATTCCTAAGTTATGTTGGAGACTTTACTGTGTTTCTATGACATATTAAAGATCAATATCTTGATATCTCAATTTTAATCATTATTATCATTATTTTATGCAAATACACCTATAAAGATCTCGCAAAACTTAGTCATTTTCTGTGTGAGTTTCTTTTGCCATTCCAGTATTCTCGCATCCTTTTATTGAAGACAAGTTTTCTATCTTCTGTCCAAGTTGCACCGGTCTTCTTGGCTTTGATTTCTGGCATGACTACCCATTTTTTGTCTGAAGATTTTGGATTTGGGATTCTGATCTCCCTTTTTGCTTTTTCCAGGTATTGTCTTACTTGATGGAACTAGCTCTTAGGTATTTTTAATGGTTGCATGAAGTCTAATATCCGGTTAGTTAATCTATGATCTGACATGCTGTAGATGTGACCGTAAAATTTTAGTCTGCGTTTTCTGATGTCGCTAGCTATATTTGAGTTGGATTCTACTGTTTTGTTGGACTTTAGTCTGTAGCATTCTTCCGTTTTGGTTGGTCCAATAATTTTCCTGATGATTCTTCGTTCTTCTTTCTGGATGTTCTCGATGTCCCACTTAAAGTTTAGTGTGTTTCTGTGGCGTAGAAAGCGTTGAGTTTAATAACTGTATTGTAATGCCTAGTTTTTAATTGGATTCCTATGTTCTTTTTTTTGTAGATGATGCAGGTCTGTCCGAAGGCCTTTTTCATCTTGTCGTGTCTGTTTTCTTGTGCCTAAGTATTTAAGCTCAGTGACTCGGTTGATTTTACCATATTTTGTGTCCAGTGTTTTATGTTCAGTTTGTGTACCCAAAAAAAAAAAAAAAAAAAAAAACAGTTTTCTCCAAGGAGATTTTTAGTCAAAATTTTCTGCTAATTCTTTTTTTTTATGGCTTGTTGTTCATTTTTTCGTTTTCAGACAGAATAGCCAGATCGGCGAAGGCCAAGCATGAGATATTTAGTCGATTTCTGCCTAGTTTTACTTTGGTGTTCATTTTATCCCATTCTCTAATGACTTTGTTCAGGGCTATATTAAATTGGATTGGTGAGATACCTTCACCCTATCTAACTCCAGTTTTTGTCTAGAATTCTCTGGAGAGTTATCCCATGAATTTTACTTCGTTTGTGGTGCTGGTGAGTGTCTGATTGGTTAATTCTCCTGATTTATTGTCTAGTCCATATTCCCTGAGGATGTTCAGTAGGCTTTTCCTGTCGATGGAGTCATACGTCTTTTTAAAGTCTACGAAGGTGCATATGGTTTTCTTGTGCCTGACTGTTCTGTATTCTAGGATGGTTTTTAGGTTAAAGATTTGCTCTGCGAAGGATCTGTTGGGTCTGAAGCCTGCTTGATATTCGCCAATTTTGTATTCGATTTGTTCTTGTATTCTTTTACGGAGACAAGCAGAGAGAATTTTGTAGGGGACCTATAGTAGAGATATTGCTCTGTAGTTGTTCACATTGGTGCTGTCGCCTTTTTTGTGAAAGGGAAGAATGAGAGCGCACTTCCAGTCTTTTGTGACTTTGTCCGATGATGTTGATTAGTTCTTGCAGTGAACTCTGGCCTAGATTCTTCAGGAATACCGCCACTATGCCATCTTCTCCTGATGCTCTCCCGTTTTTTGAGTTTCTGAATATGCTCTGTGATTTCTTCTAGCGTTTTGCTGCTGAATCCGGATTGATTTCTTTTAATTGTTCTGGTAATCCTTGAATTGGTTCTGAGCAATTTAGCAGTTGCTCCAAGTAGGTAGCGAGGAGTTCACAGTTTTCTCTGTCGTTTAGTGCCAATTTTCCATTTTGCGTTTTTAAAGCAGAGACTCTGTGAGGAGAAGCCCTTAATTTCGTTTGCGAATGTTCTATAATAGTTTCTATCATTATAATTTTTTAATCTTAATTTCTTAATAATCTTAATAATATTATAAATGGAAATGTTTTGATGCATGGATGTTTGGATCACGCCGTAAACGCCTCACAGAGTTAAATGAAATTTGGCATGGATTTAGTATACAGTCTGGATAGTAACATAGAATAGTTATTTTCAGTTCTCATACTGTAAGCAGCAAAGAGTTTCCTAGTTCATAGTCGGCACTGTCACCTTTACTCTTTGCTTCTTACGTAAATCGCATTGTGCTTTTCAGAGAAAAGCAAGAACGTTTATTCACTGTCTGTTCCGCTCAAAAGTGCGAAAATGGATGCACTTGATAAATTAAATTAAGGCTTTCTTTTCTTTTATGTAGTTTTGCGGTTTGTTGTAAGATTGAAGGTTCACCCCTCACCCCAACCATTTAATATGTTTGCATACCAACCACAAACCTAACCAAGTATAATAGTAGGCACATAGAAATTCATTTCCTTTGACAAATTAATAAAATAAAAGAAACATATAATAATATTATCAAATATCATAATGAAGAAACAGTTAGTGATTCCTATTTCAAAGCAGAATTAATTGATCGAATCTACATATCAAAAAAACAAAACCAATGTACAAAGAGGAAACAAAGTCCATAAAAAAAATAATTTTAAGGCTTCCAATGAAATGTAGTAAAGCTAGTACTGTGAAATTAATCTAGGATTATGCTGGAGAGCAAGTAATTCGTTCTTTAACATGCAAATTTCTTTTTCAAAGCAAAATTGATTGATCGAATAGAGGTTAAATGCTGTAGTAATTATGTTTTTGTTGTAGAATTTAAATAAATTTTTATTGTTACTTGGAATGTTTATTACTATTATTATTCTTAAAGAAAACTCTTAAACTGTGACAAACAAGCGGACGAAGTCGCGGGTGACTACTAGTGTCTTATGTATGTACATACATTTGGTACTTAATATCAGATATTGCTCTTGAAGTATAGTAAAAATAAAACGAATATTACGAAGCACGCGAAGTTCAAAAACAAACAAAAAAAGAAGCTATCTTCATAAGTGCAAAAAATTTTCTTTAAAAATTCGAAAGTTGGCATTTTAGGATGTTGCCATGTACTTAATTCTGAACAAATGGTTAAGATTAACTTGAACTTGTGTGTTAGGTCATGCAGAGATGATTTGTGGCCAATGTTGTAAGTGTTGGGGAGCTATTTTTAAGTCAATGATCATTGAAACACACTTCAGACCCAAATTACACTAAATTCGATTGAAAATTAATATAATAATTTGGATGAATACCTTATTCTCATCATCAGACAAATTTAAGAGGAGATTATCTCCTGCTACTTTTGTTTGAAAGTATTTTCTCTGTCTTTTACGCAAGTGTGAAATAGTATTAGAAGATTCAAGCAACAACCAATCCAATATTTTAAAATCTGATAAAGAAGTAATTTTTTTTTATGAAAGTCACCTCTTAATTTGGAGACACTTTTGAGTATTTTAGCCACTGTATTACGTCTGGTAAAAAAATAAGCCATACTGCCACCTACACAACACACTTTTGAAGGGACATATGCTCAACACATCAAATTAACATTAATATTGGTTTTCTATTGATGAAAGCGCTTCTCTATCATACTGTTGTTATCATAAAAAATCTCATAAGTGATCATGAGTTATAAGATACTCACAAACATATTACTTTACTTAAGAGGATCAATGAAAAATGGGTGCATACTGAAATTTATGCAAACATGAAATGTACTTCATTAACAGTTGAATCATTACAACTTGTCCAACGTCTTTGATTTTTAAACAGATCAATTTGAGATTTCTCAGGCTTCGTTTACTAGCAGAACTGACTGCGTAAGTTTTTATCGCGAAGGAAGCTTTACCATTGTCCGGAGATAGCAAAGTCAGACTACTCTCGCAAACCAGAATGGCTCAGCGGGATCTCTGTTGCATGCACCCGGCATTCTCGCCTCTCGAGATGCTTGCTGCTTTTCTCCCCTCCCTATTCGAGCACACCTCTTTACTTGGAAATATGGTTGTATCCAGCGAGGGGAAGGGGGGGACTGCCCCCCCCCCTCTAGAAGAAAAATTAAGTTGCCTTCAGTACACTTCGACGAGTGAAGAACTGGCTCAGCAGCACTTTGTGAGAGGAAAGATTGACTGGATAATGCCTGATGAATGTGCATCGAAATTTCGTGAAAAGAACACCGTCAGATATTGAGAAACAAAGATACTGAAAAATTTTCTAAGAATCCAAGACGATTAATGTTTACATAAACTATAACTGACTTACGATCATAATTTACTACATACCGTCATATTTCAATGCCCCACCCCACTTCCTCGAAACCAATATGAGTTGCCCCCCCCCCCCCCCACCCTAGCTCAAATCTTGCCCTCCTTTAGCTTTGATCCTGGGTACGCCCTTGCTAGGAAACAGTTCTGAGGACGTTTTTCGGTCGTCGCCACTAGCTAATTATGTTTGGCGGGCCGTTTCTGAAACGTGCCCAAATGGAAAGCGAACCTTAAAGCTATTTTTGATGTATAATAAATCCATAGAACGCCCTAGCCACTGTACGTGTAAATCTGGCTCGTTTTGTCCTCGTCACGTAGGATTATTCGTTTGTCTCTATGCAACGCTGCCAAAAGGGCCGCATTTAAGCATAGGCTACATAGGCTGTAGCCTAGGGGCCCGCATCACGAAGGGGGACCCGCACCACAAAGTTGGGCCCGCACTAAGAAGGGGGCCCCGCAAAATTTAAGCGACACCTGTATAGCTTAGGAGCCCAGAGAGCCTTTGCGGCCCAGGCTGCCAAAACGTTGCAGGTTCTAGACTGACATGCGGTACCTAATAACATTCACACCCTTAATAATTCATTACAATATACACATTTTCCAAAATCTGTGCCTCGTATATTTTAATTTTTAAGTTAATCCATTACTTAACTATATTTGCCGATCCATAAAACAAGTAACATTTTCAATGAAAGCTGGATTTATCAAAACAAACAGCTCTAATTGGCTCAAAAGTGATGTGACGATGCCGGGAGCGTTTTTACATCAAACATTCCGAAACGTTAAAACGTTCCTCTAAGTATAGGGAAGAGCCGGGAAAAGTGGCCATGAGAGTTTTTTCAGCCAAGGTATGGGAAAAACCATAAATAGTGCAACTTAATGCCATCTGTTACCTTGAGAAGTCCGATCTGGTTAGCGTATCATCTGTCGAAGTTATTAGAACATTTGTGGTTTTTGATCAATCTGATGTTTGGTAAGTGGTTCAATTTATGAATTTATAACTAAGAAATCAGATGACTTACCGCTTCTGAACGAAATTCTTTTGCAAGAGTTATGTTTTTGCTGTAACCTCCTGAAATGGTGATCATGACTGTTTCTTCGCATTGTTGAGATAGAATGACGTTTCTGTACCGGCGCCAAACTGGGCAGTGATCAGCTGCTGGTGGCCGTGGCCTCTGTCTGCTGCGCACGGATTCTGTTTCTTACTTGCTGATTATTAAAATTATACAATGCTTTGGATAGATGCTTTATGATCATGTGAAACTCAACTGGGTATATTAATAATAGTCAAAAAACAAAAGTAGTTAAATAATTTCTATTTTTTCGTGGTATTTCAACGACCGGAAACTTCTTTTTCTTTGAGCCCAAATGATATTGTCGTGCAACATTAGCAGAAAAAATCAAATGCACACGCCACAACAAAGGTTCTTTGCTGATGTTCACATCAAGTTCATGTAAAAATGCACTTGAAGATACAAAAGGTAAAAACAAAAGAAGAAGGAAACCAATGCTAGATTCAAAACCACCAACCGCACGAAATCTTACCGGAAAAGAGCGTTATCTGATGATGACGGTGATCAAGAATACACACAGTGCCTGTACTGCAACGAAAGTTTTTCCGTTCAAGATCACAAGAACGATGGATCCAGCACCAAATGTGTTACTTTTGGGCCTACAAACTCTTTGATGCAATTGAACGAAACAGCTATTCCTTCGTTAGCGAAAATTGCAATGAAAGTGCCTTTTGCCCGTTATGATTTCTATCATCTACAAGTTATATGACTTTTTGAAAAATAAAGTAACCTATATTGTTTTGCAAATTTAAGGCGTTTTTAATCCTCCATTTCTGATTTTAAAGCTATGTCAGGCAAAGTGGCCAGTTGGGTACTTTTTCAAAAAATGGTCATTTTAGGTAGTAAATTAATGCAAAGGTAACTAAAAACATCTGGTATGTATAGCTGAACTTCGTAACCCCCGATTTTTATGCCTTTAGGTATATTGTAAGTTACCTTAAAACATTGACAAACCTTAGCCTGACCACTTTGCCCGGCCTTCCCCTACATAGTAAAACAAATGAAAGTGCAATTTTGTGCTGAAAATTGCACTTGTCATATGATTTGGAAAAGTTAAATCAGAATGAAGACTTTCTCGGCGTTTTATTTGAATTTTAGGCTTTAGAGAGTAGATTTCAATAAGTTACATACCCTAGAAAGAGTTGTTATTAGAAGCTAAAATTTGTTTTAAGTAACAATATTAGTAGTGTATTTATATACTGTGCACATAAGTAGACAATGAACTAGTGGTAAACATTCGCGTCGACAATCTAATAGTTGCAGGCATTGTTATTGCTATACAGCTCACGTTGCTAAAATTATTGGTTTGTAACGAGCAGCACGTATTGAGATGAGACGAAATGTCAACTACAAGCTTTATGGCGTCATTATTTAAATTGACATGTAAAAACACAAGATTTTGAATTTTTGTTTTTTTTTTCAATTTAATAGACGCACAGCTACAATACTAACTACTTTTCCAAGATTAGTCAGATTCCCTATTGCAACCAGGGGCGTAGCTACTATGGGGCTAGGCGGTGCATTGCACCGGGGCCCCTACGCTCAGGGGGCCCCCAAGCATACCTCAGGGGGCCCCCAAGCGCAGTTTAGAGGGCTCACGGGCCTTCACGGCAAACTGGCGACCTTTTTTTTTTTTTTTGCTCTACCGTCGTCTAAGGGGTCCCTGAGTCACAGGAAGCCTCTCACTAAGGTCCCTCACTGCTGAGGGGGCCCCCAACCACTGCTCAGGGAGCCTCTAAGCACAACTTAAGGGCCCCCATCCTCAGCTCAGGGGGCCCCTACCAGCACACAAAGCAAAGAAAAACGTCGCCCATCTGGCCTGAGGGACCAAAATAATTTTTTTGCACCGGGCCCCTTGTTGACCTAGCTACGCCACTGATTGCAACCTGTGACTTCCAGTTTAAGATGCTGTCCTTAGTTCGACCAGGCAACGACAGTTCGTCTCTACATCGCGAAAATAAGAAGTAAGAAATATTCATGTATACTTGAAAAATATCCTGCATTTATGATTATACGCTGCTAGGTATTGACAATTCGGTGCTAATAATAAAACATACTTAATTTTTATTTTAATATCACATCAAAATAATTAATTTTTCTTTATGATACTGGTATTAGGAGGCGTTAAATACCAATTTAATAACTCTAATTAACTTATCTAATTATGTTACAAATCATGGAGTATTACTCTAAATATTTTAGCATTCTGTAACATCTGCTAAAACACATTCATATGTATACTATAACAGAAAGAATAGCGCATATATTAAAAACTGATAAAATTGAAAATAAAGAGCACCATACAAATGAAACTTTTGTATACTTAATTTCAAATCCGTAAGAGAAAGTGTAATTAGACCTCACAGAGTAAACGGTATTTATGACATTAAGAGATGTAACTTGCCTCACTCAAACCCGCCATCAGAAGACAGACACAACTAAAATACAAAGACATAGTAAAGAAAATAAAAAATAATAAGTTGCGCTTTTGAAACAACGGGTATAGCGGCATACAATAAATCGCAAAAAAAAATACGAACGCACAAATTGAAAACAGCTGTTGTTCAGATAGAAAACCATTGTACTCGCGAAAAATATTTATCAACCAATAGAAGAGGATTAATTCCACAAAAATTATGATGTGTAGGATAGTAACCAGAAACAATGAATCAGAGAAATAATGCTAGAATGAAACGCCTCCAGATAGCTACGCCGCAAAGAAATAAAACAACACAAAATTATTTGTTTTTTATAGATATCAGTGTGTGATTATAAAGGTATACACATTTGTTCCCAGAGTACCAATAAACTCAATCATTTTAGAGCTGCGTTTTCGTTAGCAATAAAATGTGTGATCATTACAACAACTGACATAGCTTGAATAATTTTCATTATTGCTAAATATCTGTGAAGAATATTTCTAATTTACTTTTAAACTCGGTGGAAAAATTTCCCTATACATCTATTTTCACCTTTTCGAGGCTCGACCTACAGATTAACGTCGAATCCGAACCATCAAATGATCTGGCATAGCTAGGGTTGCCAGATGGCCGGGAATATCCCGGAATTTTGTTTCTGGTCACGTGTCCAATAATTATGCGTTAATGTCCCGGAATTCCGTGTACTAGTTTTATTCTCAAACTCAATTCACTGCGGTGGTTAAGAGGCCAAGCCAAGCGGGAGGATGGAATGTACAAAAAGTTTGAGCTTTTGTCTCTTAAATAAGAGGAATTGAAATCGACACGAGAAATACTCTATGAATTTCCTAGGACAATGAAAATTCCTGATGCAATTAACACTGATTCCCTTTATACAGAGTTCACATGTCTGAAACGTGTTTTTGAGGTCCTTCCAGAAGACTTGCCAAACGACAAAATCTGGGCCAATTTCTTTAGAACAAACGTTTCTAATGATTTTGTAAATTTAAAGAAAATAGTTGGTTTTGTTTTCTCAATTCCAACAAACAACACATGTTGAACAATTATTGACTAAAAAGCTAAACAGAATATCCATGGATTTGATCAATGTTGAACAGCAAATTCAATCAATTTCGAAGAGTCTTACTCAGAAATTTTATCAGTTTTGCAAATCAGTCACGGAGAAAATCTTTTGAAAATGACAAAAGCTAGTGATAAATTTAAAAAAAAGTATTTGATTAAGATTCATACTGATCGATGTTGATTTAGCCAAAGATAGATGCTCAATTCTTATTGGTTTGTTGATAATACCTGATGTTGATTTTGTAGCTAAGTTTAATTAATAAGCCTAACAGAAGTGTTCAATTTTTAAGTTTAATATTTTTGAGGTTTTGATTGATAATACCCGATGTTGGTGTTCTTCAAAAGTATATAAAATCCTAAAAGAAGTGCTCGATTTTTGTTTTAAGTTTAGTATTTTTCTTCTTAATTCATAATTCCTGATGTTGATTTTCAATCAAATTTTAATTATATATATATATATATATACAGGGTGTTACAAAAAGGTACGGCCAAACTTTCAGGAAACATTCCTCACATACAAACAAAGAAAATATGTTATGTGAACTTGTGTCCGGAAACGCTTACTTTCCATGTTAGAGCTCATTTTAGTTTCGTTAGTATGGCCGATGGATTCGTAGAGGCGGACCAATTCCATGGCCCCCACGCTCTCCTGACCTCAACCCTCTTGACTTCCATTTATGGGGTCATTTGAAAGCCCTTGTCTACGCAACCCCGGTACCAAATGTAGAGACTCTTCGTGCTCGTATTGTGGACGGCTGTGATCAGGGCCGGCGTTAGGGAGGGGTAAGCGGGTCAAATGTACCTGGGCCCCGCCGGCTGATGGGGGCCCTGATCCTCGGCTGTAGGGGCCCCCAGGCCAGTAGCCAGTTTGTAGAGTTTTTAAAAAAAGGTCGCCCGCCCATTTTACCCCGGGCCCGAAATTCCTAGCGCTGGCCCTGGCTGTGATACAATACGCCATTCTCCAGGGCTGCATCAGCGCATCAGGGATTCCATGCGACGGAGGGTGGATGCATGTATCCTCGCTAACGGAGGACATTTTGAACATTTCCTGTAACAAAGTGTTTGAAGTCACGCTGGTACGTTCTGTTGCTGTGTGTTTCCAGTCCATGTTTAATGTGATTTGAAGAGAAGTAATAAAATGAGCTCTAACATGGAAAGTAAGCGTTTCCGGACACATGTCCACATAACATATTTTCTTTGTTTGTGTGTGAGGAATGTTTCCTGAAAGTTTGGCCGTACCTTTTTTGTAACACCCTGTATATATATATACATGTAATTTTCATTTTTTCACTCTTTAAACATACCGCTAAAATAGTTTTTTATCCCAGAAATGTTCCGGAAATTATAAGCCTGTATCTAACAACCCTAGGTATAAGTTCATTTGAACTCTTAAAAATTTGTGGCCCAATTTGAAACCGGGACAATGAAATTTGAGAGCAAGCACCTTAACCATTGTGCTACTTGTTTTGTTTTTTGTTATCTGTCTCCTCGTTCCTTTAAACCGTCGTTTCTCCTTGCACTTCAGCCTTCTCCAGGTATGGTTGCCCAGACAGATGCAAACTTTCTAAAAGGTAATCTTAAAGCACCTAGAACATAATCTCTTTGGCGATGACTGTGTACTATGGTACATTCATTTCATTTAGCAGAAATATAGCTACCCCGCCACCGCTGATGGTTAGCTAAACTGAATATACTACTACACGATCTTGAGATCTTCTTTTCAATTAGTGATTTTATGCTATTTCTGTGTTTTATCAACGAACTTGCACAGATTTTAGTGGTTGTGTACTAAAATATGTTTCATCGTAGTTGTACGATAAATTTTTAAATAAAATCAACCATGTGTCTAAAAGAATCATTTTACTTTGTTATGGAGCTATTAAAATTCAAACTGTAATCATACTTCAATGTCTAGTGACAAACACTTTATTCAATTTTGTTCCGTCAATCTTCTTTCATTTGATGGTTTTACGTAACTGTAAAATAAATTAAGTAGCAACATCGTTTGCAAGTTTTTCATTATATGAAACAGCCGTTTGATTTTCTATAGCGTATTAACAAACAAATGTTTGTTTCCTTAATATAGAGAAGAAGGTGACTTAAATTCATTATTTTGCCTCTCGTGTGAACTCACTTGTTTGCGTATGTTTACTCTATTCCTTAAACTGTTTAAGCAGGTTTTAGAAATTTTATTTCTGGCAGCAATAAATAATATCAACGAAACAGTGATAATTATGTAATGCCTAAAAATATAAAACTTCATTTACTTTAGACGAATGTTACGTATATGCCCTTCACAAAATAAAAGTTAATATATATCCCATTTTTCAATAAAATTACCCTACATTTGGAAACTTTAAAGAAATTCGTTCGTCAAATAATCGATCTTGATTAACATTTTTTAAAAGAAACTTATAAAGTATTGATACTCATCGGCGGTGTATACAAAAAAAAAGAAAAAAAGAAGGCAGTTAACGTTCAATATGTGAATTGTTACTATTTTGGTATTTTATGAATATTCGACTGTTTTTGTTTTTGTTTCCTAACCATATTTTGTGTTTTAAGGTGTGTTGTTTTAGCGTTGCTTCTGGATTACTACGTTCTATGCTGCTGTTCGTTCCGCACTAGTATGTGCTGAATATCTTACAGTCAACACCAAAGGCAATTAATGAATGGCTGATCGCTGTGATCAGAAGCAATTTGTGCGACGTAGAATCTAGACGATACTCTCGCATGCTGCCTCATAGGCAATTCCTGCTTCGCAGGGAGAGAGTGAGGACACGCAGTGGTATGATCCAGTGACTCACATAGCAACTCAATTCTATGATAAGCCTCTGATGTACTGTTATCGATTCAAATGTTATGAAAGTTCATTCAGAGTGAACAACTTAGTTACACAGAGAATATACCAGTTAAATACATAGGCTTGTATTGAGTATGTTTTATCAGCACAAAGAACTACAAAATTTAACAGGTGCTGAACTGAGTGTTATCGAAGTACAAGTAAATACGACGAAATTTCTTAAGACCAACCTAGTATTTCACTATTATTATCTCAACTTCTGGCAACAAGAATTTACCTGTCCTTCAGCATCGAATATCTGGAATCTGCGGGTAACAACACTTGACTGCCGATTGAAGCCTGGGAGCAAGTGGACGAAAAAGATTACAGCAATGAATTGCAGTCATACTGAACAATTCAAATACAGTCAACGCATTTTTTCTGTATCCTAAAATACGAAGCTCAAAGATTTCTCCAGAAATAATTTTATGACATCAGCAGATTAAAACAAGATGTTACAAAAATTGTTTACTTGTCTGTTATAAATCAAACAGCAAAGGATGTACCATATTTGCTAAATGTTTGGTGTATTTGGTTACTTTTAAAATGTCACTGAGGAATTAAATAAATCTTGAAATAAGCTGTGCTTATATGTTAATCCAAAAAAGGAATTCCTCCTGAAACCGTTTTGTAGCTTTATTGCTACGTCAACAGAATACTGTAAATGTTACGAATATTGGATTAAAATGTCTAACTTCCCGTTTTTTTCGCGTCAACAAGAAGAAAAAAAGCTTCGACTTGCTGTTGATCAATTGACTCTATACAAACTGCTACTTTATGTTTACGGGAATATTACAAGTATTATCCTATATTTTGCATGCTGTACCAGGAACTCCAGTTGCTCCGTATGGCACATGAGAGCTTGTAATACTTTCCAGGCTTAGTCAATGTTCTAGCTCGCTCTGTGTTTCACTTTACCCTCATGTAACTCCTTGTCAACACCGAGGGCCGTCGGTTCGAGTCCAGTCTGTTGTGCGATTGGTTTTAATTGAGTACTGTGTTTATCTTGTGTTTCCCCCTTTTTTTACTTATTGCTTTACGCCTCGTCGACGTCGAGGTCATTAGAGGCGGGAAGGGACTGGGGACAAGGAACGGGAAGGAATTCGGCCATTGTCTTTTGAAGGAAGTATCCCGGCATTTACCTGGAGTGATTTGGGTAAACCATGGAAAACCCAAATCTGGATGCCCGGACGGAGATTCGGACCGGCGCGGCGTCCTCCCGTTCACCCTCCACGCTCGGTGTTTTTCCCTTGCTATGTGGATCATTAAACACTTGTAATGAAGCTTTATTTGCTACTGGTTACTATAGAAATACAAACCTGTGGTTGGTTGTATGGTCAAAAAACCCAAACGTTGTTTTCACACAAAAAAACTCCTCGTCCGATTAACTGCGTACAGTCTGCCTTCATGAATGACTTAATATTATCAACTAGAATGTAAATTACTGGTGAGAATTTATGACAATTGACAGAAGAAGGTACCAGCAGCATGTCGCATCAAGATTCTTTACATATACTTTAATTCACAAACCCCGCGGAAAAGTGTGCACAATAGTAGTGAATGAAGTCTTTTTTAAAAATAATAATAATATAATAATAATAAAAAAAAAAACAAGTGAGGAACTGTATGCAGAAATAGTCAAGTTAAATAACAAGAAACTGCACTGAACCAGCTAGCAACTGGCCAGGAATAGAAATCTCGGGTTATAACAGGGCAAAAGGAGCGCACATGATTACCATTCGACGCGTTGAGCATAATCATACCCAAACATAAAGCGCCTAAGCTTTTACCCTAAACCATGTCTGCGCATATTATAAATACTAAATAAATGGAAAATATTTCATATTTCAGAAGAAACGTATCAAAACTATATGGTATCTAACAAATAACTTGGAGGAACGAATGCAGAGCACAACGATGAATGAAAGTGATTGAGGCACAGAGGGGGTGTTCCCGGCTTGAAGCGTTGCAGTCCCAGGCCGTGGTTGTGGTCGGGTGCACCCCAAAGCAGCCCCCTGATATGCATCAGTTTCGTTATCTGCGGTTTTTAATCAGCCCGGGCGGTATCGTGGCCAGATGTTGCAGCAAGGGGCCCGTCGGCTCCTGGGTGGACACCACAAAGCGCTCCCAACCTGACGATCTCACTCTGGCACCATCCTGCAGTCGTCATTAATGGCGAATGCGCTCCACATTTGCTTTTGTTAATGTTTTAAGATTCCATACAAAAGCGCAGGATCTTCCCACCAACTTTTCTAATTTTGGTTATGCCTGGAAACGCAAAATGTTAAGTGACTAAGTAAAGAAGTGTCAAGTTATGAGTGATCTTATCATCAAAATGTAGTGGTATGAAAGTTAATTGCTCCCTAACTTTTCAAACCTGTACTTTCATTTTTAGTTGATGAAAATGTTACCTAATTAGCACAACAGTTTAGCAGTAATAGCGTGTTCAAGTTAGATGGAGTTCGCTGGCGTGGATAGGTGATGTAGTCTTGATCGTTGGCTGGCCGGACATCTAAAATGCAGCATTCATGTTAGCGAAATTAGACTCGTCAAGTAGCTACAGTAACCATAACTCACTGCTTGAATATCGAACGCTGGAGCGATGAAAAGAATGAGTCAGTAAGTATAAGACAGCTAGCAAGATCCAGTCTCATTGCCGGGATCCGGTAAGTAAGTAAGATCAGAGACAAAAAGGAAGTCCTCGACTAATTCTTTTCGTTGGGGTGGACGTAGATATCTCACAAACGAAAGATAACAGACCCTTACTGTCGCGTTCCATGCTCACACCTCGTCAGGGTTTTTTATTTTTATTTAATTCAGGAACGAGGTAGTGGCGAAGTTCTCAGTTGTAAATAAAAGAGTTAGAAAAAGGAATATGTTATGAGGCGAAGTGATGAACATTATATTTCAAGAAACATAAGCAGTAAAAATAGCACTGGGGTATAAGCTCCATCGCAGTTTATTATGATAATAATAATTACTATTAAATACCGAAAATGCAAAGAATAATTTTCGGCAATTTACGTCTAATAGAAAATCATATTAACTACAGAATCTTTGCTTTTAATCATTGTCGTCTCAGCATACGATAAACCCAAATAAAATTTTAGGAAATATACAATACAACACAGTATACAATTTACACAATTCATGACATTTTATATGCCAAAATACAATACATGGGGCACTACATAATTAGTATTTTCTAATATGCAAAGGGATACCTTATTACATCTGGTTTAACAAAACACATTTCGGTTATTCAGCGATACATTATGAGAAAGTTTCACGTATAAACTTAGTATATGTAGTAAACAACTGTGTTCACTACATATACTAACTACCCCACACCATTAAATAACATTTGGTTAATTAAGCAACATTTAACTGTTTATAAAAACCTTTTCTTCACTGTAAAAGAAAGTAAAGCCAATTGTGGCATATTAGAAAGGTCAAATTAGGCATGCCACATATCAGAAAATCAACAACGGTGTATAAATTTTGCTTACTCAGTCATCTAGTACATTTCTGAGCTTTCATCGGTTACCGTTTTGGAGGCTATATCATATCTGATATATCACATATCATATAGGTGACTGCGGCAACAAACGCAGCAGTCCCCTGATGAAGGCCTCGGCACGATGGCAGAAACGTTAGGTTTTAACAAATCGACGCGGCACCACCCAGAGAACTAGACTTGGGCATAATAGTTCGCGAAGGGGAGCGCTCAGTTTAGTTCGCAGCTCCCTCGCGAACTAGTTCGCTCTTTTAGTTCGTTAGTTCGCGTCTCGAATTCAGAGAAACAGATCATTCGCTCGCCTTGCTACCGCTACTGCACGCGCTATTTTGTTTGTTAAGTCAGTTTTATTAGGACATAATCATTTTTTTGTCGTTTCTAAATGGAATTTAATATGACCTTCTTAACAAAAGTTATTGCTTAATAATAGCCCTTTCAAATTACATTAGCATGAACAGTTGGCGCCAATAAACCAAAGTGCTCATTGTCCTTTACACAAATGGGTAAATTGAATAATTGTGCTGTTTTTACTATTTACTTTACATGCATTCGTAGAATATTAATTTTTTAAATGGATTTGTTTATTAGTTCATGGAAGAAACATTACTTATAAAAGGCGCTAATGATCCTGCCGTCGACGCGCCCTTAAACCCCAACAACAACAACAACAACAACAACAACACAACATTACTTATAAAATATTATAAACGCGTTTATTTTGATGAATTAAAATACCCGTTTATAAGTAATCGGCTTTTTTATATAAATAAACTTTTGGAAATCATGGACAAAATATAATTCTACTATTGGCTACAACTTAAGTACTATATGACAGAAATAGTATTACCTATATTATTAAGAAAAATAACATTAATACTTACAATACGATATCAAATAATTAGACATATAAAAATAACACTGACCCTTGAATGAGAAAGTGGTAGCAATAACGAAAGAGCGTAAATTTCCAGTGAATTGGAAGTCATTGAGCTATTATTTTATTAGTGAAGGGGAGAATAATCCAACACACATTCACAATTTTTTTGCGACTAATGAAACTGATGAAGACACAAAAGTTAAAATCTTTTTGAATTTCGCAAGTCATTTCTTTCATCACTTTCACAAAGCTTTTAACCAACAGACTGAGATAAGTATTATATTATGTCAGCTTTAAAATCAGCGCTAGAAAAATGTAAAAGATACTATTTCTTTGGTTAAGAAAACAAGAAAAAGCCTTTAGAAACCAAATTCTCCACAGAAAGTGATAATATAAAAAAAAGCTCTAGTATTCGTTGATAAATGTCTGGAGTATCTTAGTAAATAGTTAGATTTTAATGAAAGCAATTGGCTATACAAAATCCAAAAATTAAATTCAAATCACAGGGTTTCATTTGATGACTGTGAGACTATATTAGAGGTTATAAATTTGCGAGAAAAAATGAATATCAAAGTGAACAAACTTTACTCTGAAATAACAATATTATACGAAATCCAGGTAAAAGTAAGAGAAGTATTTCATGAATAAAAAATGAGCTTTTTCTCGAAATTAATTTGACAACTGAAAGCGATAAAGCATATGACAATTTTACTGTAGACAAAAAAGAATTAAAGATGAAAGAAGTGCAAAAAATATAGCTTAAAAAATGAAATAGTAAAAACATACCTTTTATCATTTTCTACTCTTTCGTAAAATATTATATTTTTGAAGTGTAGCATATTTTTATAGGTTATTCTTTTTAAAAAATTCCTACCATCAACCGAAAAAATATTGGAAACCCTAGTGGCGAATGGTGCTAGTTCGCGAACGGTAGCGCTCAATTTAGTTCGCGAACGGTACCGCTCAGGTTAGTTCGCGAACGGTACCGCTCTCTATAGTTCGCGACCGGGAGCGCTCTTTTTAGTTCGCGAACGGTACCGCTCTCTATAGTTCGCGACCGGGAGCGCTCTGTTAGTTCGCGAACGGTACCGCTCTCTTTAGTTCGCGACCGGGAGCGCTCTGTTTAGTTCGCGAACTAGGTCCTCCAAGACAGCTCGATCGCTCGCTTTGCTAGCGCTACTGCACGCGCTCTCTTGTTTGTTATGGTAGTTGTGGTTGTCGATGGTTGTCTTTTGATTGTTAATGGGATCAAAGTGTATTTTATTTTCACATTCCACGTTTCCGTTTGTGACTTCTGCAATAATTATTAATGTTGAACAATTTATTTTTCTTTTATTTTTATATCTGTGTCTTCAGTGAAATGTGTCCACCAGGAACTATGTTTCCTTTTAGATAATAAACTAAAACAAAAGTTGGTCTTCGGGAAAGGATCGAACGAACTAACGAACTAAGGACCGAGAGATCTGGGAACTAGTTCGCCTGTGGGAGCGCTCTTCCGAACTAGTTCGTTCGCGAACTACACAAGACTACAGAGAACCAAGATAATACCTACAACGACTGCGGAAGCCTGCGCAATTATTTGAATGTATCAAATTGTATACCGGTAGAAGAATCGAAAAATACAAGGTTTTAGTTTAGTGGTAGTTTTCCACTTGAAATATTTCTAAGTTTACGTACATGGCAATTTTACACTTTTAATTCACAGTTAGAAGATTTATGAGTATTGAAGATTTATTCTTTTATTGAGTTACTTTTTCAAAGATCTCTGATATATTAAATTGAATTACGGATTCAATAGAAAGAATATTTTGGTTGTATTATTAGTATTGTGTCATCAGCTTACAGAACAAATATGTGTATTGAAGTCGTTAATGAACATAATAAAGCGGATAGGCCTAAGCACAGAACCCTGAAGTATGTGTGTTTTTATCTTTAACAGCTTTGACCATTGATTATTTACACTTACCACCTGTAACATAGTACTTAGATAAGACGTAAATAAATCGTAGTGCTTTTGATTTTTTAATTATAATTTCATTAAAAGTTGGGTAAAAAAGGCTTTACTAATTGTATTAAAGTAACTCATGTAGTTAGCTAAGTTCACAGCCGTTACGAATATTCGCTGTCGAACTATTGAAGACTTTCAGTGTTGATACGATAACTAGAATCTAACTTATTTTATAGTAAGCAGCATGCTATTTTCAAAATAGCTGTATCTGTTTATACACATGGTATTGACTTAGTTTTGGCTAGTATTATTGGAACAAGGAATAACTGGAAGAATATTTTTTATTGTTATTAAATGGCGATTTACGAAAGCAGTTTGGAAATATTGTACGCTGAAGCATTTCATCAAATTAACAGGATACTGGTTCCAGATATCTGTAGCAATAATGAAAGGCATTATTAAACTTTTGATTTATTATTGTCTATTTATGGAGTTGATGAAACCATCACATATGGTTGTTGATCAGAAAAAGAAGTTTGCTCTAGTAGTTATTTGTGAACTATTTAGAAGATTTTGATAGTTCTTACCTGTATATGAACTTAAGTATACTACAGTTCCTAACTTTCTGACTTTCTGACTTCCTAACAGATGGCAGCACTCATTATTCGCCCTAAGATCAAATCATCCATAACGACGATGATGTCTACAGGACATAAACTTACAATAAATGAAATAAAAATTTAAATTATGTGAGGTTTCTGGAATTTCGTTGTCACCTGTTCGTTCACTCCAATTCTTACTACATTATAAACAGTTTTCCGTTGGTTTATAGAGTTCACAATGAATTTGTCCAATTTTTGAAATGTAAAACTATTTTAGCTTAGGAACATTTACTTACTATTATTTCTATTAACAGAGCTATTTTTTTATTCGTTTAATTTTAGTATGATTTATTTATGATTAATCAGTGTGGTATGCTGTTTCTCAGTTTCTATTAGCATTTCGTGGTTTATGTCTAAAATTACGATGTCTTTTAGTTACTTTGGAAGAAACTGTTTCACATAGGTTTGAAATCATCGCTACGCAAGCCCGGAAAAATTCTTCATCGGTTTTTGTGTTTTTTACTTTAAATCATAATGTTCTTTGCTTACTAATTTGGCTATACTGGATACAATACCGTCTTCCAGTCGTTATATTGCCTAAACCATATATGGGCAACCCCCGGCCCCCGGGCCAGATCCGGCCCTCCACCAGCTTCAATCCGGCCCGCGAGAGATTCAGAAATTTCAAATGAGCCTCAAACTCAAGTCTTTCATTAATTTTCATTTGATTTTTCTATCTGCTTTTGTTAATTTGTTTTTGTATGTTTGATTATGCTATTGTAATTCTAAAAAATAAAAAAATATGTTAATTTTTATCGCCTTTTTATTCACTACTACCTACTTATTTCTTACCTATGGCCTGCGATTTCTTACCTACGGCCCGCGGCCCGATTAAGTCCCGAAATTACGCCCTCAGCTAAGAAAAGGTTGCCCATACCTGGCCTAAACAATCACAAGTCGAGTGGAAAAGTTGAATGGCTGATTAAAAAAGAAACAGTTTTCTTTATCTCCTTTACTGGTATCCTGATTATTATCTCCTAAAACAACAAGCAGTGTGGTTTTTGTGTAATATAAGCAGTGCGTAAAGTGTGAGGATGTTTTCACTTGAAGATGGAATAACGTAATCTTAAGTTATATTGATTGTTTATTATGGTTTACTAACGGCTGTTTCTGAAATATGTCTATGCATGAGTTGCCAATATCTTACATAGCTTGGCACTACAGTATGATAAATATTTGTTCCATAGTAGCTTTCTGTTAGTTTAAACTCCAAAAGGACATGTAAACCTGCTTCTTGGCACTCAGCTAATGTTCATAATCTCGTAGAACCATTCATTTCCTACGGACAGTTGCAACATATGCATGTTTTAGAGAATATGATGTAACAAAATTGCGTATTATGTATTGATTTCTGAAGTAAATTATTCCGCTTTGTGTCTACTTTAACTTCTCTGATGCTAAGATTATTTGTGACATGATGAAGACGTTTATTCTCCGTCTTGCCATTCAGTTTGTGGACGCTACCACGAAATCCTTTACATATTCCTTTAAGTTTTCTGAATTGTCTTCAGAAGAACTGGGAGGAAATCAGTCCTTTTGAAAGAGCTATTCGGGTGATTTAGGGAAAACATGGAAAAACGAAAATCAGGACGACTGTGCCGTGAATCAACTGCGACATGCCGATTGCCGAGCCAGAGCATTAAACACTCAGCCACCAGGGTGGGTTCTTGGAGGGATATGGGGTCTGTTCTCTCCGAAGTTTCTATTCTTGCCACGAGTAGTAAAGCCTTTTCTGATACAATTACCAAATCTTCCACTGATGTAGGGTAGTTTACATGTCTGGAGTTTGTACTTCCTGTTCCTGTTTCTTTGGTACGAGAAGTGGAAACAATGTCTTTTGGATCGATTATTGGAGGAGAGGTTTTATTAGAAGACGAATCTGCTACTTGACTTCCTCATTTAAGTGCATATCATGTTGAAAACGTTTTTGTAATGTAGTATGTTCTTTAAAACTGAAGTTATTTCCAGTACAAGAACTATTTCCCAGTTTCCGAGTGTGGTGGGTGAGCGGTTAACCGCTTTGGCCTCTCATTTGGGAGGACGCCGGTGCGAATTCCCGTCCGGGCATCCAGATTTGGTTTTTCATGGTTTCCCCAAATCAATCCAGGTGAATGCCGGGATGTTTCCTTCAAAACGGCCACGGCTGAATTCCTTTCCGTTCCTTGTCCCTAGTTCCATTCCACTTCTAATGGCATCGACGTAGACGAAGCGTAAATCCATGGTTCAAAAAATCATTTTTTTTTTTATTATTTCAATTCATTTATTTAGAGGTAGGTATAGATATTAAATCTAAGCATTAAAAATCCAAAGACACTCTTGATTTTGAAATTTGTCTAAACACAATCTGGTCGTGGTTGTATGAAAATAAACCGAAAAACGTAAAATATAATCGCTCATGTTATTACTTTACAAGCTATAATTTCTATTCGTGCGAGGATAATGAAACAAATCTATCTTTGGATATTGTGAATAGTAGTTTTTTGAGATTTTTTGCCCGGTATTGCGCATATCGATGCATTTTTTATGTCTAAATACATGAACGAGATAAATCCAGTTGCGCCTGTGGTCTTGGAAAATAAACCGTCGATAAATTCCAATGTTTTTGACTAGGAATGTATAGTACAGCACTCCTTTATACAGAAAAAGCTTATATTCAAAGATTAGAATTATCCAAATAACCACTGTAGAAACAACGGAAAATGTATTTGAGAATAAAGGAATAAACATCTTTCGCATGACGTAAAATAAATCAAACATTGCAGGCCCACACATAAATAACAGGTACCACGTTTTTAACCCAGAAAAGGACAATTCTTCAAGAAAAATTGTAAATTTTACGCATATAAAAACATTGTGTGCAACGAGGAAATGTAGATTAGAATGTGGAGCATTGGTGTAAAATTAAAGAAACATATAACGAAAATAGAAAACCTTGTTCTTTATGATGACCACAGATGAAAAGTTACTGAGGAACTATATAATTTAGTGCTATCAAGTACACTGCGTCAAGTGATAAAAGACTATAATTAACTTCATCATCAACTAAAAAAAAAAACGATGTGTTAATAGTAGTATAAAAAGGGACGGACTGGTCCCCGATTAAAGGCGCCACCGGCACCCATCCCACCCCTGCGACCGCTGCCCTATAATTAGAGGCAATTACCTACCTGTGTAATTCTTGGTCGCCCACTCCACCACCTGCAGCCAAGACTCCACCACTCGAGACAATTACCGTCCATTACCTACCTGAATAATTCTAGGTCGCCCACCCCACCTCCTGCAGCCAAGACGGCGCCACTCCAGACAATTACCGTCCGCCGCATTGTCATTATATACCTGTGTAACTCTAGGTCACCCGCCAAACCTCCTGCAACCAAGACTCCACCACTTGCAGAGATATCGACACTGTATGAGCTGGATAAAAATTGCTCATACAGTGTCGATATCTCTGCAAGTGGCGGGGTCTTGGTTGCAGGAGGTGGGGCGGGCGACCTAGAATTGCCCAGGTAGATAATGACAATGCGGCGGACGGTAATTGTCTCGAGTGGCGGAGTCTTGGTTGCAGGAGGTTTGGCGGGCGACCAAGAATTACACAGGTAGGTAATTGCCCTTATTATAGGGCAGTGGCCGCAGGGGGCGGGGTAGGCGGTGTGACGGTTGGCGGTGGCGCCTTTAATTGGGGAGCAGACCGCCCCTTTTAATATTACTGTTAATAGCAGGAGTCGCAAAAGATTTCTAGCATAACAAATCCAGAAATTTAATTCTGTCGGTGAATGATTCATACAGACCTAAAAGTCATCATATGAAGTATCCTTTTAACGCACTAAGCAGTGTGATCGAAACTGGTCGGCAGAATATTTTAACAAATGTTAAAATCCATCAAATTGTACAAAATTAAACAAAACGTCTCCTAAATATGATCCTCAGATGACATTAAGTTTTTATTTTTACTTCTCGAATTTGAAACATGTACTCATGAGACTGCATTATCTACGTCACTTGGTGTAAAAAAAAAGAGGGGGAGACGGTTTGGGTGGAAAACTACGCTGGGTTATGTGGGAAGGGAGGGAAATTTCCGAGCCGAACCAGGTAGCTTTTCATTCATATTATATGTCACAGTTAAAATGAGGTACAGCGTACACAACAGCTTGTGGATTGTGGATGTTTATTCCTGTCATTTAATTATCTCCTCAAGTAGTTCAGATATCCTATTTACTAACAGTGCTGCTCATGCGTGAGATTTGAAGTCATGACGTTAGGTTACACGCGACCAAAAAATTTGCACTAACCGACACGCGACGGCATATTACAATTCGGAAAACATTAGACATGCCGTACCTAGACTTAAATTCGTTTACTGATGTCACGCGAGATTTTCCAAGGCAATGACAGTTCCTATTGTTTTTATGGTTTGAAATAAAACTGTTCTGATTAGGATAACCCGCGTGTGACCACCTCGCTCGTTGATAAAATTATTGTAATTTTAATATGTCAGTTTAATTTCAGTGAAACATTAATTATAGTGCTCGCTGAAGTGCTATTTCAAGTTCAATGTGGTGCATTGAAATAAACTTTACGAGGTTTAACCAAAATGTTTTTTCCAGCGAGTTTTCACTGTCCAGTGAGTTACAGAAATATTTTAAGCAGATCGAAGAATCATTTCCTGTAAGAAAGAAGAACAAAAAATGCAGTTCTTCTTTTTAACGTGGCAGGTATATTTTGGTCTATTTTATCCACTACTGAACAATGATGAGTGAGATAAGGAGAATGATTCTACACCAAAAGAAAAGGATCCTATCTATATCTAAAAAAGAGGTTTTTTTCCCCAATATTTGATCATTTGCAAGAGTGGTTAGTGTCAGCATTTCATTTCAGTACCGGTATTGATAATTTAACGCAAATATCAGTACACACAATAATATTAACTATAATCTGATAAAAGAAAAAATATTCGCGGAGACGATCCTCCATGAAAGATTCGTTGGAAGCTTTGCTGTTCTCCCCCCCTCTCCCCCCCTCCCCCATACCCGGTCGCAAACGCCCTCACCAGTTTCATGAAGATGGTGATGGTCCAGGTGCTTATCACTAAAATGTTTTCTAGAATTAATAGGGAAAAATGATAAGTGCTACACGGGAGGAAGGAGGGGTGGGGCTGTCGTGCCAAAAGAGACATCAGGGTAGGTGGGGGAAAAGGGGGATTCGGAAGAAGCTGAAATGGAGGCACCTAGTTTACGGACGCTCCCTTAAAACCATTTTGTTCTAACAGATTTCTTGGGGGGATGAGTTAAATAGGCACGAGTGTTATAACTGCAAAAAAACTTGTTACTGCAAATTGCTATTTATGTTTTAGACACACAAGTTGATTAGGACATAGATAATATTATATAAATTCCTGCCGTGTCAAAACAATTTTGAAGTTTCCTCCAACAACTTCATGAGTGTCTCAATTTTTACACTTCGTAATCACGTGGGAGATATGAATTCACATGCCAGTAATATCTTTCACGTCACATTGAAACAGGAAATTATAGTTAAGGTAAATAATCATACTGGAAATAGTTTCGCAATTCAGTATGAAGTATTACATACCACTCTCACATAAAATAGATACGGATTAGTCGTTATGACACAAAGAAATTTAATTTACATACAGAAAATTTAAAAATCAATTTTTAGAGAACCCTAGCATTTATATTTCCGGAGACGATCCTTTCATGAAAGATTTCGTTGCAAGCTTTGCTGTTATCCCCCCTCCCTTCCGCACGGCTGCAAACGCCCTCACCAGTTTCATAAAGTTGGTGATGTAAGTCCAGATGATTATAATTAAAAAAAGTTTGAATAAAAAGGAATCCAAGAATAACGTCCAGTTCACGTAAATTTCAGTGTTCGCTATAACCTAAAAAAGTACTGGATCGACTTACGCGCAGTTTTTTGTAAAATGGTTCACTATTGAAATCCTCAGTCTGACCAGTAGAAATAAAGCACGATGAAATAAACAAAATAGATTATAGATGTCACAGACATGTGCTACTGAATCATTAAAACATCGGGAATGAGTAAAATATTCTAGCCTTTCACGATAATATTATGGGATGACTACACAATGGAGCATAAAATCGCTGGAAGCGTAGGATCGAACATCGTAATATTTATGTTCAAATGAATGGTCATTCGGTGGTGCGCTAATATTATTAGCAGGTAATTTTCGCAGATATTACCTGTTATTTCACTTTCAATAGCAACTGATGAACTAAATGTGTGTTGATAAGCATTACATTTATGGAGACATGTTAATTAATATTCACTAACGAAAACATGTGTGTTGAATTTCGAAACGATCCTTCTACAGAACATTTTGCGGGAACATTACTGGATATTGGTAATGGCAAAATTACAACTGAGAAAACAACAGGCTGCAATAAATTACCAAATGATTTTTACAAGATCACTCTCTCACAAGAAGAATAGGTTCTACGCGTAACTCCACTTATCAAGTAAAATCTGAAAAAGGAATATTAGCTGCAAAGAATGTGGATGTAAAATTAATTACTATCAGCATTCAACGTATGTTACCGGGGGAAACAACTATTTACAAATCAGTTGTTACTGTTCCTGATATTGTTATAGAGCAAAATGAAGAAGAAATTTATCCAACTGAATTCTTAAATTCACTTCATTCATCTGAATTGCCGCAATACATCAATAATCTGAAGGATGGTGTTCCTATCATTCTTTTAGAAAACATTGAGCCACCCCATACTTGCAATGGTACCAGATTGGCAGTCAAAAGATTAGTAAGCAATGTGATCCAAACAACAATTTTAATTGCCAGATTAAAAAAAAAGAGATTGTGCTAATATCACGTATACCAACAATACAAACAGATACGCCATTCCATTTCAAACGATTGCAATTTACAATTAAACTGGCTTTTGAAATAACGATAAACAAATCACCAAGTCAATCTTTGCAAGTATGTGGATTGATTTTGGAGAACCCATGTTTTTCTCATGGACAATTATACGTTGGATTTGGTTGTATATATGCCAAATAAAATCACCAAAATCATTATATATCAAAGAGCAATGAATTTAAACATAATGTAATCCAAAACATAAAAATAATATTGTATGTGTAAATTATATCTAATTTTTAATTAAATACAAGAAATTGATGACAAACTTTAAATTGTATCAATTAAATTTGGCAACAGTGAAACGTTGTTAGGTCATCTCGTTAGTTATAAGACGAACATAACAAAGGCCTATGGGGTGACCAGTATGACACATATCGACTCGTGCCGGAACAGGGAAAACTATCAATAAGTACATCGGAATATCACACGGTACTTTGAATGTACTCCTGTGAAGGGTACGTTATAGATTGCTTTGTGTTAGGTTATTTTGAAGGCAACATTTAAATTACATTTCCGCAACATGGTGAGTCCTTAATAAACGGGTGTAATTATATTTCGAGGGTCCATAAAATTTCAAAGAGACATTTTTAAAAGCATTTCAGTGGATTAATTTGCCTTATGCAAAACAAATATGAAACAATTTTTCTATATGCGTTTCAAACACTTCTTTTTTTACATCTTACTTTTGCGGATCCCCAACAAACGATATTCTTATAGTGACAAATCTGGATGGGGTTGGAGGGATGATACAAAGAAGTCCAGCCCAGTTTTTCGAGAGTTAGTTGTGTGGAAGTCCGACTCCGCAGATCGGAAGCTGCGTCAACATCTTTAACCTAGAAAAAAGTTCACAGAACGTCGTTCTGACAAATACTCTATACCATATACCAAAGACGATCATGCCTCGCTAGCAGAAAAATCGTTTTGTGTATTCTCTGGAGGAACTTTCCTTTTTTTGCGCCATTCCATACACTATCTCTCCGATTCAGCTATGGGTACCAGTGAACTCCCAATCATCACATGTGAGAATACGCACAAAAATGGATCTCTTTTGATGCAAAATGCTCTAAAAGATTTCAGGCCTTACATACAGCCTTCTGAATTACTTTTAACTCTCTTGACATCCACCTCTGAGATATTTTAAGTATGGTAACTTTTTTCCTAATAATTTTCTGCTTGCTTCCATAACATATTCCAGTTGCTGCACTAATTTCACTTGTGGCTTGGTGAATAAGATCTTGTATTTCCAAAGTTGTCTGCGGGTTGATGTTTTGTTCTGGGACGACGCGTGAGAATCAAATCACAAATTACTGTTTGATTTTCACTGTTGTTTCTTTTTCTTTCTTCTGCTTATAGGTTTACACCTCATCGACGCCACTATAGGCGGGAAAGGATTGGAGCAAGGAAGGGGAAGGAATTTATCCACGGCATTTGCCTGCAGCGATTTGGGGTAACCATGGAAACCCAAAATCTTTATGCCCTGTCCGGGATTCGAACCCGCTTCCTCCTGAATGCGAGGCAAGAGCGTTACCGCTCACACCCACCACTCTCGGTGACGAAATTGGGCCATTTCTAGACTTGGTGCTTCGAAAGTGTATGTACAATGTACAAAACATTTCTGCTGACCTTACGTACTTTAAACTTAATAATTATGCTCTGTGAAATGGACACATGAACTTCGTCACTTATTGTGATAATAAGTAAACAAGGCACATTAACGAGCGTTTATATATTCTGGTTGTCTTTTATATCTGATTGGCCCTTGGGTCTCCATGTCACACGTCATGTCATTTCGAAAATAAAAATGCTGTTGTCGTTCGAATTTTCTCCCAGAATCGATTGAAATTTGGTTTGCGCAGTTAACATTACGTGGCCCACCGGGTTAATAGCTATAAGAGCTGATCGTATGAAGTAAGTAAGATGTCTCCATTAATAACAACAAGCATACTATATCAAACTGTAATTATTAAGGGTGTGGTGACTTTATATATATATATAGGCTGGAACAAAACTTGCGGCGAAATAATAAAGTGACGTGATAAACATACTACTGATCGTTTTTAAGGAAAGGTATCAGACACAAGATTATCCTGTATCGTGGAATTTAGGTCCTATTTTTGTATGGTTTTGATAAATAATTGTTTCACAGAGTAAAATCACATCTGAATCACTTAACTTTTTGGCAAAGGACCCGTTTTCTCTGTCGTTAGATACTTTCATTTCTTATTTTCTCTTAAGTTTACCCGCATCACACAATTTCAATTCTAGAAATATTGATGGAAGATAAATACCTGTATCTTGAGATTGTTAACCTGTAATTATTATGTATTTAGAGTAATCAGAATGAAGGCAGTACAATCATACTGAAGACTGTTTAGGCGCAATTGCTCTGTCTAATTCAGAATTTATGAATAATCACCAATGCTAGATTCAGTATCTGTAAGAAATGTATTTTCAGTTTTCGTAGTTGCTATCGACATAACAGTTCTTAAATCTATTTCGATCTATTGAATTTGATATTCATGGAACTCTCCTTTCTGGACGAGCTTAAGTTAGAACAACGTTTATTTCAAATAGTGCATGCATATTTTCTCACATATAACATCTAATAAAGATGCTTTATGTGCTGTATCTGGTCGCTACTGAAACCATAACTGTATAACCGCTCGTAACACCAGCATTAGTAGAGTTATTAGTCATATTTGTAATAGTTCTTTTGAAGAAGGTATCTTCCCTGACTCACTCAAGAAATCAATAATCAAACCGCTTTATAAAAAGGGTGATACCTCAAAAATTGAGAATTACAGACCCATTTCACTTCTACCAGCATTTTCAAAAATCTTTGAAAAAGCAATGTACAGAAGGGTGTATGCACATTTACAAAAAAATGACCTACTCAGTAAAGTACAGTTTGGTTTTAGACAAGGCGTTTCAACAGATTCAGCAATTTTTGCTTTTGTAAACAACATACTGGAATCAATGCATAAAAAATTAAATTCCCTAGGTATATTCTGTGATCTTGCTAAGGCTTTTGACTGTGTTGATCATGAAATTCTACTAGGTAAATTAGACCACTATGGAGTTAGTGGTAAGCCAGGACATTGGTTTAAATCATACCTGGAAAATAGAAAGCAATGTGTATCACTGAAAGATGTTAATACAGGAGATATTATAAACTCAGAATGGGGTATAGTTAAATGTGGTGTGCCTCAGGGTTCAATTCTTGGTCCTCTGCTGTTCTTAATCTATATAAATGATCTCCCACATATACTAGGTGATAATGAACACATGGTGCTCTTTGCAGATGATACTAGCATATCCTTGAAAGACCCATCAGCACAAAACCTCGAAAACACAGCAAATGAAGTTATAAAGAAAATTAACAGGTGGTTTAATGCCAACAAACTAATACTTAATGTAGAAAAGACACAGTTACTTCAGTTTGTTACAAAAAATAAAACAAAGGACAGCTATAATGTATTATCAGAAGGAAAAGCAATCGATGAAAGCAGTTTCACAAAATTCCTGGGTGTATATATAGATAACAAATTGAACTGGAAACAGCATATTCAACAACTTCTTAAAAAACTGAATTCTGAAACATTTTCACTGAGGGTAATATCTAGAATAGCTAATATAGAAACCAGAAAGTTAGTATATTTTGCATATTTTCATTCCCTGCTCACTTATGGCATCTCATTCTGGGGAAACTCGTCACAAGCACAGAGGGTATTTAAATTGCAAAAGCGTGCTATAAGAACTATTTGTGGAGCAAACCCACAGACACCGTGCAGAAATCTATATAAAAACCTGGGTGTTCTAACAATGCCAGCACAGTATGTATACTCTGTATTATCATTTGTAGTAGAAAATCCTGAACACTTCAATCTTAATGCTGACATACATAGCCATAATACTAGGAATAAATATAATATTCACAAGGATTACAAATCACTGTCAATTGTTCAGAAAGGGCTAACATTTACTGGAGCTTCCTTATTCAATGTATTACTAACAGAAATTAAATGTTATCTACAAAAACCCAACTACTTTAAGTCCAAACTGAAAGAGTTTCTGCTTCAGAACCCATTTTACTCTGTAAAAGAATTTTCTTCTTGGAATTTGGTAACTAAGAATGACAGATAAAATAGTATATATGGTGTATGGAAGGGGAAGGTGACAAAATTATCCACAATTACTAAAATGATATATGGTTTTTCTTTCTGTTGAAACTTGACAAATGAACTAATTACACTGTTTACAAAATTTCACTTATATATAGTAACTAACATGGGATAGCATGCACTCAAAAACTGCTGTGAAAAATTATCATATTAACAGGTTTTTAAGTAATTGACTGCTTATGAGTTGTTGGTAATATAATTGATATTGCTAATAGGTGTGTGTACTGTTCCACATAAATAGCAACCTTACATGGTAACTGGTTGGTAAGAAAATAACTGGTTATTAGATGCTGGTAACAAGTGTATACACTGTTCCACATAATAAGTATTAATTAACTCGGGATTGTATTTGTAGATTACAGGAGATATTGGTTATACTAATGGGTTGTTGCTAACTTGTTGTCAATATATAATAATATTATCAATTATATAGTAATATTGACATTACTAATAAGTGTATGTACTGTTCCACATCCCCGAGATTATTCTCACATGGGATCAAAGTGAACATATCTATCTATCTATCTATCTATCTAATTAATACGCAGTATACTGATCAGCAGAGCCATCTAGTGTGAGATTATCCCAGTAGTTCTCTTACCTACAACTCGCAGCGCCTGAATACGTTCTAATTCATGATTTATAGGCACAGCGTTACTCATCTTTCAAGCGTGTATTCGTTTAGCTTCTACAACTCGTAAACTTACGTTACCGTCTGATTTACCTAAGTAAATCAGTTTTATTTAAATCATGAAATCTCTGCATATGTAAATCTGTAGCGGGCTTTATCTTTAGATCTGTTTCAAATAGAATGTCGCAAAAATTACCGAACAGGTTTTGACAGGGTTTTAACAGTTTGAAAGTTTAGCATCCAGCTTAAAATCTGCAGTATGTCTTATGATTCCACGATACGTAGTGCCAGGTAGGAAATGATAATCGTACATAACCTCTGTTAATATAGTTGATATTATTCGATATTTGTGGAACTGCAAATTTGTTTCTGTAAAAATTTATGGGTTAAACTGTGGTTATACGTGATAACGTACTTGGGATTCTTTTAATATTGTTATTGACGTTTTGCTCTTTATACTGGTTTGGTAATTCACACGTAGCTTTAAGTAACTTTGATAATTTATTTACTCAGTTTTGTTAAACGTAGTGCGTTAAAATTGAGCAAACACGTAAATCAAACCTTTCAGAGAAAGCAGCAAGCAATAGTAATGACGTCGGTAGCATGGCAATCACGAAACACTCAAATTGAGCCTTACCCTGCAGTAGGCCCAAATCCCAAGCATCCGCTAATACTGCTGCTCGAAAATCCGAAAATTTACGGTCCAACACCTGTGCCCAAGTGGGTGAAGCTTCTGGCAAATGCTTGTTATGATGTAACAATGTAGTGTTCTACATTTGGCGGCACTTTCCGATGTTTTGGAGTTTTATTTTTCGCGGTTGTTAGTTTCAAGAAATTTAATAATAGTGCAGTCTTCTACGTTTGGCGATACTGCAACTTCAGAGGAAGACTTGTTGCTGATTGCTGAAATACAGAATACGTTAGTTCTAGTAATAGTGCTACCAACCTCGACATTTGTTTCTCTAATTTTGCGCGAGATTCAAATTAAAAAATAAATTAAAACTGCCATCGTATTAATATGTCAAAATGCATATTACGGTGTTTTTACAAGTCGTGTATGTGTTTTCTGACTCCTTGCGATGGTGAGGATTTTGGCGAGAGCAGGTTGTTCTGTGGTCTGTCCGACATGGAGGGTGGCTGCTATAATTGCCTCTGGGACAAGGGATCTCCTCGCAGGTTGATCTTAATTGCGTTTCAGAGCCAGACGTCTGTTCATCGCGACCGCTGTTAAGTTATAATACCGTGACTCAGACAATCAGTTCGGATACATAGCCCGAAACACATTGTCGTTACTCTGGCAAATGTAGCGCGTGACTCTCCGCAGTGGAGTAGCTAGGTTAACAAGGGACCCGGTGGGATAAAAAAAAAAAAAAAAAAAAAAAAAAAATTTTGGTCCCTCAAGGCCAGATGGATAATTTTTAGTACCTTGGCAGTAAAGTGACCTCTGACAGTCGATCCCAGAATGACATTACCAATAGGGTACAAAAAGGAGCTCAGTTTTACCATCAAGTTAGACACCTTTTGTGGGACAATCATGTTCCAATTACAGCCAAAATGGCACTGTATAATTCATACTTCTTACCAATTACAACGTACAGCCTGGAAGTATGTACCACTACCAACAGAGATGAAAACAGGCTCCAGGCGGCCGAGATGAAGTTCCTGAGATCAATGGTCCAGAAAACCAGAAGAGACAAGATCAGGAATGAAGTGATCCACAAACAGATCCCAGTCAGTGAAACCCTCCAAGAAAAAATTGCCAATACAAGGTTGCGATGGCTAGGACACGTCAAGCGGATGGACCCTACAAGATCACCTAGGATATGGCTGGGAAAAGAATTGGAGGGTAAAAGACCAAGAGGCAGGCCCAGAAGGAGATGGACTGATCTTGTGAAATTGGACCTACAGGATAAAGGTGTACAATGGTCCAAAATCCAAGAAGAGGAAACATGCTTGGACAGGCAAAAGTGGAGAGCACTCTTACACCGCACCCGGGAAACTGGAGACGGAAGAAGAAGAAGATGAAGACCAGATGGGCAACCCTTCTGTTTTAGCTCTACCAAGTCTTGTGAGGTTTGCTGGCAGGGGCTTCTTGAGCTTTATGGGGGGTCCCCTGAGCTGCGCTTGGGGGCTCCCTGAGCTTGGGGGTCCCGGTGCACGGTAGCTCCGGTAGCTACACCCCTGACTCTCCGAACCATTTTTTAACACTGTTTCGTTTCATACCATAATGCTTACGATGTGAACTAATTTTTAATTAAATAAGCAAATGGACGTCAGATCTTTAAAGTTTTCCACTAGATTCTCTTTTTCTATTCTTGTAGCCCGCACTAACTAAGTTCTCAGGAACGTAATCCTCCCAGGTATTGTCCTTTACTACAATTAAATACTTGCACCTAGAGAATTTTAAAACCTTTTACTTAGAATAAGTAACTGCTTTGATATGCGACTGTGTTGTAATGTTTCATTTTTACTGTAATAATAATTTGGTACGGTCTCAATGACTTGATTTCTTACCAACTGCACATTCTGCTTCTGTCGTAACCGTCTGACTGATAATCTACAGTTAATCTACCGGATAGAGTGAACCTGCAGTTTTACGTAAAAATTCAATCATAGAGCAAAAAATCCGTTTAAGATCTGGTTTCGAATCAGAGACCTCTCGCTCCCCGGACACGCAGTGTAGCCAGTTATACCACCAGATCGCTTTACTTCTAATTTTAAGGCATCGAACATCATGTAGTACCACCACCTTTAAAACAGTCTGAATTCATTTTAAAACACGTTTTAAGTGTGCAATAATTGTAGAGCACGTACCACATACAACAAATTGTTTTCCAGCTGTGCCCGCGACTTCATCCATGTGGAGTGTTGAGTGGGTGGGAAAAGGCATAAGAGCAGCGTTTTTCATCTTTCTTGGATCTCCTCATTTCCTTCTGTATGAAGGTTGTATACAAAAGTTTTAAACGCCTTTTGTGCACAAGATTTGTTTTATTACTCCTTGATTCGGAAGATGTTATGGCGCACATCGACTTTGTTCAAAAAGCTTCTCTGTAAGCAGCATTTGAAGTGATCTGGACTAGAAACGTATTTGTACAGATATATTTTTATATTAAAAAAACTTAAAATGAAAGGCTGTGATAGTGTTTTTGGTATGGTCGCAGGTCTAGAATAATCCCCACTGTACAAATTTAGTATCATATGAAGTATTCATAAAACAAAAAGTAATGAATAGAATTTTTAGTAAAATGTTAGTATCGACCAAATATCTTGATCACTGTTCTGTCTTGTAAAGTCGATTTAAACAAAAAATGCATTCCACAGAGTCGGAAAGTAACAAAAAGTGTATTATAGGGTCACAGACCCGAACTCGACCTGTATTTCACCGTAAGGGTTGCTCTGAAGAATTCCTGCTCAGTATGAAGGAACTAAAAGTAGTAAGGCCAGATTTTGCGCGGACAGGAGCTGTGCACTATATAGTAAACGGTCAAACATCGTGAATGCCTGACTTGACATGGCTGAAATATGAACTGGTCTACAATGTGACACTAAGAGTACGCTTTGAAAAATCAAATTTGTTGTTTCTATAAGGTGTTTATTTTTGGCCAAAAGCCAATCTCCATTCATATCTAACCGAAATCGATAAATGAGGCATTATTTTAAAGATTAATGTAGCTGCTTTGGTCACATAATATTTAAAGAAAGTAATTTTTCCAAATTCGACCCTTAAAGGACAAAAATGTCAATATTTCTAAAATGCTATTTTTTGTGTTACGAGCGATTTATCTCGCTCGATTCCTAACCGAAATCGTTAAATGAAGTATCATTTTAAAGATTAAGATATCCGCTTGGTTACATCATATACTAAGAATCAGAAGTATTAATATTTCTGCATCGAGTTTTTGTGTCACGAACCGTTTATCTCCCTTGATATCTAACCGATATAGATGAATGAGGTATCATTTAAAAGATTAAGGTCTCCACTCAGGCAATATTATAAATTAAGAACAAAATTTTTCGGACTTTGCCCTTAAAGGGCGAAAGTAATAATTGTAAATGTCGCCCTTGTAGACAGTTCAGAGCAAACCCGTTAGATAGCAGTAACACACATCACAGAGATAATAAACAGCTAAACAAATAAACAATTGAAACAAGTGAGGCAGTTCTTCTTTCATCCTATTACAAACCACCAACCTTACTATTAAATCTTCGCACTGGTCATCTAGTTTTAAAAATATCTGTTGCGTTTGAAGGGAGTTAAAAGAGACAGACACGATCTTTCTATTATATAGAAGCTAAAAAATCAGTCAATTTATGTTGTTGAAAAGTCTAATGTAGCCATCTGCTGGTGCGTAACTGAAGTATTTGCATATATATGATAGTAACAGAAGTGTACCTACACGTAGGATGGTCAAGAGTCAAGACAGTCACCACGTTACTCTTTGTTGTGTAGGTTCTATGATGATTGTCATAGGAACTTATTAGTATTTACGTTAACTCTCAATGTGCTACATATCTTGAAAACATGTACACTGTCTCGAGGTACGTGGATTTTTTACGTCTTGTTAGGCACTCATTTAACTTATGGATATTCAAAAATCCTGTACGTTTAGCCTTCACATAAGCTATTGCAATGTGAATTTTCGTTGAAGTGCGTTCTTTACTTTTACATTGATCTGTGCACGGATGGACACCAAAATTTACCGTTTTCGGCACATGTGTATGAAGGAAATATTCACTTGCCCAGCAGGACAGAAAGTATTTTACATTCTAACTGATGACATAAGCTACTGTTGTTTGCAAACTCGTGGAAATCCGTCCATTTAAGTTTTGCGTAATGCACTAACAGACAGAAAGATAGACGAAAACTCCCAATTTTGCGGATCTGGTATCTGTATCATCTACGGTGTAGTTTGTTAAATAATGTACAGACTCAAGTTTTCTGCAATTTTACTACAGACTATAGATATACCGTAGAAAAGTACAGATTGTCTCCTCGGGAATGAGCTGTCATGACGAATATTAAAAAAGATAATTTAGCAAATTATGCTATCTCGAACATCCTAATACTACGCGGGGCAGAACAGAGCGTCCAGCATAGAATCGCCCGCAGTGCCCATCAACCTGCACCCTACAAGATCTCGTTAACGCCAGAAGCAAGTTTCTGACTTTTGATCATCTCTAATATGAATTGATTGATCTTTTTTTCTATCTTTCTGTTCTGTTCTGTTCTCGTTAATACTGTTGTTTGTTTCTAACAATTTTAACAGCAACGCTTTTGGCATGAAATAAATAAATAAATGCCATATATTTCTGCTGTCTGTTTAGATAATTGTTACTCAAACAGTAATGGATACAAACAAGAAAAAAAAGTAGTATTTTGCTGTCCAATAGGTTATTAGTGTGATAGCATAAGTCGGCTCCATTAATTAATAGCGAAGTTCCGGCGTTGCCCGGTATGGTTGGCGTAGATTTTTTACCCGTACGCTATTTTTATTCCCGTAATGAGAAACATTTGTACAAAGTTTCATAAAATTCGTGTCAACTTTTTTTCGGAATTAAAACAAACCTAGATTCACCCACCCCTTACTAAGAAACGGGTGAGTTGAAGTTTATTTGCACGTACACTATTTTCATTCGCCCAAAAAGATTAAAGTGTATCAAGCTTCATTAATTTGGTAAAGAAATTGCATTACTACATTACATTATGTTAGAAACTCACATTTGATTCAATTACGAAGTGAATGGATGTACTCTTTGCTCGAAACGCCAGATACTTTAACGCCACAGATTCAGCCTTTTGTACAAACATCAGAAGTGAATCAACAACAATATTATCGTAATGTTATTGTGAACAGAAGACTAATGGTGATAGGTAGGTCTACTGCCAGAGATCGTGGTTAAATAAAATCTCTGTTGTTTTTACGGCTATCTCAGGCGTGTAAAAATTGAATATCCCGAATTAAAGGAAAGAATACTTCAAGTTTTGTTTAGTGTGCAAATCAATTATTATTATAAAGTTATCTTATTGCTTTCATTAAAGGCTATGGTCAGAGACATTGTAGTTGTGTGTTTAGTGCGAAGTATGCAATATCTAATCCTTCCATCTTTGGGATTTGTCACCATACGTGCATAATTTCATTTAATGCTCCTGCATTATTTAAAGTTGAAACATAAAACATGCCAAAAACTGAATTGAGATTCTAAGCTTTAAAACAGCGAGAACCCCATCGAAATCTGCTTAGTTTCCGAGTTTTTATAAGACAAATTTATCCAGTTTTCATTTTATAGATAGATAGATTTTTTATAGTTTTATTATATCATTATTTAAAAAAAATATACAGTGATTATCACGTAAACAAACATGCAAATATTTGTTCTGTAAAACCATTTGACGGCGGAAATTATAACGATATATATATATCTTTTGTATTGTGTATGTATCTTATGTAAAACGAGGTCTCCATAGTGAGTAGATTGTTAAGTTGGCAGTATATGATTTTATGTTAGCGGTTGGTAATGTTGCAGTAATTATTAGAATTAGAGAGTCGGCAAGAAAGTAAGCCGGCGAGTTGATTATGTGTCGTAGGACTGCCGAAATGTATTATGTATTTTTTGGTGTTCTTGTGGATTTTAAAGAGTGTAATATTTGTAAAAGTTTGAGAAAGAACCGACCACAAAATATGCGCAGTGATTAATGTTGAAAGTGGATGTTTTTTGTTCGATCATTTTCTTTTGACTGTTTTCCCATCAGTAAGTGGAATTTCATGTTTTAACTATTACAACTGTGCGTGACGTGGGCTATCGTCAAGATACCATGGCAATATGGTTATTTAAAATCTACGACGGGCCCGCCCTTGCAGTAATATGTGGAGTAGCTTGTAAACGACTCCGCAAATGTCTTCAGCATTAAATGGCTCAGAAAATACTGTCCATCTACGAAGACACCAAGGGTTTTACGTTACAAAATTCAGGTAGTAATTAAGTCAAATCTGTTATAGCAACGTCTGTAACTAATCTAATATTTATCAGCCAATGGCTAATATAGCACCTAGAGCACACTTTTGCATTCAATAAGAATAGAAGTCTTTGATTTTATTCTTCCGTTTAGCACGAATCATTTCCAGTTTCGTGCGCCAAGTCACACGTTGGATGAGGACATCTATGTAATTCAAATAGTACTGTTCATTTATTTATAGATAGATAGATTATGTTTATTATTTCATTTAGTTTTTTGTGTCAAATACTACGCAGCAGGATTAGAAGCTAACAGTCACGTAAATTAATGTGAGTTCCTGATACCTAATCAAGGATTTAATAACAGCAAAGAGGGAAGCTAAAGATAGGGTTATGAAGGATGTTATTGTTGTAGGAGGACCACTGAATGATGCATGTAGAAATTTCTATGGCTATAATGGTAGGAAGGAAAGGTATTCAGACGATTATGACTGATAATGGGGAAGATGTTACTGAAGGTATAAAAAAAAGATAGCGATGTTTTTAAATGACTTAGTGAGACTTTTAGGGACTATCATTCAGGGATGAGAGTAAGAACTTCTCCACATCAGTAGAAGTAATCAGAAAAAAAACATTGGAAATGCACCGTAATAATATTTTGAGGAATCTAAGCAAGTTAAAAAGGATTTAAGGGGTCGGCATGAAGAACATTACTACTGTCGTATAGAAGATACGGGGATACATCATTACTATAAATATTATTTAAGCAGATAAGAGGAGGCCATGAGAAACGGAATGTCGATAGAGACGAAATTTTGACTGTTTACAGTTCAACGACCTCGTGGAAGTCAATAGATAACAGTTACTGTAAACTCTTTATTTCAGGCGTTATGGTGTGGTAAATTTTTTTCTTGTAGTGAGAGGAGTCTGGAACTGATACAGATTATCAAGGAAAAAGGTGAAATATTGACAGAAATTATACACAAATAGTTTAATATTTGCAAAAATATAAAATGGTTAACAGAGAAGTTTCCATTGGTTATAGGATGAATTTTAATTATATTCATATAATACTAAATCCTAAATGTTGACAGATTGCTTTAAAAATGGAGGCTACTTCATGTCTGCATTAAAATTACTTGTTTCAGGAACGAAATAACGGATCTATGCAGTTTGGATTGTCTTTGTACTCTGCTACGATTGGGGATACTAGAAAAAGTTTTTGCGTTTTCGTAGCCGTAATGGTGTTGAGAATAACTTCGTGGGTTTAAATTGCATCCAAACAATCCTCTTTTTTCCGACGTTTCAGCTAAAGCCTATGGTCATCCTCAGGTGACTCCTTCCCACCGGCACAATTTTATTACGATCTATTAAAATACCTACTTTTCAGTACTAACAATGACATTTCAGAGGTAACTCACTGAGTTTGGGTGGCGGGGGACGAGCCCCCCAGTTTGGGAACCTCTACTCTAGAAGAAGTTTTCACTTATATGCGCAAAAATGCTGCGCGGTATCAGTAAGAGATAAAAGCTAACCAGCACCAGTTTCTCTTATTTAGTACCCACATAAAACGGTACTCTGCATCCATACATTTAGAATTCGTCTAAATATTATTTGCTTGATTTGAAGGAATGCCGGATCTAAGGGACTGGAGGGTTGAGTGGGGGAAAATAAACAGAGGCGGCAGCTTTTCGGAGTCGTCAAAATCTTGTTTGAAAGGGCGGCAATCTTAAGTTTTTCCCCCGGCTCGGAAAATTTGTAAATCCGTCACTGATTAGAAGTTACATCCTGAATATCCGCCGTAATGTTTGCGTCTGAAACTGTCAGTAACATTGCTTCATCTGTGGCATTCTGAGTCGAATAAAATACTGCATGGATTGTCTATAGTAATAGATACCCTGTATACTGTCTAGAATACAGCTTTCACGTTACTTCCATATCTGATAAAATCTCAACATTTCCATTGACTCAAATAATTTAATGGAAAGGCGCATTATGTCGGGCGTCGTATTTGTATATGAACACAGTTGCGAAAATAAACGCCACAAAACATTGTGTTACTTTTTGCTGTTTCATTTTCTAAACCCATTTGATGTTAAGTTTCCAGTTACTAGCAAACGAAAGTGTGTAAGTAGTCTCTCAAAGAATTAAACGTACTAAGCATGTCACAAAACCTTGCTGTTACAACAACAAGGTTAAACAAAATACGTGTGTAAATTGGCATGAAAATGTTAACTGTACCAACAAGTAAAGCTTATGAAATAACGACTTAAAGAATTTTCAACTGGACCTTTAATAAACAGGACTGTAAAGTGCTGCTCCAGACCAGCATGGGAGGATTATCACTGTATCTCCATTGATGATGCTCCAAACCACAAGGGCGAACGTTCACCACAACACTTGTTTGTAGACGGAGTTTTTATTCATAAAATTTATCTGTAATGAGTTAATAGTTGTCCAATCAAAAAGAGGTTTAATTGAGGGGAACGGTGGGTAACTCTACAGTAACTCGTGTCGGTGCATCGCAGTGAGCAGGGACAGCTGCCGTGACCACTGACAAGCATCGGCCGGGGGCGGGCTGATACTCTGACCACGAATTTACATAGCTGGTGGCAGCTGCTGTACTGGCCACATGTTAGCTACTGCCAGGTGGGCTGGCCACCTAGACGCATGAATGATGTAATTCGGAATACAGCAAAGGCACTGGCAATCCATGCACTCAATTTACACCAGCACATTGAGGGAATGCATCGAAACGGTTATAACTCTCCATCTGGCATAGTAAATTCAATTGAGAAAGACACTTTGGGCAGGTGGTAAGAAGAAGTTTTAAAACCTTCATTTATTGAAGGCGGTGATGGGTTATGTAGCAGAGAAGTACGAAGCCATTGCTTGAATATGGTGGTGTAGAGTGGAACCCACATTTTGGGTATCAAATTCAGGAGTTAGATGGAGCGCAAAGGTCGGCGGCTAGATATGTCTGTGGAAACTACCTCTGAACAAAAGCTGGAACGGGAGTCACAGGAAGACAGGAGGGGGGAATGCAGAGAGTGCTGGAAGTGGCCAAGACGTAGGTGAATGATAAGACTTAATCGCATACTGGAAGATGAACTAGTATTATGATCTGGAATGGAAGAGACAACTCTTATCACAAGCTGGCACTTGATTTCAGTTGCGGGAGCGGGAACAGAGATCGGACTAAAAATACTGAAAAAAAAAATTATAAAGGGCAAATTTAGGCGCATGGACAAACTGCTCTCACTGAATTTCAGATAAAAAACGAGAAATGAGAAAATAGATGTTTACGAAAATTGCCACCGGGACATATGCTCAATAACAATGAAAATAATTAACATAATTTAAATCACCTATTCCAAAGTATGCATTTGGATACATGGACGTAAATTTTTTGTTTCCTTCTTCTGGTGGAAATCACTTATTGATTGTAGTTAACATGCCTGTTACAATGCACCTGATAAACAAACAATTTAGTTCGGTAATTTATGGATAGAAGGTTAACAATTATACATGAGTATCATAACATGAACGAAATGACGTAACAATCTTTGTAAACAGCAGATATTTTGGTTAAATCATACGGGTTTTAATTTATTTAACTATCTATTATCAGTATTTTAACTGTGTTTGATCTCGGCAATTCTATTAACTTTGGTATTAATGATTGACTCCCTTTATTCCTAGAGTGTACTAGAAAGTCAGTGCTTTCCGAGAGCAGGTGCTAGTTAGTAAAGTCTATATTTACCACGAAAAAGTGGACCATGTAAGTTATGTGGTAGATAGTACGGTTTTGGAGTAGATGTAAGATGCAGAACTGTACTTCACTGTCCTCTCGTTATTCTCAGTTCCTGTTAACGCTAATCCAAATGCCAGTGTCTTGGAGAGGAACCAGGAGTGGCCGTTATACCTCTTTTCACAGCACGGAGATAGCACCAGGGAATGGGAAATCATGGACGAGACATTTTGCTCTCGCTCTCTCGTTTGAACGCCTCTTTCTCTTATCGCAAAGTTCTCTGTAGCAAGTAATGATGAGCACATTGTTCAGAAAACTATTCCAAACTTTTCAAAGTAATCAAACACATTAACTTTCGCAAACGGGAACTGGAACGGATCTTCCAGGTGGTTAGGAGTTAATGGGAAACACTCTTTCCCACGCAGCTTACTGTATTTCATCTTTCAAAAAATTGATTATTCCTTTTAAAAAACGACAAAGCACCATATAAATCTCCTCATTGTCTTTTATTTTCGTATATGTTAATATGTAAGGGCATATTATTAAAAATAACATTTATTTTACAATGAAACATTAAAATCTTAGCAGAAATTAATCATGTGGAAACTATCGCGTAATCGGTTTTTGTCTTCAATGTGTGTCTTTTAGATGCCGCCTAATTTGTGGTAACAGCGATTTGTTGATGTTTTTATTAAACAAGTTTAACGGGTAGCTCCTTTAACAGGCAATTATTGCTACATTGGAGCCGAGCAGATAGCAGATCTTCTAGGGGAACCTATATTACTGTTGGCTAGGTAGTCATCATAAATGCTACAGAATGTTTTGTATTTATTGATTCATCATACGTTGTTTTTAAAAATTTTAAAAGTTAATCTCCCTTTTCTCTAAATTATTACGAGGATCAATCCAAAACAGGACGTTAGGCTTACATCTTTAGAGGAGTTGGAAAATGGTATCGTTTACTGTAAATGGAAATTTCAAGTAAGTCAGGTCAACATACTGATTAGCAATAAAGAATAACTAAACAAAAATTTACAAAAAGGCGGGTGTGCAAGTTCATTATGCAATAAAGAGTCAAGGATTTGGAAACAGTATGCTTAGATTCACATACCTGTGGATAACTGTGAGTATATAGCGAAATTTTCCAGTGGTGTGAACAAAGTGCTGAAATATGACTTTGTAAACAATATAAACAATGTCAAAACGAATACCATAAAGTGTCGCAAAAATAATAAAAACAACAATACAATAAATTTAAAACCAAGCTGAGATGTGATGAAGAAAGTTGGTGCGGTGTGTTGTTTAGGAAGTGAAATTACGATCGATGACAGAACAAAAGCAAATGAACGCTGCCACAAAAAGAGCCTTCTTTAGTCATTGGCCTATGACTTTCAAAGGATTTCCTAAAACGGTATGAATCGAGACACGTGTATCATCAAAGCCAAGCCTTTGATATATGTCTAAAACAAGGAAAACTGATGTTTTTGAAATAGGATGCTACAAAAGTATTAGAAAATTAATTTTGCATGTTATTTACAAAACAAATTCAATCAGAAAATGCTGGATGCAAAAATAAATAAATAAATAATCTAACGCAAAGAAGAGATTTGAAGGGGTGTTATTTTTAAGTCATGCTGAATTTGTTAACTTGTTTGTGGAGGAAACACATGAACTGGAAAATTGTAGAGACAGAAATAACGATGTTAAAATTGTTTCTTCTCTTCTGTTAAGTTTAATTTTCTTACTTGAAATGGTCAGCCAAATTGATTTTACAAACTATCGTTTTGTTGTTAAAATACTTGGTTTCTTCAAAATTTTCGTTGATGCAACTGTCTTGTAATGTCACAATCGATAGACGACTGATATTACCTTTAATTATGAGTTAGAAAGTTACCGGCGGCACAGTGGCGACGGGGACAGTATGCCGGACGGGTCAGTACCACAGGTAGCTACGCAGGGTCGGCCATTGTCTGCTCAAGCCACAATGAAAGGATTCTCTGAACTCAAATACTCCCCGCGTCCGGATAAAATCTCATCTTGCAAACACTGCTCGTCCTCGAGCAAGTGATAACAAATGGGAAAGTTGACAGATGGGATTGACACTCCCCTCGTGTGACGTGTCGTGGAGTAATCGAGAGATTGTACCATGTGACATACAATTTTTATAATTCCGCCCATATACGTGGAGGCTGTTTCTTGATGAGAGACATCATGCTAGTGTGAGTGGGTCGGGGGGAGGGGGGATTGTAAGTAACCGGGGAGGTGACCAAACCTTTAGCCCGAGTTTGAGTCGTTTGAATAGTTTGAGTAATAAATAACATCAAACGTTGCTTTGGATATCAGTTACAAGAACTATACCCACTCATATAAATATAAACATTAATTAAATATCAATTGATGATAGAATTAATAAACGTAGGATGTGACAAATGTGCCTACACAATCTTTTATTTCGCCTTAGTTGAACGATTTACCACCTTTTTTTTATATAATCTGGATATAAATAGATTAATAATCCCTTGAACAACGTAAAAAAAAAATAAAAAATAAAAAAAAGAATGAAGAACTTGTAAAAATAAAGAGAACATCTATTTTGTATATTATTATTTGTTTGTGTTTTGTGACTGACTCTGAGTAGTTTTATTATCTCTGTTTTCTTACAGTTAATTTTGAGTAGCTATTTTTTAATATATTGAACTGTAATTTACGTTTTTGTGTGTTCCTAGTACCTACCGAACTTAATGTAGCGTATGAAATTTGTGAGCTTTATTAATTGCTGGTTATTACACGCTGGTTGCTGTAATTTAGCAAAGCAGCAAACATGTGGCTGAGTGTTTGAGCTCGTGAGTGATGTCGTGTATTACTTGGCAGCGAAACCGCAGGATTTCTGATCGATGGCTCCCTGCCGCAGAACTGATTGACAGTTTGCTCTACAGGAAATGTTGCGGTCATCGCTGTGTGTCCTGTCGGTGTCATGGCAGCGGAGCATTTTAAAGTCACCAGCACACGGTATACTGGCAACCTTTTTATACCAAAAATATAAAAATAATTCAAGGGAAATTGATATTCTTATAAAAAATTTGTTGCAAAGGTTTTTTACTCACGATTAATTGGTACGAACTAAACGCAAAGTAAGCACAAGTGTGGAAACACTAATTCCAATTATATGCTACGTCAGTTCGATTAGTTTAATTTTATTAAAACAGGAAGGAAAATTTGTGAACTCCGTATGTTTTACTAAAATTTTTCATGATGTTTTGTTTGTTTTTAGGTTCATATCTGTTGAAAGTTATTAGAATTGTACTACATGATTCTTTAGAGCACTGAAATAAGGTTTGTGACGTACAATTATGTGTTTTCCACATAGTTTCTTAAGAATTTGTTTTGAAGAATCCCGCAGCTTTAAACATGCTGATGTCGGATGTGATCTTAGAAAACATATTTCCCAATACTGGTGTTGAAGATTCCTTTTGATTACTTTATTAGTCACCTACAACAAATTTTGAAAATAAACCAATTACGAATTCATTCATATGGAATTTGAAATTCGTGTAGTTAATTCACTGATAAACTATAAAAACAAAGTTGGCTACGTAGCAAACAGCAAAGGAAAAAAGACTGTTTCTTAAATCTTGGTTTCTATCCTTTGATGTACTGTATGTAAATGATACTAACGCAATTTGTACAAACGCTTATTTCTACCACATCTAAGAACTGCCAATACTTAGGAATGTTAAATGGTTGTCGATATCCACAGCCACATTTCAGTATTGTTCACAAAGCTCCTCTGTAAGTAATGTTTGGAGTGATGCTGCCTGGGCATGTATGAACGTATTGTTTGTTTGTTTGTTTGTTGTTTGTTTTGTATATAAATAATTACACAAAATCCCAAATTGAATTACAAAGTCAAGGTACTACAGTTTGCATGGTTTAAATAGACTGCCACCGCATTTTAAGAACAAATGTTGTCATCTGATGTAATCAATCGGTATGTATATAGGATATTGATATGTGTAGTTTTGCCAAAATCTATTTATTAGTTTTGGGTGATGCGTAAACAGACAGTGAAATGTGCATGCAAACAGACAAAAACTAGATTGTGCGGTTCCGGCCTCCCTATCATCATTAGTGTACAATCTCGTACTATTTCCGAAAAAAGTATACAGACATTGCTTTTAAAAAAAATTGTAAGCATTGGTGTGACGTCGAACTAATCAACAGGAATGGAACCAGCCCCTGGCACTTTTAATAATCCTGTCTGTTATAAAGTTATGATATGAAATAAACAAGCTGTCAGTGAGGGGAAGGAGTTTTGAAATATTTAGGAGACAATCGAATAAGGAGAGAAATCAGTCTGAACACTTTGAGTTTTAGTTTAGTAGCAGACAGAAGTTTGCAAAATAAATAAGACGGTAAAATTTTTAGTTCCACTTTCGCTACAGACTGGCGAGAACTTAAGAACTCTCACTTAACATTTTAATGGAAGTATGCGAAGTAATAAACTACGCTGATACACTTTGTGAAGCACCGTGAAGTCACTGCACCCATTCTCTTTCTCCTTCCCTTTCGTTTCTGTTCTTGAGCTGAAACATGAATGGGGCGGTGAGGGGAGCAGCCCAGCCACGGCCCTGGGACTACATGGGACCTAATTAAAACGGGGCTCAGGCATTCAGGCATTTCAGGTGCGACGAGACGTATAAACTGAAGTTACATGGGTTGTGAATTAATTTAGTTAAAATGCTCAATACGGTTCGCAGCTGACTTTGTGTTTGCGCAGCAGCAATTACATTTTTTTTTTTTTTTTTTTTTTTTTTTTTGGTACCATCGTCAACCCTCAGCAGTCTTGGTTCTTTACTGCTCCTAGTATACGTAAACGATCTATCACTTATATTATATGTTAGTGAAAATAGAGAACTCTTGCAGGTGACACTAGTGTATCATTACAATGCGATTAAATGAAAAGTTTTCTAAGACACTAAAAACAACGTTCCAAAGAAAACACATAAGTGGATCGGTGCAAATAAGTTAACACTTGATACAGAAAAGAAACAATTACTTCAATTCGTTGCTAAAAATAAAACGAAGGTTACCTGATGTCTGAAAGTAAGAAATGAAAATTTTTCACAAAATTCAATGTTTTATATGTAAATAACAACTTAAAATAGAGAAAACACACTCAATAACTTCTTAAAAAGCTTAATTCTGTAATTCCTTTACTAAGAATGATAGTTGCCATAGTTACCCAGCAACACGTAAGATGATAAAGTAAAATTTCATGCATATCCCAACTATCATACATGTACTTCGCAAGTTGTTCTGTTGCGTAAACTCTTTTCTGTCTCTAGCGTTTACTGAATTACTTATTTACTTTATACGAAGGTACTAAAATGAATTTGGTCACAGCCCTTATGCAAGAACAAATCATGTATTCGCTCTGTAATCTTTTTACAAACTCACGGAAAACAAAAATCATGTTTATCGGGGTGGAATTAGAGGATCATAGTCGTGGTTTGATGAAGCATTGCATGGGATATACAGGACAGAATATAGGCAAGAGATTCACTAAGGTGTACGATTCAGCAGTTACAAATGGGCTGGAAATCAGTATGTCAACAAAAACTACGGATTTGTTAGTGGAACTCTTTAAGGTATATTAAAATTTGCTGTATTTTGTTCTTACAGTTCATAAGCGTTGTCAGCATTGTAGATGTCCAAAAATAGTGTGTGGAACAATTATTACATTAATGGTCGACCACAACGTGTCGACGGCACTGTACCCGGATGCCATTTCGCCCGTCCAATATCCGCACCCGTACAGCGGTGTGAAGCGTGTAACAGCGGGCCAGCCGGTCGATGAGACGTGAATGACAGGCGGGGCAGGCTGAACACGGCACGCTGTAGTGGCACTAACACTACGAAGAGGCTATTATAAATTTTATCAGCTTCTTGTGCTCATTAATTATACCATATCCTCCGCCGGAAAGCCACGTGTAAATTTCTTACGTGTCTTGTTCATATACTCGTTAGCCACTTACTTTTCATTAAATTTCGAAGAATTGGATTTGAGGAATGAAAACTCAAGATATGGCACTAATCGGACTCTAAGCAACCAAAACAGTACACTAGTATTTAGATTCCCATATATTCACCGAGTACTTCTTACAAATTTTTACACACTTTTCATAGAATCAATTTTTCTCCCTACTATCTGATACACATCCAGTTCTCTTAATGTCCTTTTTAATCCACTTTACAAATTATGCTGTCTCTATAAAGCCAGCGAGGCACGCCACACCAGCGTCAGCCCACCATTTCTCCATCTAGCGGACTCTACGATATTCTCTCCATCACTGACTGACTTTCAAGATATACTTAAAACTACTCTCTGGTGCACACGCCGAGCGTACCAACTTAAACCCAATACGTTTTTCCTACTATACAAAACATTTTGTGCTACATCGTAATAAAAGTGAAAGAATTAAACATATTAACACAATATGCATCAAAAAACAATAAACAAACAAAATCTAATTGTGAAGGAACTATGTTTCCTTACACGGTGCACTGGTATCACGAAATAATGAATTAGCGTTGCGATGCGCAGTGCGGACTGTAAATACACTGCCGGAAATTAAAAGTGCTACACCCAGTGAGGAATGCAGGAAATTTAGGAAACTAGATAACAAATTGAAATGGATCAGGATAAGTTTATTATCTTTAGATACAGTTATCAGTAAGAAGTGCACCCACCTTGAGCACCTGTAAATTCATGGATCCTTGCCGGCATTGAGTCAATAAGTATTCGAATGTTTTCTTGGGATATGCATATCTTGTACAGTTGGTGCTGGGTGACCATTTGATCAATGCTTCTACCCCTGGCATCCGAGACACGCTGTATTGGGGACAAACATAGGGAACGCGCAGTCCAAATTGCGATCGCAACCCCTTGCAAGGTTTTTGTTTTGATGGACACAGAATGAGGATGGGCATTATCGTGCTGGAAGATGCAATATGGATGGTGGACATGAACGTGATCACAATAAGGTACAGCACCCCTCTCACATAGTGGTGGGCTGCCATTGTGCCTTCAACAACAACCAGCTCAGTCCTGCTGTCGAAACTGACTGCCCCAGACCACGACACCAGCGGCTAGACCAGTGCGACGTTCTGAAATCACAGCAGGATAAGCCATTTCTCCACTACGCCTCTGTACATGTTATCGATTATCACTTTCCCACAGACAAAATCGAGACTCGTCTCTAAACAGATACGTACGCCATACACATGTCCATTTGCGTCTAAACGATGCTGACACTGAAATCAGGTTAATGGAACATATTGTATATGGGTCAGAGAGTGTAACTCGGCTTCAAGCAATTGGTTTACAATCGTCCCGGGGAGGTGACTCTCTCTGCAACCTCTGCTTGGATCTGGCCTGCAGTTACCCACACAATTTGGCGGCCTTCACTTGCTGTTGCCCTTGTGTTTGGACCTGTGCCTGCTCTATGAGTACTACAGCCTTCTTTCATGCACTGTGTAACAAGTACGCATACTGACATTGCACTACGGGCAATCCTTAGAGAGATTTCAGGATATGATGTACCCATTTCAAACACTCCAATTCTCCGACCTCTCTCGCAGTTAGACATTTGGATGAAGAGGGTTGTCACTCCTCGCCTTGACATACTTGGTCAATAAGAACTTGTGGACAAAAAAGTGTCATATTACACCGCAATGTTCACCACTTACACGCTAACAACATAGCAGTTTTGCGTAATTAATAGCCTCATAATTATCATACTGTTACATGTAAAACTTTAAGAGTTTAATTATTTAATACTCTTCATATGGGGGTTACTTGTGGCTAAATTTCATTCACTATCACAACTATCACATCACTGTGTCTTTGGACAGAACGTAAAAGAAAACATCTACAGCGAAAGAAAATAAATAAAAAGGCAACTGATAATTAACATGTCGATTTAGCGCTTTAATACTTTTCTTTTAGTGTTCTGGTAATACTGAATAGAATTGTTATTAAATAACGTCCATAACATCTTTGTCCGCTGTTAGTCCGACCTTGAAGGCAGAGTGCGTAATGTTATAGCGTGAAAGACGATGTGACCAAACTGGCGTTTTATTGGTATTGATGATGATATTCCTAGGAAAAAAATTGCGACCAGAGTAAAATGTATACTACGTATTGCTGATATGGATGAGCATAAATGATTAAATGTTCAGAATAGCACAGTAGCCAGTGGCAAAAAAATCCCCCCCTCGGGAAGGATCCACGAACTGCATAGAGATCTGCTTTACATTGTTTCCAAAGAGTAGAGAATATTGTGTGTATTTTACAGCTGAACCGTTTTTGATGCTACTAGTTTACGCGTGCAAAGTTCTTTGAATTAACTGTTAAAGACGGGGCACATGCGAACTGGCTATTTCAAGAATGTGTTTCGTAACCGATATGTAGGACGAATTTTTTAAAAAGTTGTCATCCTGCACTCACGCCTTGTGGTTCATTGATTTGGTTTATTGCTGGTCACAGTTGCACGTAAAATCTTTTTTGTTATTGATGTTTCATAGTGAACATAAGACAAACTCATATCTATTTTAAAAACACCTTTGCCCTAGATTGGACTCGAATCAGCATTACGTTGCTGGGAATGGCAGAATTTTGACATGGATGTCCTTTTGGTTTGAAGTAACTTATCTGATGCTGTGGTTTCAAGTGAGATTGTTTTTAGTGCGCAACAACTGACATCTCCAATCATAGCTACAACCTTCGCCACATCACAGAGATTACAGGAGGTATCACTATGTGCAGTTTAATTTTCATCTAGGGGATGACTAGGGTGGCTACTAATGTGCCAAACGCCGCAGTACATACTAACTCGTTTGCGAGGGCAAGCAGCCTCCACTTAATACGCCATGATTTGTGGGCTGAGTGTTTGAATCTAGCATCACTGTCTTAGAAGAAGAGCAGTGTCAAGTAAGAGTACCCAACTTGAAGCAGAACATTCGTCTATGTTCTTTATGGTAGACTAGGTATAGTGAATCCCATAAGCATTTTTATAACTCTCAGTCTGTGATGCGCCACCTCACATGATGTTGATGGGTTCATAATCACGCAGTTACTATGCATTGTTAAATATCTTGTACAGAACGTATAATTCCTACCTTCTGTGATGGCACATATGTTTGTCTGCATGGTGTAGGAAGTACCTGCAACGAGATAATGGCAGTAGGAAGATTTCTGTGCGTTTAGCTCAGTTTTTTGGCTTTATGCTTTGTCATTGGAGACAGGAAAGGACTGCGGGAAAGTAACGGGAAGGAATTCGGTCATGGCCTTTTTGAAGGAACAATCTCGGCACTCGCCTGGAGTGATTGGGAAAACCATGGAAAATCCAAATGGATGCCTGTACGGAGATTCAAACCTACGTCCCCCTGAATGCGTCACACTTGGTATTTAGCTCAGCTCTTAACAGATGTGATATATGATATGTGCCAGCGATGTTCAGTAGAAATACTATTAGACTCCCTCGAACCTTGGTCGACTAAAGGAGCAATAAATTACAAGCTGGCATTTCTGTCTTCACTTCGTGAACTATAAATTGTCTTTGAACCTATGCTCTGATGTCAGCAATTTTGTTTATCTATTAGTGTATTGCTAATTGCTTTCATGAATGTTTGAGTTATACCGAACATGATGTTTTACAAAAAGGATTGAAGGCGTAACCAACCGGGTTGCTCGTGGGAGTAGTACGTCATATCCTGGTGAAGGAGTACCTCTTGAAGCATTATGTGCGTACGGCCGGAAGAGATAAAATGCGTGCGGTGAACTCCAAGTCAATGCAAGACGTCAGAAGGCATCTGGATAGCGAAAAGTCGTGCTTAATTTTCACGGACGGCCCATTCGTGGCCACTGCTGAGCGGATACAGCGTCTCCGGAAGCTTAGAGATAGGAGTCACTGCCGTTTATATGCGGTGAGAGTAGCAGATCATTCTTCGTAAGCACTGTATCTCTCATTCACTTTTGTTTTATCCATAAACATCGTTTTTTGCTTGCCGAATAACTGATATATTATATGATTACAATGGAATGTAATACCTTGCTTTGAACATTCTGCAACTTTCTGATCATTACCAACATATATTTACGATGTTATAATTTTGACAGATACCAACATAAGTGCTAAAAATTCTGGTATGCTACGAAATATCGTAATTTTAATTCCAAAAACAACAATTTGAAATCCTTAACGCCCGTGTCTAGATTTTATTTGATTTTCCAGTTTAATCAGAACGTTGAAATTTTTCGATGTGCCTCCATATTGAAATGGTGTAAAAAACTGACACCTTGCGACGTTTAAAAATAGTAAAATCAATGGTTTACAAGTTGAGTGGTAAATGATTTAGAAATTTACCAAAAAAATTGATTTTGCTCAACTATGCTATGATGTTACGAATAAGGATGTCAGATAATCTCTTCGAAATGATTGACATCTTAAAATTATTAATAGTATCTTCTAAAAACTTTATGCTGAGTGCAAAGTATGTACCACATGACGGTAGGTAATACCACGAATTATTAGCAGTAGTATCTATTTCCTGAGACACCCACCCACCTTCCATCGAAGTTCAGGAGTTGCCAAACACTTATTAGATCAAGTATCGTTTCGATAGTCTGAATCAGTTTTCTGGAGTACATTATTCTGTTCTCTACTACACATGTGCCTGCTCCGTTGGCTCACTTTGTCGCGGCACCATCATGGAGCGTAGGGCTGAATGGGCCGGCATAGAGTTTCGCTCTTTCCTTCTTCACCTCTCATTTCATGCAACACTCTGTACTGAACACACACAGTCATCCACACCTACAGTAACACTGGGGAAGGTGACGGGAAACCACCCCAGCTCATCTTCCCGAGAGAGTTCCCATGAGGGTACATCTCCTATGGTAACCATGTTTGCATAGAGTGGGACACGGCATCATTGGAAGAATTACACATGTAAACTTTTATTGAACGTAAAAATCATGGGATGCTGTTGCAGACATGAAAAGAATATCCTCGGATCCTTCGATTCTTCTGCTCTGGCAGAACTCATTGTGCTTACGTAAAGTACGCTACGACCAATCCCACAGTAAACAGCATTACGGTATTTGATAACGTTACAACAAACACAATAAGCGGCGATGTGAAATTCTGTTACTGGATAATGAAGACTGCTTGATTTGTTTCTGTTACATCACTTAAATATTATTTGATGTTACCATATTTTTACTTTGTAAGTGTAAACATTCAGAAATAACAATGCCTTGATTTTTTTTTCTTGTCTTTGCATTTCAATGACTTGAAAGCCTATACTTCAAATATATACAAACAGCAGGAAAAATAAGTAGTAGGTAGTTTTTTCTTTAATGTTTGTCTTGGATAGATTAATTGCCATGTTTGTCCCAGTTTTACCACGTATCTTTGAAGCTAAATGGCAGTTCTACACAACAGAGGTTTCCGGTAATGTTTCGCTGTGAATGTTGATGTTCATAGCGCAGTGCCACTTTAGACTAGCACCTTGTGTGCCAAATTTCTGACAGGATTATAAGCTCTCGGTGTCCACAGCAACGTCAAAACATTGAGTCCTTCGTACCGTATAGGAATCTCAGACTTACAAACGATGAGTTTAACCGCAGTGAACTACTGCACTATATACTAAAATATCCGTTATGTCATATCACTAATTATCCAGGAGAGAGGAAGTGAAACAGCTGCTACAGACGAAGACATTCTGGCTGATATCTGTAATAATAAAGATTAAAAGCTATGGTTGAATATAAAGTAAGGAATCTGCTTCGATGATATACACTGAGAAAAAAGTGCTTTATCACTGTACAATTAACAACAAAAAATAAGAAATGTGTATGTCTGGCAAATACGATAGGGTTTCGTATTTTTTATATTACGACGTACTTTTCTAGTTTAAACTAAATTCGAATAATATAGTGATGAAAATCCCCGAATGATACTGAACAACATGTTTTGAAGAAACATGTGGAAGAATCGTACAAAACTGTGACCGTTTGAATAATTACTAGTAACTACGCTACATGACAGCTGAGGTCATCAGGCATATACGTCGCTAAATACATAACTGAATAAAAACTTATTCAATTGTACCACACGCGATATTCTAAACGAAAGAGTTTCTAGTTTCTTTTATTTGGAAGTATGAGGTACCACAATCTTTATTTCTTTTTCATTATTTGTATAAGAATCTGTTTTAAGTTAATAGAATACGTGGTCCTATGTAATGTCATCTCAATCAGTGTAAATTCGGCTGTTTTATAAGGACGGACGTGTAGTGGAACATGATGAGATTGTGTTATTTTGATTATGGAACGTTAAATAACGCAGGGAAGACAGAAAAATCACAATACCCTACACAGAAAACCTTCTTTTTTGGAGACATTGGAAAAAATCGTCTGTTGCGCAATTACGAACTAAGCACGAGCTTAATACCTTCTGAAAAGTAGCGTCCTCAGTGAAACAATTTTTTTTTTTAACTGCTTTACGTCTCTATTTAACATCGAGGTCTTTAGAGACAGGAAAGGATGGGGGGCAAGGATGGGGGCAAGGAATGGGAAGGAATTCGGCCATGGCCTTTTGAAGGAAGCATCCCGGCATTTGCCTGGAGTGATTTGGGGAAACCATGGAAAACCCAAATCTGGATGCCCGGACGGGGATTCGAACCGCCGTCCTCCCGAATGCGAGGCGAGAACGCTAACCGTTACACCGCCCCACTCGGTCAGTGAAACAAGAGGTGATGGTAGGTTATAAAATCAAACGCCAAATGTTTAGTCCGTTGGAGTAGTGCATCAGAAATTCTGCATTAAGATTTCACTACTGAACATATTGAAAATTGTGTCTTTGATCATATTAATAATTGGTTCACAGCTTAATATGAATATAAGCAATTAAGTAAGTTACATAGTTTAACATCAGACATACATATAAAATTTGAAGGCCGGTCCATTTAAGAGGTAGAGAGTGTGAAATTTTTAAGTTTGCATATTGATCATAATTTAAATAGGAAAGGTGCATGTCTCTGACTTCCTAAAGCGATGGGTGCAGCCACATTTTCAGTTCATAGAATTTCAGCCATAAGTAATCTCAGTATGAAGAAATTTGTTTATTTTGCTTACTTTCGCTCCATAATGTCGGCATATGCAATATTCTTCTGTTGTAATACAAATGACTGAGATAAAGTATTGCGTGCACAGAAGCGAGTAATAAGAATTATTAATGGGATTGATAATAGAACATCCCACTGCGAACTGTACAAAAAGATTGGTGGCAGAGTATAATTGTATACACATTAATGTCATTTCTATTCACCAATTATACTGTATTTGAAACAAATAGTAAAATACACAATTATGGCAGTAGAAATAAAAATTATCTTCACAGAATTACAAGTCATCGACATTTGCTCAATAAAAGTGCAGATATTTATGGATGCCTATCTTCAACATGACCCCAACACCTACCTCTTAAGTAAGATTAAATTTCGGAAAAAAATTTCCAGTAAGTTGTATAATTGTAGTTGTTATGCTTAAAATATATATTACTCTGTAACAGTCATAACCTGAATATCTTATAACAGACAGAAAAGTACGGTGTTGATGATATATTTAGTATAATGATAATGAAATGATAATGTTTGTAACGATAGTCAATTTCGGATTTCATTTGAGCAAAGCGGTCCAGTCAAGGAATAATAAGCGACATACAGCAAGGAGGATGTTTAAACGGCGGACATCTGAAAAACGTTTTCGGTATAAGAAAGAACATGACGGGCAAGTCTAGATAATAATAGATCAATATCCAATTGTCAAAGTATAGTGTTCAGTTGAAACCGATTTTTTAAAAATGTGTTGTTACTTAAATGTTTGTGGGTTCCGATTTAATGTACGTAAAACAGGATAAGTAAATAAGTTAACTAGAAGTAGTTCCAAAACAAAAGAATAAGTATTTTCATTTATATAAGGACAAGATTAATACAACTGTAATGAGGTGTCCTTCCTTAAATACGGACGTAAATGAACTGGTTAATGGAACAAGGTAACGAAATTTAACTATGTTTTTGTTCGAGGCCCGTTGAGAGTAAAATGAAATACAATTAGATAACCCCAAGGCTCTCGACGGAGAGGGACGTCATACAGAACATCGTCTGGTGTATACATTTATTTTGTTATCTAATTATTTTGATGTAAATCTATTCCTTTCAACATCCCAATGAGTCCACCTCTTCTACAGGAATATATGAAAAATGACTATTGTATTGCATTAGAGTTATAGCTGTACTGGTGGTGATTTAATCAAGATAAATATCTGAATGCTGTTATGTGTGTTATTGTTAATGGAAAATATTGTAGTTGAGATCCAAGGATTCGTTTAGGAAGTTCTTTCTCTTTCCTTCTTAGTTCCTTTCACCACTACCAAACGTAAATTGCACCTCGCAGTTGAATGTAGAAGTTAGACTTAAGCGCTACTTATTGGAATGAAATGTAACGTCACCTCAATAACATATGGTGTAAACATAGCATCAGTACGTTTGTCTGTGATGATGCGGTTTCCTCACTCCTTGATTTGTATATAAAGATTGTCGGAAGCTACATATTTCTTGCATCAAGGAGGCGAGACGAGGAGTAGCGGAGGAGAAACCGGAGGATATCCCGAAGGATCAGTTCTCCAATTACGACGCTTGGCTGGGTCAGCTTGCAGGTTTACAGCGGCCTGTACGCTTAATGACCAACACGACACGGCTCAGCCGAAAAAACGAGGCCTCGGTACCAGTGACGACGGCAATCGATAGATGGCTCTGGCGTCGCTGGTGGCGGCCACGGGCCGGCGTCGTGATGGGACGGCAGAAGGCGGGAGAACTCCAGAGAGTACGGTCTACTCCAGACGCCTCAGCGGCCTCCAGGTGGGTGCTCCGCTAGAACTAGACTTCAGTCTCGCGGTATCAGATAGCAAAAGCAAAATATATGTCTACTTTTGTTATCTAGGTAGTATGCTTACATTCTTTAGTGCTATGCCACCCTGACAGTTCAATAAATAAAAGAATAATGGAGACCTTAATGTAGGTAACCAGAAACACTTTGGCATATCACCTGAAAAGCGGTAACATAGATTGTTGATTCTTGGCTGTCCGGGTGGCACCGCGTCATGTTCATTGTAGCCGACGTTTCGACCCTCATTCTAGGGTCTTCTTCCGGGGCAGAAGCCTACGATTACAACATAGATTGTTTTACTTCGTGACAGGAAACACGTAATATCAACAACATTCCACTGAAGAGATGTGAGGAAAATAAGAAAAAAGTGGTTTAACATTGACATCCACTGACTATTACACATTCATGAATACTGACGAGTTACTGTAAACTGCGAATCTATAAGTAGGACTGTCGCTTTCTTTCTTGAAAAGAAACGGAATAACTGCCATTCTACTGTCCTCTGCATCTTCCGTTAGTGGTAACCTATGAAAATACGTCTCTCTTTTCACTATCACACATTCCACGTGTTATAAGCGCTGTCACATTGCTCTCGGATCCTACATTTTACAAAGACTCTTTCCGACCGCATTTAGGGTTAGCAGATTTAATTCAGAGACATTCTCGCTCAAGAAATTATGGACGCTATACAATAGAGATCACTTTATACAAACGTTTTTCCATAATTATTATTTCAAACCTCAGTGTAATTATACCTTTTAGATGATTCATGATTATAGTACGCAAAAGGTATCAGATTTATTTCCGTCTATTTAAATGTGTGATTGGACTATATATGGCGTATGTTGTAACACTTGGTCATTTTTAAAGACCACCTATTGCCTGTTTTACTTCAATGTGTGGCCTTGGTGTAGGTCGTGTGTTGACAAAGATAAGCCATACAGAAATGGAAGGATCTTTTTTAAAAAAAAAAAAAAGTTAAAATCAGCTGCTACAAGCATATAAAATTTATATCTGAATTTTAGGCTGAAGTTGTGATTTTGCTGTTACAGTGTGTTAGATCTTAGTTTTGCCAAGTAGTGGAATGAAAAGTTTAAAATAAGTAATCTCACGTATTTTTACTTATTGAAAAAGTCGGTGACTTAAAATTTGTAGAAAAACTGTAGCAAGAAACGGTTTAGTCAGTTCTGGAATACAGCTCTAGTTTACAGTACAGAAATCAGCTGAATTTCCAACACGGCATAATAAAATTGTTAAGCCCGCCATACTGTCATTTACGACGGTTTAGATCAGCAGTGTATCGTGATTTACTGTTGATGTGTAAATAACGCAATCACGATGTCGGTGCACAATTGTCACCCACTGAGAGCGACAGCCTGTAACTTATACAACCGACCTAACTTCTGTGGCAACATACTGCATCAGAACTTGTGCAGGCTGATTTCATCTACCTTTGGATTCGACTGCATAAATAAGCATTTTCTTATATTCTTTGCCCATTTGTATACAACATTACACGAAGAATCCTGGAACAACGTCTTGTATATTGATAACCGGTTTAACGCCCCCTTTCAGTATCATATAATAATTCCGTGTGGTCGTAGTAACCTAGTGACAGAGTTTCTATTGGCTGCGCATTCCGCCCCCGTCGTAGCCGCCTTAACCTAACTCGGCAATCCTACCGGTTATAGGGGATCTACACTTTAACATGGATTCCGAACCACGGAAGTGTTCTGGCGTACTTTACATTACACAGGAAGCTGTGCCAGAGGCGAAGGCCGGATTAAATGCCAATGAAAATCCCGCCTAGACAGGGATTCGAACCGGGGACCTCTCGATCTCCAGTCAGACACCTTAACCACTGAGTCACCAGACAGCTCTTTCAATATCAGACTCTCACCTACTTATTTAACTATACCATCAACCTAGAATGACAATGAATCCACGACGGTGAATTTAGATACTCAATTCGCTTCCCACAGAAACGCCAAACCGCGTTGAGTTGGCGTAGACTCAAAGCGTGCAGCCACATAATTGTCCTCGGATTTCACGTGTCTTCACCGAGGCGAGAAGTCCATTGACGAGTTTGAGTGGAGGGTGTTTGCAGTAGGAAGGGGACAGGTAATGGACTGGGGCGTGGTCTCGCTAGAGTGCGCCCTTTGTAGTCGGAGACTGGGACGCAAAGGTATACATTCACAACATTGTTCAACGTTTCTTAACCACTTCTCCGTGTTGTTCATGTTGTTTCAATAAACAAATGTCACCCACACAATATATAAAGAAATCGCTGTTAACGTTGTCTTTCTGATGCTTCGCCTTCATCTGTTCTAAAGTACGACATTTATCGAAGAAAAAATGAAAAGAAAGCATTGTTGTATTTTGGTTAATTTCTCAAGTAATTGTGCTAAAACTGTAGTGAGAAAATAAATGTTGCCCTGACATGCTCTGTCGACAACTTTTGCATTGGGTGAATCTTTATTGGGGCTCCTAGGCAGTGAAAATGCTGGGGACCCTATCGTGATTTCTTAACACATTTGCAATTTTTCCAGCTAAAGGTATTATTGAACCAGTTTCGCTACACGAAACAAACAGTGATGATTAATTAATGTTACTAAATAAATTAACGCATATAGTTTCGAATTATTATTAATCAACATTTCACGGCGTTACAAAACAGTAAATTTAAAAATAATTTTACTAATTTTAGTTTTACTAATACTACATTGAAAAATATAATGTGTGTATCTCCCTTTAGTCACAGATCATTTTCTCTACTGTACATTAAAGTTACCTTTGCTGCGCTGATTTTTCTCACAAGCATTCAGCTGACAGAAAATGTTCCGTTATGAGACAGATCGAAATATGAAACTGATGTATCCTAGAGGGTCCAATAAATTGAAACTGAATTTTGTCTATAGACTTTTAAAAACAAAGATTTTAGTTTCTATTAAATTGTAAATTTCTATATCTTTTCAACACAATTTCACAAAAGTTGATTCAAATTTTCTGCTAAGATCAAATAATTATTCAACGTAACAGGACTCCAAAAGTTTAGGAATTAAAGACGAAATTACTGCGCCTTATAGTCCGAACTTCGATGGAAAAGTTACGAATCCATATCTCTTTCAACTATCTTGATGCCTTTACAAGTAGTAACAATACTGATATATCCATCCTTCAGACAGGAGTAGAAGCATCATACATTTTTAAAAACTAAATTTTCTGAACATTTCAGGTTTATTAATTGCCACGTAAACAGAGTAAGTGTAAATCACTAATCGTTCTAACACCTAAATAACCATGGTGTACTACAAACTCATATTGTTTTACAATTAATTTTCATTCGTAGTGATTGAGTTCTTAAAAAGCAAAATATCACGTTCCAGTGCATGCAGATAAACTGGACTAGGTAAAATGACTTTATTTTAATTTCCAAATAAATGGATAGAGCTGTATTTACAGAACATTAAGTCCTCTATACTCCGGGTACAATATTTTTCAGAAACGTTTAAATGATCGATACGTGTAAGCAAGTCAGACACACCGTGAGACAATTTTGGGGCTTTCTTAACGGAAATAAGGACCCATTTTAGGCTTTTGCAGTAATTTTAGAGGTACGAGCGCATGGCACAATATTAAAATCAGAGCGAAGGTAAAATGTTGCACCAGAGGTCTTCCATGCAAGAACCGCAACACACAGCCGCTTTGACAAGCTGCACCAGAAGGAGTTACTAAGATAAAAAGTACAAAAACCAGAGAAAAAGTAAGAAGGAGTCAATTCATTAGACGTCAGCGGAAAAGTGTGCCTACGTGTGTGAGCTTTTCACTCAGCTGTCAGCGGAGGAACGTATGTGTTCACTAATTTAATTTTCATAGCATGGAAAGTACATGTGCACGGCTGTTTCTGAATGTATCTAAGTGTACATTTTTGTGTACTTTTTTGTGAGCATTTGAAGTCGCTCTATTATTAGTCGTCTTTCGTCAAGGTAAAGTAATACTGCCATGTTAAGTGAGAATGAGAGATGTTATTAGTCAGGGACGGAAATGTAACAAGATAGTCGGCATTACTTAGGTTCAGCGAAGTCTTAAATAGTGATCATTTAATGTTCTCAGGTTAGAAGCAGTAAATTGGCCACTGTGTGTTTTAAAAGAGAACGTGCGTGTTATTCATCACTGTGCAACAAACGAAAATGCATATTAATCATCATTGCGCAATATATTTGTAAATAAAAGAAGTTTTTGGGAACAATTAAAGGACATTCAAGGAACCAAAGAAATGTGGGCGTAACAGAAAAGTAAAATAGAACTGAGACATTTAGAAGAAATTATTACCTTTTTTATCTTCTTAATGTCTATCTAACAGCGAGGTCTTTAGAGACGAGAAAGGATAGGAGGCAAGGAATGGGAAGGAATTCGGCCATGGCCTTTTGAAGGAAGCATCCCGGCATTTGCCTGGAGTAATTTGGGAAACCATGGAAAACCCAAATCTGGATGCCCGGACGGGGATTCAAAATGATTACCTGGTAATTTCTGTTGTGGAGGAATCTTTCATTATAATACCGGTCGGTGAGTCTACGCATAAAAAAAACTGTTAATTGCTGAACAATTATCTCTGACCAATCAGTTTTGAGTTCCTTTCTGACCTTTTGTGAGTTTCAGAGGAATGCTAGAAGTGATCACTGACTGACGGCAGGTAACAAGTTTCGCCACTCACTTTAACCTAACCAGATAAGGCGAAAGTGAGACCCACTTACACCTGCGTTATTTGACTACCAGAAATTGTTCTGATATAAGAGAGTAAATAGTATACAATATAGCCAAAGGAAGGGGCTTTTAGTGACTGAAAACTATTTTTATCTGACCATTGTAATGGAAAAAACTGCAGAATCAGAGGAATATCTGTAGCAATAGTTCAATTTGTTTAACAATTTTAGATGTCTACTTCTTCAGTGGTACCCATACAGTGATGCCTGGCGTGGTGGGTGTACGGCAACGGTCTGGTCTCGCATACGGGCAGATCCCCGTCCAGCCCACCAGATATCGGTTTCTCACGGTTCCCTAAATCACTCCAGGCAAATGCCAGGATGGCTCCTTTCACTAGTTCATTCCCGCATTGCTTCCAGTTCCTTGCTGCCATTACTATTCAATCTCTAATAATCATATATATTATTTCTCAAAAGTGTTTTTTTTTTGGTCCATACGTCATATCTCCCTTAATACTTCATCAAAATTATTGACTGAGAAATAATTTTGATTATTACGCTCCACTTTAATAACGAAAAATAAACAAATAGTTTATAATAATGTTTTAATTGAAAAACTTGTTAAAAACTTTTAATAGAAACTGTATTTGTATAAAGAATGTATAAGGCGTCATCTGTTGACAATCTGTTTAACTTCCATGCACGATAGCTGCCGGCTGGAGTTGTTTACATTCTTTAAAGAATATCAAAGGCGCCATATATTGACTAACATGACACATGTTGGTAACATTTATTTATTCTTTACGCAAGTGTAATCTATCACGCAAATAAACCGAATAAAAACAACATGTTATGACCAAATGTTATAAACGGTATAAATGGCATAAACGTTACCAACGTATTGTAAAGTATAATAAACTGAATTAAATCAAAGTATAAACCGAATTACAGCTCCTCAGGTGCATCAAAGGGCAGGATTGTATTTGTGTTTTTTTGCATGGACAGTTATGCGTGGCTTTTTTACGAGTTTGTAGAATCAGTGATAGCCCTATTTATGTTTATGTTAAAGTGTCAAAAATTAAACGATGATCACATTAGAACTGCTAACATTGTTAGAAAAAAAAATTTGTAAAGAAGTTTGAAAAATCACATCTGACAAAGCCAATGTATATGTTTTTAAATATCTACTTTTTAAAAGTTTTACAATTAAACATATTGTACATAATGATATCGACAATTTGCAATAAGACTGATATTTATCACTACTCTTCAAAATAAAATGCCTTTCACTAATAAATACTCGAATTTTCTTATTTCCGCATTATATCACCATTCGGTGACTGACCACGATACTAAGCGAAATATTCGCACAAATGAGCTAATAATTTCTTCAAGGCTGATGAAATCTAATAAATTGGAACGAGAAAATCCATTGGGCTTACAAATCAAGTCTTCTGGGTTTCTCTGTTGAATGTCATGGGGGAAAAATAGATATGAACTGCAATGACTTCATTTTAGATGACTATATCAAATACAACATTTTCTAAATTAAGTCTTACTCAGTGAAGAGCAAGAACTGATTAATCGAATCGAATGTGAACATAATTTAAGATTATAGAGATTGTTAATATGTTGATATACATGACTGCTGGACTGGAAGATGGTCACTCGCTGATCGTAGACAATACTAAGGATGGTTGCCCAAAAAAAGAAGAAATTGGCGTTTGGCTACCAGGCCTCACAAATAATTTTGTTATTATCGTTATTAACTATGACGGAAATTTTGAATTATATCTTTAAATTCTTTCACTGGTTGAGATGTGTTGTTCAGCATCCCCATTCATTATATATTTCATCCAACAAATGTAATATGTGAAAGAAAGAACACAACTATTTTGTGGCTATGAAGGCAGGGAGAGGAATTTATAGCAGACACGCACGCCAAACAAGAAGTTGGGATCGCGTCGTTGTTCACGTGCGAACTAAGTGTTGGACACTGCAGGGGGTGGACCTGGAGAGGGACAGTTTCTGCGGGCGCTGGGACAGCATGATGGTAAGAATGGAGCCTCAGATTTATTAGAAATGCCACAAATGCAAAGCAACGCCTGAGATTGTTGTTTCTTTTCTTTTTCTGTAAACCAACGGGACCCGAGGCCAGGCTTCCCGAGAGGCAGCGAAGGAACGCCGCGAACGGGAGGATTCCAGCGGGGGTCGTCGATTAGGTGACTCGCCTGGCTCGCCGCCAGGAGCAACTGATTCAGCGCGGCACAGATGGGGCCAATCTGCACAAGTGTTTGTTATAGGTGGCCTTTGATGGTGAAGCCACCTCCCTATGTTGTGTCGCTTGTAGAATTACGAGCTGGACTTGTACAGATGCAGCTGTGGTGCTGAATGGCTGCAAACAACGGTAACTATCGTTGACTAACAAAAATGCATTGCTTTTCTTCAGTCTCGGTTGAACCTGAATCGGCTCTGGCAGGGACACCCGCACAGATAAAGAGATTCCTCAGTGCTCTTTGTAATTGTTAGCTGAGGTGGCGCCCTATTTAATTAAAATTTACATGTCTTAAATGTTAGAATTTCCAATCAAGAATGTAGTGTTTTTTTTCTCTTCAAGTTATTTCTTAAAACGTCATTCTAAAAACAAATAAATGATGAATTGTGAAATTTCAAATTTTATTTTTGTAAATGCAAAGAAATCCTTTCAAGGTAACTCATTATAAAATCATATTAATTTTAAAATTAAATATAATAATTAAATTCGCCTCAGCCAACCTAAACTGCTTTTTTTATGTTTTTTTTTAATGGATATTTCAGGTAGATCGGCTGCCGCGTGACAGTGTTTCGATTAATTGCACATTACATCTGCGTCGTGTTATCCCTAACCGTTAATTTTAATCGGTAAAGGGAACCTACAATATTGCATGGAATCCGAACCACTCCTCGTGAAAAAAGGAGAGTTTGGGTAGAGATGAAGGACAGATTAAGATCCCGTAAAAAGTCCGGGAGAATCCGTGAATATGAACATTCTACTATTCTTAGTATTGTTTGGAGAAAGTAACAGATTACGTAATTAAAAATGCTTCCCCCAGAGTCTCGAATCTACTGACTCCAAAATCTATTGCACCATCACAAAGACTACGACTGTCAACTGGGCGTCTTTCGTTTTCACAGCAATTTTTCCCGGAATTCTGTCAATCACCACCGCTATCACAAGAAAAATTATAAATAACATGATTTAAGAAGTACATACCTGCATCAAAATGTATTTGCCGTAACGGAAACGGTAATTAAATCTGAAATGGTGAAGCAACTCGGCGGTGACTGTAGGTTGTTGATAGTACACCAAAACACCAATGTTTGTTTTGTGCGTCCCAATTCCTAATGGCGCATGGGAAGGAAGAATTCATATAGGTATGAGTTCAGAATCTTATTGTCTTGATCGTATCAATTTTGTTCTATCTATTCTATTTTATCACATCGAACCAAATATGTTAGCGGGAGCAGTATTTCACTTTACTCGTGAATGACAGAATTTGTTCGCTTGTTACTTAATAAAACTAGGCGGAAACGTACATTGTCACTCTATTGGAGAATCCCAGCCTATTCTACGCATTAATTCTTTGCTACCTCCGGAAGGAATGTTGGTAATAGCTCTTCTCCGCACATTATCTATTTAACTAATCAATCCCTTGCCATTCGGATAACACAACAATATTGTTTACAAGCATTTTATATTATACTAGCCCCAAAGCCCATCAAAAATTCTGTTTTTTTTGTTTTTCAATTGCATAGGTATATAAAATTGTTATAAAATAAAGCTCAGTGTAATTCCTCGTTCTTTGTGCTGTAGCAAAACAGTTGTCAGCTTGGTCCAGGCTGCATTTCAGCCTAACCACAAACTCCGCTAATATTGCTTCCACAAAATCAAAGCTGCAATCACACGTGAATTAATAAGTTTCCTTTATCGCATGTTAATGTTATCATCATCCCGATATAAACTTGATTCAAAATCGTCACAGATTCTGGTATCTTTATTTTTTGTTACCCGTGATGCAAATCAATGTTTCGACGGCTGACACAGCTTACGTGTGGCTGAAATAATGACCCCAGTAATATGAAGTAAGTAAAAACGAAACATAGTAAAAATAAATCTTAACTACTTACGTTAAGCCTTGTAATATTAGTTTCAGTTGTGGCGATTCATATCGATAGTAAGACAATGTTTGAATGGCTGACAGAGTTACATGCGGCTGAAATATGGCATCAATAAAAGCAACGGAAATTAAAAATAAATCTTAATAACTTACGTCATTACAAATAATATTAGTTTTTAAAGTTGTCTATGCTATATAGATCGCGATCAGTGTGGAACTACTTTAGTTGAAACGAAGTAATGCTTTAAGTAACAGAATACTCATGAATAAAATTTAAATTACTTGGTTTTTTTTTTTATTTTATATAAATTACTTATGCCCTCCGCTGTATCGGCTTTAATGGAGTGTTCTGACAATTCATTTCTCTGCGGTTGCCTACATAAATAGAATTGTTGTTATGTAATACTCATAACCTTATTTTGTAATTTGTACATATTTCAGTTGTATTTTACACAGCGACACAGATGGAAATTCTACTGAATGAATGATGTAAGAATTAGGTAACAAATTAAATTAAAAACAACTTAGGAATCCTAAAACCTTATGCTATTGCGCGTGTTATTGGTTTTATACGATAAATACGGAACTACTTCCATCCGTAAAAAATACCATAACTTCATTAACTCAGAGCTTAAATTATTTAGTAAAAAAAATCATCATGATTTATTCTTAAAAAAATGTGGAAGTTGTCTGGTCCTATGTGCATTTTGAGATAACCACAACTTCTACTAATATATTGCTGTTCAAAACTCATAGATGCTTTTACCCGGGTACAAATACATTCATTGTATTGCGATCTAAATATTTACACGTATCTGATATAGTTACATCAGTAATAAAAGCAACTAATAATTAATACATTATTTAAACGCAGTAAATACCTTTATTTTAGTGTTTTGGCAAATCATTCCTTCCAGTATATTATAACAGGTACTTAAAATATCTATATTGGATATAAATATCTTGCAAACCCCTCAAAAATGAAACGTTGAATGCAGAATTTTAGCAATTAATTTCTTTGCTAAGTATAATTTTCGTCAAATAACGTTCATTATCTTGAAAATGATGTAATGCTAGCTTACTGCAACAACAATATCGCTGTCCAGAGTGTATAAGAACAATCTACATCAAGCAAATTTTAATTAAGAAAAAGCAACTAGTAATTAATATGTCGATTTAAATGGAATACGTACTTTTCTTTCAGTGTTCTGACAAATAGAAATGTTCTTAAATAACATCTATAATCTAGAATACCATATCTGATCGTAAATTGGAAAAAAAGGAAGAAAAGCGTGACGTCATAGGGCGACGTCATAGAGTGACGTGATGATGTGACAGACGACGTCATAGGTGACCAAGAGTTGCTTCTTATAATATTAGATTCCCTTTATAGGAGGTACGCACAATTCTTCAAAATGAATTGAGCCTAGAATTAGCTTTACCAACGACTGATGTTGTATCACGCCGCAAACAGTATAGGAGGTTTCATATGAAACCAGAACAGTAAAATTTATTCAAATACCGAAAGCAACGTTCTGTATGATTATTTCCTTTATTCAGTATTTTTCACGTATAGTGAAAAGAAATTCTCGTCCAGCTTTTGTTTTGAAACTTTAGAATGTCAATCGGCTTATCAAAAATGTTCAACGTTGTTAGTCTATTTTTAATAATCGATTGATTTTCCTTGGTTGTCTCATGGTTTCGTCTAAAAATTTGGTAAGAGATAGTCGCTGTAACCATCATAGGGATAGTTGACAGATAGCTCTACTGTATTGATCCAACTGAATTCTTCGTTGTGTATTTTTTGGACAAACATTTTGACATTCGTGATAGCCATACTAAAGGCCCGCGGGTAAAGAATTTACTAACTTCTTAGCAACTCAACCTTCAAAACATAAATTTCATGCGGTTTTTTTTTTTGTTTTTTCTTTCCTTCCCCCTCAAGACTTGGGACTTCTGTTTCTGCAGCTACTTCTTTTGTAACGGAAGGTAAAAGTAAATCAAACTAATCGGAATATGTGTCACTGACTGCTACGGTGCTGTTTGAGCTAACTTCAATCGAGTGAGCGCCAAAATGGTCCAAATGTCGGTGCCGTTACGGTTTCTTGTTTTATGATTGATTCACATGTTGTGTAGGGTACCTATAAGTGTGTATTTTGTTGCAAAGTGTACAATGGATACAGTAGCGCGTCTCGAAATTAAACAAAAAAAAAAAAAATCCTGTATCGAGATTATTCGTAGAAAAATCTTACACTCTGGCGAAGTTTATAATACGTGAAAAAGGCGTGCTACAAATGATTTAAAAAGTTAGTTGAAATATGTACATTGAGAAGTTTGAAAAATTAAATACACATCTTAAGTTGCTGTGAGTAAAAAACAAAATATCAATGTCAGTCTAGTCCATATGCTGAAAAAAAAAAAAAGATTAATTATATAACAGGCAATTACGATTTTTTTATTTTTTTGTAGATGGTATAGAATTCCGTCGAGTAATTATCCGTTGAGTAATTAGTGCTACTTTGCCTCATTATTAAATTACGAGGACTATTTCTTTACTTATGGCTTTACGCCTCGTCGACTTCAAGGTCATTAGAGACGGGATGAGTCTGGAGACAAGGAACAAAGGCAGTCGGCCATGGTCTTTTTAAGGAAGCGGCTCAGCATTTGCCTGGAGTGATTTGGGGAAACCATGGAAAACCCAAATCTAGATGCCCGGACGGGGATTAGAACCGGCGTCCTCTGGAATGCGGGGCCAGAGAGTTAACCGCTCACTCACCACGCTCGTTGAATTAAGAGGATGACAGTTTTTCATACAATTTGTATGTGATAATTTGTACAATCAAGCAACGAATAAAATTTAAAAAATTAATAGAAGATTTCGAAAAAATTTCCTTTACAAGTGTTATCGGGTCGGAGATTAGTTCTGGCGTTTCTTTACTGGCACTGACCGCTTACGGGGTCACCACTGTTTTCCGGTAAATGACAATCACTTTGAAACGTGAAGTTATAGAACGTTCACATGCAGGAGAAGCTACTTCATCCAAATTGTTTTTCCAAGAATGGAGCATAAAAACTGATGCAGCTCATTACGTACTACGTGATCGGGCTTCCAATATGGTTAAAGCAATGCTCTTGTCAGACATTCAGGATTTTAACATGTTTGTATTCAGGCCTGTTGTCCTTAGCTGCTTCAATAATAAGGTTGCTGGTGGTTTACCTCGTCAGTGCAACTAAATAAAAGACTCTGTTTTTGTCATACGCGTTTCGATTAATTATTCAATCATCCTCGATGCCCTAGAACAAGTTATGCACGTGTATTCATGTTGTTATAGTCATTTTATGTAAATAATAGTAATGCTAATCTGTTATTAAATGTTATAAATATATATTCTACTTACAGTTTTTTATTTCATGTTTACAACGAAACATGGGAAAATTCCATCTCATTGTTTCGTTTTTCATATTGTATGTGGGTTCGTGAATGATTACAGCAACTGGTATCGAAAATAAAGAGAATTGTAACTCATTTTTAGTACCCCATGAAACATTGTGAAAAATTAAACGGAAACAGATTCACCTGCACTATCTGCAGTACAATACTGTCGATACAGGTGAATAATCCTTCCTGATGTAATATTTAATTTGAATATTTATACAATGTTACTTTCTCAGGTTGAACAGTACATTTTATATGATGGAGCGTTTTATGAAAATTAGAGATCAATTGTACTGCCCCTGAGTCACTTTCAATGATTGGATAAATGTTGAAAAATATGTAAAAATATTGAGGCCTTTTCAGGAAGTCATCAGAGAATTCGACAGTTCACAAGGAATGATTTCGTCCTTTAACCACCGGTTATTGTTAGTATTTTGCAAGCGGAGGATGTAAAACCTGACATTTCAAAAGAGTATAAAAGAAAATTACAAACGAACTAAATACCAGATTTATTGATTTGAGAAAAAAAATTATACCGTATTTATATATATTCGTATCCAAGTAATAATACGAATTTTTTTAATGAGATTACCAAACAGGAGGGGTCAAAATTTACTTAATTCGAATTATGACTAAAAGAAGGAAGCAGAGATGATCGATCAAGGAGAATGCTGTTCATCTGACCCAAAGAAAATGAAAGAAAATAAACATACTAGAAGTTCTCAACTTCCACAACAAAATTAACATTCAATTGTGACATTAGAATATATTTTAATTACAAATTATATTGAATAAAGTGATCCACGTTACCAGTTAGAGTTACAGGACTTCAATAAAAAAAAAAAGAAAAATAAACAAAAAAGATGTTCCACTTAAGTGGTGGCAAATGAATGCACACAACATTCCCTGTAGTTACTATTAGTCTGCCCCACCTAGCAGTGTTGCTACCGAACAATTGTTCAGCGGAGCGTTGTCGATTTATGATGAAAAAAGAACCAATTTAAAAGGAGAAAATACCGCTAAAATTTTGTTTTTAAAATAAAACTTGCCACTTTTAATATTCGAATAATATTATTATTTTAACTTAGTTAAAAGGCAGTTACTGGCTGACTGATTTGGTTTGATTATTAATATAAACATCATGATTTGGAACTTTTATTAAATACAAGAAACCAGACATTAAATGAACATTCTGTTAGAATAACATTTTAAAACACTTCTACTTCCCCTTCCGTTTCCGGTTACGTAAATAAAAGACAAATATAACATTTGCTTCCGTTTCCGCTTCTGTAATGTCACTTCGGTTACATCTCCATTAAACACACTATTCCAAGGAAATAATTTCAATGTTTTAGTTACCAATGGTCCTTCTCTCCGGGAGAAAGTCGCATTCTCTCTGTTTTCTTGCAAACCGTTACATTATGTTAAGTTTTTGCACATCTGTTTCCTAAATATTCTAAAATAATTATATCGCGTGAATGAAAGAGAATTCTTCATAAAACATCAGAAAGCTCATACCGCTTCGATGGACTGTATTTGCTTTCGTTAATAGAAATCAAATTTCATTTCAATCCGGATAGCGTCATGTAGCCTACTAGTACACCATTAGAAGAAGAACGAAGCATGCCAGCCGAAATTACACAGTATAAAACAGTGCTACCCGAGAAATAGAAACCATTGACTCCGTTCACTGAATGTTTCGACTGCAAATTTCACTTGTTATGTGGCAAAGAATTCAAGTTAAGCGTAACATTTGCTTTCCTTTCACAGTTGCGTATTAGAGCGCAAGAATAAATGATAAGTAACTCCGATCAATTTTAAAGGGGGTAAAAGAGGGGAATCGAATCCGTGAGACCATGCACCAGCTCGTCTGCCGGCGTTCACCAGGGGCTAATGAAACATAACTTTAAACAATGTTCAGTTGCAAACGTCTTTTTTAATTTTCTTTATCACATGTCGCAAATATAGAATGATTTTAACACCTTTATGAGTAATAATAATGTTTGTGTATTTTATGTCCCAACTTAGTTGTAAGTGCTCTATGTAATCAAACCCAGTAATCATTTGTTATCCGCACTCTCGACGCAACAACTGACGAAGGTCACGAAAAGGGCCTCCAGCCACGAGGAATTCTGTGACTTCGTGCTTTTGGCTTGTGTTGTCCCTGTGTAGCACTAGTAGAACTTCTGAGATCTTATTTCGTGAGGAGCTCTATCTGCGTTCAATTTGGCGAGCCCAAGTCTACACAGGCATCAGCAGGGCTCTGTGCTGGGCTCTATTTGCTTCTTAACGCAGACGTACAATACCTTCAGCAGCAAGGATCCAAACAGCAGCATACGCTGACGCATTGCTTTATTCATGGTGAGTAGAATCAAAGCCATAACAACACGGCATCTGCAGGAAACCCTCCAAATGACGGAACATGGGTGAGAAGGTGGAGAATTCAAAGGAAGCGCACCTAAATTCAGGCTCTCATACTATCTAAGAGATACGGGACATGGACTCAGATGTAACAGAGATGCTACTTTACGAAGAGAGCTTTCATTACCACACCTCGATCTGTAGAACGACATAAAGCTGGATGTTCAGAAGAAGACCAGCACTAGACTACAGAATCTAACATTACAGGACGGACATTACATTCACAGACACTTAAACACCACTGCCGGACTCGAACCGGCGACCTGCGGCACGTGGAACTAGTGCTCTAGCCCCTACGCTACCGAGGCCGGCAAGTTGATGTTAGTTAAGTTCTCTTTGGTTACTCAAGGAACTCATATATATTTAAACGAATAATTTTTGTACACTAGCTGACCCCTGCAAATAGTATCGCGGTCAGTCAACGAATTGTAATATAATAATGAGGAAATAAGTTAATACAAGTATTTACTAATGAAAGGTATTTTATTTTGAAGAGTAGTAATCTCTTTTACTGTAAAAAGTCTTTATCATTAAATACCACATTTTTAATTGTCAAACACTTAAAAAGTAAATGTTGAAAAAATACTGGATTTGTCAGATGTCCTTTTTTCAATCTTCTTTACTTTACAAAACTTCTTTGAGATCAATATTATCAGTTATAATGTGATAATCGTAGACTTTTTGATCGTATGTGACTTTAACACAAAAATAAATATTTATGAATCTACAAAATCTACAAAAATCTACAAAAATGAAAAAACAGGCAAATACAATCATGCCTTTTGAAGCGTCTGACCATGTGCTTTCTTAATGTTCATAATGAAAGTTACGTCTATTCTGAATTGTTTTAATTTGAAGAGGCACGATTGATCAGAAGATGTGAGGTTAATGCGAGGTATGAGTATAGTTTTATCGGAGTGAATGAATTTAGCACTGATGAATTACTCGACTAAGTGAATCAGGGGAAATCTTGCACAATTAATTAATCCCTTATTCGTATTAAGATTTGCATTTAACATAATAATAGCATGTTTTTTAAAAACAATTTATGAGGTGGTGAGCTAGCCAATCTTGGAAATGGCTCCACTAATTTTGATGAAATTTCATATGTTTTGCTTTTCAAGCTGTAACACGACATTTCCAAAAATAGACCAATTCTTGTATTGGGTATCTCAGAAACCGCTCTAACGGTTTGAATGAAATTTCATATTTAGATTTTTTTTTTCAAGTTTACCCAAATAGCTGCCTTCCTTGCATAAACGCGACTTTACAAAAAATCAGCAATTCTAGTATTTAGTATATCGGAAACGGCTGTAATGCCATCTCGTAGAAGTTTCGGGTACCAGTAAGCTTACTGATGTTAGTTATGTTTCTCTTTGGCTCGAGCAAGGAACTCTTATACCTGTAAACGAACAATACATTTATATTAGCTGACCCATGCGAATATTTCGCACAGTATCGTGATCAGTCAACGAATGATAATATAATAAGAGTAAATAAGTATTTATTAATGAAAGGTATTTTATTTTGAAGAGTAGTAAAAAGTCGTTATTATTAATTACTACCTCTTTAATTGTAAAACATTTAAAACGAAGATATTTAAGAAATATTGGCTTTGTCAGATGTCATTTTTTCAATCTTATTTACTTAACAAAACTTGTTTGAAAACAATATTAGCAGTTATAATGTGATGACCGTTGACTTTTTGACCGAATGTGTCTTTAACACAAAAATAAATATTAATGAATCTACAAACTCGTGAAAAAGCCAAGTAAGGATGTCCATACGAAAAAACAGGTTCTGATATATACAATCCTGCCTTTTGAAGCGTCTTACATTGTGCTTAAATAGTATTCATAATGAAGGTTACTTTTATTGGAATTGTTAACTTATCATTTGGAAAGTCACGGTTGGATCAGAAGGTGTGAGATTAATGCGAGGTGTGAGCATAGTTTTATCGGAGTGAATGAATTTAGCACTGATGATGTACTCGTCTAAGTGAATTACACTAATCTTGCACTATTAATTAATCCCTGATTTATTATTAAGATTTCTATTTAACATAATAATAGCATTTTTCTTTAAAAGCAATTTATAAAGTGTTAACCAGACGATTTCGGAAATGACTCTAGCGATTTGAATGAAATTTCATATGGAGATAACGGTTTCCTTTTAAAGTTTGTAACACGATTTAAAAAAAAAAAAAAAAAAAAAAAAAAAAAAAAAAAAAAAAAAAAGAGGATCTCGTAGAAGTTTTAGGTACCAGTATCCCTACTGATGTTAGTTAAGCTTCTCTTTGGTTAGAGTAAGGAAATGTGCACTTCAAAATGTCTAGGAAGCCTTCATGAAAAACGTTTAACTTTAATCAAACTTTACTCAAAATCTTGCATATTGAACAGAAATCGAAAGATGGAGAGCGATCGGTCACCCAGGCACTGAGTAATAATATTCAACATGTAATCGTATTTTACGTACGATGGTACCACCACAGTTGCTACCACTCTATGGATTCAAATGAAGTAATAGGTTCAGGAAATATTGCGTGGGTAACGAAACTAGAAAGTCATCTAAAATATGTTAAAATAACCGGAACCTAGATTTCGAAGTGTTTTATTTCAAATAATGGCAATAAGAAATTACCAAAAGGCTTTATTAAAATAAAACTAAGGGTTTTAATGGGAATTCAGAGTTCTACCTCCGCGAATGATGCTGGAAGCGGCATTACCCGTAGGAACCCCGTAACCTTTACCTTTACAATCAAATTAATTATAAATATTATATAAAGAAAACACTTAACAGTTCTGATAAAGAAGCAATCTTCCATTTTTAAATCTGGCTAAACGGTTTCCGCTCCCATTTCATCCTCTAAATCCAGCTCTTCATTTGGGTTTACAAATTCTTCCAGCTCCTTTCCTGTAGATCATCACCAGTAATCACATCTTCAATGTCTGTTTCATTCATCGTCTCAAATACCTTCTCCTGGTTTTCGTGAAAGAATCATAATTTGAATAATTATATCGCTCATGTCAGAAGGTTTCCGGCATTTACAACGTCTGGCCATAAATTACGCCCACGAGCATTAATCATGCACAATTTTCCTCATCAGTCGACTCCTTATTGCTGACGAGACATTTCGCAATGTCATAATTTTTCAGGTTTGTGTGACTGTCAGTCTTCTATGACCTTCTAAGTTTTTTAAATTTTGGAAGTCCTTCCCATGTAATTGATCTTTAAAGCTACAATTATCTGATGATTTAATGGGTGTAGAACTGATACAGGCTCAGCTGCAAAAATGGGTGATGTAGTTTCGATGACTGGGTATAGGTGCCTACACTTTCATTGCACAGAAGACCTTTAAACGATATTTTATTGCAGCTTGTAATTCTAAATAGTTCTTAAATCAATCACTAAAAATCTCTGTTACTTAGGCTTCGTTATTAGCCTTTCAAAACACTGGTAAATGATTTTGGTCCTTATCGCCTAAGACACGGTGATTTATAAACAAGTATAGCCTTTATTGATTTACCATTTACGTTCGCACAGAACAACGTGGCAAGTCTTTTGGCACTTGACAACAAACCCGCGAACGCTGTGGAGCACTTTGACGCCGATTTTTCAAATTTGTTTCAGCAGTCTCCTGACCCCGCAGAGCAAACTTGGCGGATAGCGAGGATTTACTGTATATCAACTTATACACTTTCCATCTGCTTATCATCACTTCCTCTTAAAGTGGTAATTCACTTCTTCAAATACCGTTTTCTAACGACCTTTTACCATTTTTACTGACTTACGGTGCATGCTTCTGAGCCCTTGCGGACACAAATTTCCAATGGAAATTTGGCTATATATCATTTCGTGTTTTTACTTATCTTTCAACTAGTTCACATAATTTATTTAATGAAAGGTTATGAGATGAAATCAGGTCTTCTACCGCGTATTGACATTTTGACCTGTTTATTTACTGTCAACACATACTCATGAATGTTCCAAATTCGATGAGAAATCCACATAAAAATGATGATGATGTTTGGTGGCCACAATAAAAACAAGTAGCTTATAGAGCCATATACAAACATAGGTAAAAAGCGCTAGCGTCTCAGCCTTTTTCCACATACGGCTCCGCTTGTGTGGGCTGATTGTTTTTTTAATATAACAACAACAATTTCGTGTGATATCAGTTTATTACCATCTGCTGACCCAGTCCTATCGTACCTATCTAAATTAACCCGGCAACTTTATCGCGTAAGAGAGACCTAAAATTTACCGTGAAATTCAAATCACGGAGCGTGCCAGAGGTCAATAAAGGCTGGTTCACACTACAGTCCAAGTCAGGTCAGATCAAATCAGCCCAGGGCAAAGATCAAAATCGCTATACACTTAATCCAATGAGAGCATTCTCACTGTACGATTCGGCCAGGTCAGGGAAAGGCAGGTCAACCTCCGCCACGGGACAACAACGGTCAAGACTTGACCCTAGCTGAGCTGACCGCTAGTGTAAACATGGAACAGTCAGATCAGATCACATCAACATGGACGACGAACGACTCATAGCTTTCAGTTTTGTATTATTTTAATAATAAAAATATTGCGATTCATAGTACAAAACTGCACTATTGACAGGGAATGTTATATAGTAAAAAAAATAAAAGAAATTGCACAATACTGCGCAACCAGCAGAATCATCGCAAAGCGTTTATTATATTGTATCACTCTTATATTAATGTCGAAAATATTTAGAATTCGATTGATTGTTCTCTTTTGTTTGTTAAGAACTGACTTTGTTTTGTTAAACTCAACGTATAACTGTAAGGATTAAACAATAATGGGGGTCAAAAATATGTTCTGACCTGACCTGACTTGATCTTTAATGGACCAGCATTTTTTTTTTCCTGCTGTCATTAGTCTCTCGACTGACTTGATGCAATCCTCCGTTCCTTCCTATCTTGCGCTAACTTCTTCATCTCAGTCTAAATCTTCAATTATCTGTTTCATATACTCAAATCTTTGTCTACCTCTATAGTTCTTTCCTTCAACTGTTCCCTCCGCTAACAAATTAACGAATCCCGTATATCTTAAAATGTGGCCCACCATACTACCTCTTCTTTCTGTAAGACTCTTCCATAAGCTTCTTTTCTCACCCATCATTTCCAAAACACGTTCATTTCGTACTTTATCTGTCCACTTAATTTTCAGCACATTCTATAGCACCACGTTTCAAATGCTCCTATTTTCCTTTTTTCTCGTATTTCCATGCTTCGCTACCATAAAATGCTGTGCTCCATACATACAGTTTTAAAAAGTTCTTTCTGAGTCCTAGATCAATATCTGAAACTAAAGAATTTCTATTTTTTATGAAGGCACTCTCGCTAGTGACATTCTGCATTTAACATCATTCCTGCTTCGGCCATCAGTTTGCATTTCACTTCTTAAGTAGCAAAATTCATTTACTTCTCCTTTCTCGTCCGATCCTATTTTTATATCTGATCCACTATTTTCGCTATCATTTCTACTACATTCCATCGCTATTGTCTATCTTTGGTTTCCTAAATAGCTTCAATTCTGAATTATTTTAACTCTGCTTAATATTGTTGTTAGCCTACGCATCTCAACATTTCAACAGCTAGAAGTAACGTACCATAAAATGGATATTAATTTCGAGGAGTTTTTATCTTTTATCAGCTTTCTCCGGTTTTAGACGTTACAGCAAAATGAAACACATGCATTTTTCGTTGTGGGACCATGGGTTGTTCACTGTTCGAAACACCACCCAAATCCGACAAGTATTTTCGAGCGAATCATGTTCAACGAAAAATGGATAGACCCACTTATTTCCGGACAATTTGTTTCTGAATTTCTCAGATTTTCAAAGTCACATCAAAATAAAATACACGCTATTTTATTCCAGGGTCCATCGGTTGTACATCGATCACAACCCCATCAAAATCCGATTAACAGTTTTTGCGTGAATTATGTTCGATGAAAAATAGATGCTAATGTAAATTTTTCAACGACACCTAAAAAATCATGGATTGTTTATTATTCCAAAATCCATCAAAATCAAACTAGAAGTTTTAGCTTTTTTCCCTTTTATTCAAACAGACAGACACAAATTTCAAAAACAGTCTCTGTTGTTTATTAACAGTGCTTCAAACATTTTTTTTTTTTCAAAATTATATTAAATGTACAGATTTTCCACCGATTTCATTTTTAATATATTTAAAGATATCTCCTTCAAGCCTAAAATCTGTTCTAAAAGAATTACCAAGGTATTTGTTGTTATTGTCATGACAATAGATTTATTTCGGGTTACATATTCATTTTCGCGTACGAACTAAACCCAAGAACGTAGACTCTGTTTTTAATATCATTTGTTAAATTTTATCGAGCTAGTGGCAGTGCTAATATCGAATTTACAAAAGACGATCATTAGACTATGTTATTATAAAACAAAATCCAGCCCATCAACCAAATCACTGTATCGTTTCGATCATGTTCTATGAATAATAATTATTAAACAGAATATTTGCATGAATTTCAAAGTAAAAAAAAATAACTGAAGAAGTTTTAAATGAGTGGCATGTTTGTGTGTGTGTGTGTGTGTGTGTGTGTGTGTGTGTGTGTGTGTACGCTATTGTCTATGTTAGACCTATTCGCTAGGTTATAGGCGTGAAGTGTTAACTGATTGGAATTTGTTTCGCAAAAAGTTATTTATCCAGTTGAAAGATAACGCCAATGCAACTGTTTCATTTATTTATTGATGCGTCGTACGCGTTTCACCTCTCATCGAGGCATCATCAGCGACGAATCTGTGTTACAGTTTTTATCCTATTTTTACGTAATTATGAGCATGAGATATTTTATAGCTAATGGTTACTTTACATTTTACATTTTTTTAATACGGTATGCAGCTGCGCATCTCCGTTTTCATATACAAAGCATGTTTTGCCTGTATCATATTTACAATATTGTTATGCTCATAATTACGAAAAAAAAAGGATAAAACTGTATATAAAAACTGTAACACAGATTCGTAGCTGATGATGCCTCGATGAGAGGTGAAACGCGTACGACGCATCAATAAATAAATGAAAAAGTTGCATTGGCGTTATCTTTCAACTGGTAATTAATTAAGCAACTGCGGAAACATGGCCTGCAACAACATTGCAGTATATCATCTACACAGTTGTAAGTGTGTAAGCGGGATGCGTCTGTCCAGGTATCACACAAATATTAACGAATCAGTTTGGATGGGATTTTACTATTTGAAAGCTTAAATCTGAGTTTTATCTAATGACTTTAGGTGGCCGGAGAACGGAGCAAAAAATAATAAATCGTTCGTGCCGAGAATAAACAGGCCTCACGAATAACACTACATCTCAAATGAAAATCTACGAAATACCAGCCAATATCACGCTACAACACTGATAAACATATCATCATTTTTTTATTTTTTTTGTTTCATTTGACTAAGTAATTTTGGTTATTTGTTTATTCAGTTTTCTGAAGTACAGTACGTGAAAACATACAGAAAACATTAACCAACCACCACATCGTAGACTGACACTCCAACAAGCGTAAAAAATGTTACAAAGATATTACATTATGATTTAGTACTAGACGAAAGAGAGAGAAAAAAAGACAGATTATAACTCACTCCAAAGTCTCTGCGAGCGAAGCAGCGAAAAAATGTCAGTAGACTTATAAGAGAAACATAGAACTGCATTCTGAAATTAAGATATTCGGAAATTTTTATAGTTTTTATGTCTGCTTCTCTTTCTGCAGCATTATTGCAACCTAACGTATGAAGGAATGTTAAAAGCGGACGCTACCACTGGAGAATAAACTACGAACAGTTTGTTTCTTTACAAAATTCTCTCAACCCTAAACAAAAGTAAGTTACAAAAGTAATTGTGAACGTAAAAAGTTTTGCATACTTGAAAATCTGAATGTAAACATTCTTGTTATTCCACATTGCTCATGAAGTTTACTGAAAAGATAATTTCGTAAATATGTAATTTTTTAAATTAGAATTTGATGTGCGCTGATTTGCGTATGTGGAACGCTGTTTAGTGCAAAGCTAGATGACGATATAGCGAAGAGCAAAATTATGTCAAACGCTGACTGCGCGGATGCATAATTAAGCATTATTGTTTGGGGTGCGCGAATGGGAATGGAATTGCCCTCAATCGGCAGCAAAGAGAGGTCGCAATTACTCCATTAGTGGCACTAGCTTCAAAGTCCACGAGAAACAGCGTTTATGAGTTTTATCTCAAACGCTGGAGTAGAAAATGTTGAATATAAAATGTTAAAAATTCAAACGACTACTGTAAAATGAACTGATTCTAAATTTTTTTTTTAAAAGAAACTTTTATTTTTACTCATATGCTCATAAAATTAATAATGTTCCAAATGGATACCAAATTTCATTTCATACATTGACTTTGCACTGCGGCTGCTTGTCTTAATATTGGCTGAAAGGAAAGAGAGAGTCTAAGAGAGAAACCCAGCTGCCATTGGACCTTTATATTTCTAATAAACCTACCATACGTTATATTGTGCTTACAGATTTGCAGACTATTGTCTTAGTATTTTGTAGGATGATGTTTCCTTGTAAGGGAAAGTTGTGAGCTAGGCATTCTCCATCAACTTCGGTCCCCTCTTATGTTCTAGTGGAGTACGTAACCAGTCGGAGGGGAATGTGGTGACGGGACTGTAGGTGTAGCGAGTTGCTCAATGCACTGATGTCGACGATACAGACTGATGAAGCAATCGACAATACTATATAAACGTCACCACTTTTTTCAGCTTTCTTTACAAATTTTATTCAAAAAATATCAAGAGAGACATTGAAAAGATTTATTGCTTTATTCACTTTCGATAAAACGATTAAGTAACGTAAATGGACAGAATCTCGATGAATGTTTCGTTTTGTACCTTCTAAGAAATTATTTATTTACTTTTGGTTTTATAACTGTCTGTATGCAACATGTAAGATTACATTGGTAGAAAATTTTTCCTGTTTTCGGCGTGATTATATTTCGGTTACTCTACTTGTTTCAAAGGCGTTAACCTACTTCCTGTTATTATGTATCATCTTTCTCTTCGGTATGCCTAATAAATGTTAAACACGACCAATTTTCACTACGATTGATTCCAGTTTCTTCCATAACAAAAACCTTAGAGAAAACTTGAATATTGTGGCATAGAACGATCGGTTTTTCGGATTCAAATAGGAAAATATGATTAACGAAAAAGTAGAATTAAATATTAATAATTTCTTGATGAGGAATAAAATTTTCCCGAACTTTCGGCCGGGAGAGCGCGTCCATAAGAGGCGACGTTTCGGAACCCGACTCTGGCTCCATCTTCGCTGGAAGGTGGAACCAGAGTCAGGCTGCATAACGTCACCTCTTATGGAAGCCGGCCTCGGTAGCGTAGGGGTTAGAGTACTGGCCTCATGTACCGAAGGTCGCCGGTTCGAGTCCGGCCGAGGGCATGGGTGTTTAAGTGTTGTGTGTTAGTGTGCTTGTCGTGTCCGTCCTGTGGTGTGTCTACAATTACTTTAAAGATATATATACACTGGATAAAAATAAACACATACTTGAGCTGGCTGTATGGCCTAAGGAAGCCAAATGCCAATTAAAAAAAAAAAAAAACCTCTTATGTACGTGCACTCCCGATGGAAAGCTCGAGAAGATTTTATTCATCTGATTCACCGAGAAAGCCTGCATTCTTTCATTTCTTGATGAGAATATAAATATTCAATTGGGTAAAGCGAAAGGTATTGTCTATGCTTTCGTTTCTGGTATTCCAGTACCTGTAAAGAATCCTAGCGCGTTTTGAGAACACCGACAACAGATGTCTTCGTTGCAGATAGTGATATCATTATGTCAGTGTGTTTTGTATATTGTATTTTTAAAAACTTTCTTACAAACAGTAAAATTCTATTGTTCTTACAAATTGGCTGCTTATTTTCGTTTAATTTTGTGATTATGATTCGGTTACCCTACTTGTTTCGAAGGCATTAACTTACTTATGTAACGTCTTTCACACCACTGAAGGAAAGTTGTAGATTTCACTCAAATGTAGTCGGTACACAGGAAATTGGGACGAAGCATCGGCGGGAAAGACCCAAAACGTTTCTTAATGATAATAACAGACAAGTATTCAATGCGGTACCAAGTTGCGTAAGTGAGCGGTAACGCTCTGGCCTCGCATTACGAGGACTCAGATTCGAATACCCGTACAGCCAAGCGATTTAGGTTTTCCATGGTTTCCCGAAATCACTCCACGCGATTGCAGGGATGGTTCCCTCGAACGGCCATGGCATAATTCCTTCCTTATCCTTGCCCACAGTCCTTTCCCCCCTCTAATGATGTCAACAAAGCGTATAGACCTGAGGGCAAAACCAATACTAATGCAGTCTGAATTTCGTACAAATCATAAATTACTTTCGGTCTCCTGTACTCTGCTCCAAAGCTAACCAGAAAATAAAAGAAAATCCAATTATTTCCAGAGCTTTGTCTAGTTCTACAAACGCAGTAAATCTTCTGCTACTATTTTCATTTTACACTAGACGTAATGTGTTCTCGAATTTGTTCTGAAATCAAACTAGGTATCCTGCAACTTACAATCGACTTTACCTTTAAGTTTTCTGTAAACAATGTTTTACAGTTATCAGTTTCTAACACTCGTTCGTTTCCATTTCCATAATTTGGCTAAGGTCTTTGAATTCACCATTAAATTCTGTTCTTAATATGAAATCTACATTAAGATTCACTTCAATATCTTTTCTTTCAAGTTGACACCATTCCCTTAGTTTCTGTGATACAACCATTATGTATGTTCTTCCCTCTGTTGTTTTAACATCTGAAACCAAAAAAAGTAGTGTAATATGAGAGGATTAATATGATTCGTGTTCTTCTCTCAGGCAATACTCTTCCGTATATCCAAACAGTGATGATTAAGCCTGTAGTTAAATATGAACTTCCTAGGACTACTTAATATTTTAAAGTGTTACGAAATGAATCATAGATATGTAATCTACTAGCTCAGCAGAGAAGTTGAAGCTTTTAGCCATTCTAGTGTGTTTCGGGAAAATGAAATCCGTGCCTAGTCAACAAAAGCTTTCATAAATGAATTTAGATTAGAGCCAGCTGAGAAGAATGGTACTACCAAATTCATCGTTTCTTTACTTAAAGATACTAAGGATGCGTGTTTGTATATTATCTCTGCACGTACCTCAATATGCCCCTTTATAATCTGAGTCATGGATGTGTACAAGGCATATATAGGTAATGAAGCGTGGAAAGATATTGGTGTAAGAATTAAGAGTAACACATGGAAGGGAAAAGATGAACATGACCACAAGTTGGCACTAGATTTCAAGTACAAGGATGGGGGAAGATTTCCTTTCCTAGGTAAGGGGATCAGGGATTTTGATAAGTTACCAAGAGAAATAATGAATAATTTCCAAAAAAACGTTGAAACAACTTAAAGTCGAAATTTGCAGGTTGGTACAGGAAATGGGTGTGCAGGTAAATTGTTACCGGTGCATGCGTTCCATCGCAATTGAATTAAATTAAAGGGTTGTGAGACCAAAAATTTCATAGCTCTATGTGTTTTTTGTGTGTCCATGCCGCAGCAATCTTCTACTTTGATAAACGGTGGTAATTCTAACATTAAAATGTGTAATGTATCCTTTTTCTAGCACCTTTGTTTCCTAATAATATAACGCAGCGTTTGCGCAAATTATCTTACGCCAATGACACAAAATTTCGTATTTGCCATTGCTGAATAAAATCAAATTAAGGTTTAGTAACGCAACCCAGCTGGTTGGTGCAGCTAGCGAGCAGAGCTCTATGGAGGCAGGCGACCCTTAATGACTGCCAGCCACTCACTCCGGGGATCAATGCTGCCCCGCTCAGGCCTTGTACCACTGGCCTTGCAAAATAAAGTGCCGAGAACATATGTCCTTAACAAGGAAATAAAACATACCTTCCCTAATGTAAGCGTCAGTTAAGTTTTACTTTTTTGTAATAGTTAAAAAAAAGTTAATTATAGCGTTTTATTTCCTTCAGCTACTGAAATTAAAGTCAACAGATACAACGAATAACTCAAAACAAGTGGAATCTTGGACGATCTAAACAGTTAGATGTCAATGATGTATCTTTGGTTTCTGTCCCCAAAGATTATACATAGTGGCAACTATATATCTTATTATATCTTTAAACTAGCAATTCTTGTATATTTATATATATATATATATATATACATATATATTTCGGATCTCGGAAACGGCTTTGACGATTTGGATGAAATTTTATACTTAGATAACGTTTTGATTTTTAAGATTATCTAAATAGTTGTCTTCCCTACAAAAAAAGCGAGTTTAAAAAGTACGAACAATTTTTTCACTCGGTATCTCTTAAAAGGCGCTTACGCCATCTCGTAGACAATTCAGGTACCAGAAAGTCTACAAGTCAACAAATAGTTCTTCATTGATTTCAAAGAATATTTAACCGAACAGTTCTTGTAAACTGGCAGACCCGTGGAAATATTAGCACGGCAAGTTTAATTGTAAAACATTTAAAAAGGTAGATAATTAAAAATTTATCATTGGTTTTCTCAGAGGTGAATATTACCGGTACCAGTTATAAAGTAATTATCGTTTACTTTTTGACCGTGAAAAGTGGTTGTTAGTTTGCCATTAAATACTACCACGCGAGGTATGAGCATAGTTTTATCGGAGTGAATTAATTTAGCACTGATGATGTTCTATCATTACCGTGACGTAACAATCTAATGACGAATTCTTCTAGAACTGGACGAAACATATCTAAAATAAAGAATAAATGTTCTTGATATCTCGCTTGGTTCTGGATATAGCATGTCAAAAATCAGTTATAGGTATAGTTCCTTGTGCTTTTGGCGAAGTTTCTTCTGGTCCAGGCCGTATTTCAATATAACAACAACCATTAGCAACAAAATAAAACATTGAAAGTACATTTCCACCGTATAGACATAGTGATTACGTGGATTTTTTTTCTGGTACACGCCGGATCTAATCCTAACTTCTTCACTTGAGATATCAGAAAAATAAATTCTTTATTTTTCGATTTGTCTCTACGAGTTTCATATGAATTTATCATCAAACTTGGCTATGGCGAAATTTATCTTCTGGTAAAGGTCTCATTTCAACCAACCACGTCAATTTTGAGATACGATATCTAGAGAAATAAGATATATATATATATATATATATAAACATATTTTTTACTTTCAATTTTTCTCGTCGAGTTATGTAAGAATCCATCATCAAGGGTTATCGCAGAATCCCCTGAATTACCACAAATCTCGCACCATTAATTAATCCCTGACTGGTAGTAAGATTTCTATTTAACATAATAATAGCATTTTTCTTTGAAAGCAATGTATGATGCGGTTTCGCAAATGGATCTACCTATTTGAATTAAATTTCATATGTAGATAACGTTTTGCTTTTCAAGTTTTTAACACGATTTTAAAAAAAAAAAGAAGGAGAAATTTTTGTATTTGGTTTCTCAAAAATGGTTCAGCTAAAGCCTACTGATGTTAGTTAAGCTTCTCTTTGGTTAACTGTGCACCTCAAAACGCCTAGGAAGCCTTCAAGCCTTTTACTTTAATCAAACTTTACTCGAAATCTTGGATATTAAACAGAAATCGAAACATGCTGAGCGAAGATCGGTCACCCAGGTACTATATATAAATTCAATAATTCAATAGTAACAGAACAACAGAAACATGGCAGCAATTTCACACAATCCAGAAACAAACCTCAAAAGAAATTAGAAAAGAAAAGCGTTCATACGACAGAAAAAGGATACAAGATATTGAGGGAGACTTCAAAAGAAATAACACAAGAAATTTTTATATAACTTTCAAAGAAAATATTACAGGCTACCAACCTCCAAAGTTATGTTTCAAAAGGCCAGATGGTTCCATTGAAATGAATACCAAAGCTAACTGCAAAATTCTGGCACAATACTTTGAAAATCTCCTCAACTGCGAGAAACCGACGGGAAAATTGACCCTAACAGAAACTACACCAAATCCGGACTCTACACCACCCGCACTCGAAGAGATAAAGGAGATCATAAAACAACTGAAAAACAACAGAGCACTAGGAGAAGATGGCATTATTGCCGAGTTGTGGAAGCTTGGAGACGAAAATCTCACAAAGAAAATTCATAAAATTATCACAGATATTTGGGTCACAGAGAAAATTCCTTATGAATGGAAATGTGCACTAATATATCCCTTACATAAAAAGGGTGACAAGACGGATCCCAACAATTACAGAGGTATCTCCTTGCTCCCAGTCATTTATAAAATCCTCTCCAAAGCGCTACTGAACAGGCTAGACCCTCAGGTAGATCCACAAATAGGTGAATACCAGGCAGGCTTTAGAAAAGGAAGATCATGCATAGAACAAATCTGGAATCTGAGAACACTCCTGAAGATAAGACAAACAAACAATACCGTAGTAACATTTGTGGATTTCAGGAAGGCATATGATTCCATAGACTGACAGACGCTCTTTGACATAGTGAAAGAATACGGCATAGACAAGAAGACAAGGGCTCTGATACAACAAACACTCACGGATACCACGTCTAAAGTGAAATTTATGGGAGAAACATCAGAACCATTCAAAATTTGCACGGGTGTCAGGCAAGGAGATGGATTATCACCGATTTTATTCAACATGGTATTGGACAAAGTTATAAAACAATGGGAAACGCAGGTCAAATGAATACAGCTAGGAAGAACACGACATACCAAAACAATCATCAGATGCCTGGCATTTGCGGATGACCTGGCAATTCTCAGCAACAATAGGCAGGAAGCAAAGATGCATTGGAACAGCTACATCAAATTGCCAGCAAAACAGGGCTACAAATTTCGTATGAAAAAACGCAGTACATGAAGAAACAAAATAACAATGTAAAAACAATTTACACAAAATTTGGAAACTTAAAAAGAGTTGAGAAATTCAAATATCTAGGGGAATACATACAAGTAGGAGGATCTAACAAGGTATCAAATTCAGAAAGATCAGAAAAACTTCAGAAGGCTTATAGACTCACATGGTCATATTATAACAAAAGAAGTATATCAAGACAGGCCAAACTCAGACATTACAAAACAGTAGTACTGCCAGAAGCATTATATGCATCAGAAACAATCACGATTGGGGCTTCAGGCATAACAGAAGCGGAAAACCTTGAACGTAAAATCCTTAGAAATTTTTTTGGAGCAATATATAAAGACGGTATATGGATGAAAAGACCAACGAAAGAACTATACGAACATACAGATCGACTGACAGACATGATCAGAAGACGTAGATTACAATTCTGTGGACATTTACAGCGAATGAACAGCACTAGACTCACAAAGAGGATCTTTGATGTGGTAAATGGTTCACTAAGGAAAACCAATTGGTTCCAGGAAATAGAAGAGGACTTGAATCACGCAGGGATCAGCAAGGAAATGATACGGGAAAGGGGACAATTCAAGAACAAAATTATGAACACAAAATTTAAAATACAGAAGAAAACAGGAACAAAATGGACTGAACAAAGGAAACAGGAACACAGTGAGCGTATGAAGAGGTTTTGGGAAGAGAAGAGGAAGAAGACAAATACAAACAAAAACTGAATAATCATTAATAATTTGAGTTTAAACACTGTCCTCAAGGGCAATAATGATTAATAATAATAATAATATATATATATTTCGGATCTCGGAAACGGCTATGACGATTTGGATGAAATTTGAAATTTAGATAACGTTTTGACTTTTAAGATTACCTAAATAGTTGTCTTCCCTACAAAAAAACGAGTTTACAAAATACAAACAATTTTTTCACTCGGTTTCTCGAAAACGGTACTAGCGCCATCTCGTAGACAATTCAGGTACCAGAAAGCCTACAAATAGCTTCTCTTTGATTTCAAAGAATATTTAAACGAAATTTCGTGTATACTGGCTGACCTGTGGAAATATTAGCACTGCAAGTTTAATTGTAAAAAATTTAAAAAGAAAGATAATTAAAAATTTATCATTGGTTTTGTCAGAGGTGATACTACCTGTTATAAAGCAATCATCGTTTACTTTTTTACCGTAAAAAGTGGTTGTTAGTTTGTCATTAAATGCTACCACGCGAGGTATGAGCATAGTTTTATCGGAGTGAATGAATTTGGCACTGATGATGTTCCATCATTACCGTGACGTCACAATCTGATGATGAATTCTTATAGAACTCGACGAAACATATCTAAAATAAAGATTAAATGTTCTTGATATCTCGCTTGGTTTTCGAGATCATGTCAAAAATCTGTTTAGGTATAGTTCCTTGTACTTTTGGTGACGTTTCTTCTGGTCCTGACCGTATTTCAAAGTAACAACAACCATTAGGAACAAAATAAAACATTGAAAGTACATTTCCACCGTATAGATATAGTGGTTATGGTTGATTTTTTTTTTCTGTTCCAGGCCAGATCTAATCCCAAACTCTTCACTTGAGATATCAGAAAAATAAAAATTCTTTATTTTCGATCTGTCTCGACGAGTTTCATACAAAGTCATCATCAAACTTGGCAATGGCGAAATTTATCATCTGGGCCAGGTCGCATTTCAACCAACCACGTCAATTTTGAGATACGATATCTCGAGAACTAAGCGAGATATATAAAACAATTATCTGACCATAATTTGATGATAATAATTAAGTGCAGGCTGAAATTTAAGCGAATAAAGAAGCAATGTAAGAAGAACAGACTGGTAGTGAATAAACTGAAACAATCTAGCACAAGAGAAAAATTTGCAGAAATGGTAGACTTAGGTCTAAGAAGTAACTCTGAAGGGTGCTGAACTGAGAACGAATGGTATGCATTAAAGACCGAAATAATGAACAAGCTGCCCGAAAACCATGCATCACAGAAGAAATTTTGGAGCTGATAGATCAGAGGAGAAGGTACAAAAATGCTCAGGATGAAGCAAGAAGAGAGCAGTACAGGCAATTTAGAAATCAAATAAATAGAAAATGCAAAATAGCAAAAGAAAAATGGCTACAAGAAAAGTGTGAAGAAGTAGAAAAGGAAATGGTCGTAGGTAAAGTAGATGTTGCATATGGAAAGATCAAACAGAATTTAGGAGAAATGAAGAAAAGAGGTATGAACATTAAAGCTGTCGATGGGAAGCCTCTTTAAGCTCAGAAGATAGAGCTAACCGTTGGAAAGAATACATTGAAAAACTGTATGTTGGGGACGACTTGAACAATAGTGTAATGGAAAAGGAAGGCGATGTCGACATTGATGACTTAGGAGATTCTGTTTTGAGGACAGAATTTAATAGAGCTCTGAATGACTTAAAAGCAAATAAGGCAGTTGGAATTGATGAGATCCCTGCGGAACTTCTTAAATCTCTAGGAGAGGAAGGAATCGAAAGACTCCTGATATCAAAAAGTTATGAAACAGGAGAAATTCCAACTGATTTTAATAAAAATATCATCTTCACACTTCCAAAGAAAGCACAAGCCGAAAAATGTGAGAATTATCGCACCATTAGTCTAACAACACATGCTTCAAAAATACTGACCAGAATAATATGCAGAAGGATGGAAAGGGTAGTAGAAGAGATAGTAGGTGAAGATCAGTTTGGGTTTAGGAATAATCGCGGTACAAGGGAAGCAATTCTGTCTTTAAGATTAATACTTGAAGGGAGGATGAAGAAAAACAAAGATACTTTTATGGCATTTGTTGATTTAGAAAAAGCTTTTGATAATGTTAGGTAGGACATAATGTTCAAAATTTTAAAGAACTCAGGTCTAAAGTATCGAGATAGAAGAATACTCTATAAACTATATAAGAATCAGGTGGCTATAATAAAAGAAGAGAATCACGAGAGACATGCATCAGTTAAAAAGGGTGTGAGACAAGGCTGTCGTCTATCCTCGTTAATATTCAACTTGTATGTAGAAGAAGCAATGAAGAAAGTCAAAGAAAAATTTCCATGTGGCGTAAGTTATCAGGGAGAAAAAATCAGTATGCTACGATTTGCTGACGACATTGTCTTGTTAGCAGAGAGGGCTGAGGATATTGAGGAGTTACTGAATGGCATGAACAAAATACTGAAGGAAGATTTTGGACTGAATATAAATCAAAGCCAGACTAAAGTGGTGAAATGTATCAGAAATGATACCAATACTAGTAGATTAAATATAAAAATAGGATCGAATGCAATAGGAGAAGTAAGCGAATTCTGTTACTTGGGAAGCAAAATTACAACCGATCACCAAATCAAGAATGATGTTAAAAGCAGAATAGCACTAGCAATGAAAAAGAGGAATCTGTTTGTTTCAAATATTGATCTAGGAATTAAAAAGAACTTTTTAAAACTCTATGTGTGGAGCACAGCGCTTTATGGTAGCGAAAAATGGACTTTAGGAATACCGGTAAGAAAGAAAATTGAAGCATTTGAAATGTGGTGCTACAGAAGAATGATGAAAATTAAGTGGACAGAAAAAGTAAGAAATGAACGAGTTTTGGAGATGATGGGTGAGAAAAGAAGTTTGTGGAAGAAGCTTACAGAAAGAAGAGACATGCTGGTAGGTCATATTTTGAGACATGCTGGATTGGTTAATTTGTTAGTGGAGGGAACAGTCGAAGGTAAGAACTGTAGAGGTAGACAGAGATTAGAATATATGAAGCAGATAATTGAGAACGTGGGCTGTAAGGAGTATGTAGAAATGAAGAGGTTAGCACAGGATAGGAAGGGATGGAGGATTGCATCAAACCAGTCGAAAGACTGACGACAGCAAAAAAAAAAAAATACTTTCAATTTTTCTCGTCGAGTTATATAAGAATCGATCATCAAGGGTTATCGTAGAATACTCTGAATTACCACAAATCTCGCACCATTAATTAATGCATGAGTGGCATTAAGATTTCTATTTAACACAATAATAGCATTTTTCTTTGAAAGCAATTTATGAGGCGGTTTCGCAAATGGATCTAGCGATTTGGTTGTCGACTGTCGAGGCAGAGACAGCTGAGAACAACTACGAGATACCTGATGAAGACAGCAGATTCAGCTGTCGAAACGTCGTGTTATTACACCACCAACCGGCTGGACACCCGAGAAGATTTTTTGCGTAGATAACGTTTTGCTTTCAAGTTTTAACAAAAAAAAATTTTAAAAAAAGGAGAAATTTTTGTATTTGGTTTCTCTAAAACGGCTCTAACCTTATTACGTAGAAGGTTCAGGTACCAGTAAGCCTACTGATGTTAGTTAAGCTTCTCTTTGGTTAACTGTGCACCTCAAAACGCCTAGGAAGCCTTCAAGCCTTTTACTTTAATCAAACTTTACTCGAAATCTTGGACATTGAACAGAAATCGAAAGATGTCGAACGAAGATCGGTCACCCAGGTACTACAGTTATAATTTCTCTGATTACTTCTGGTATGTTATTGTGTTAACACTTATTCAGGGATGTGGGAATGAAATATAATGCTGCAGGTTCTAGAAAAATGTAAACTTTACAAAAGAAGCCCTGACATATTGCAGTAAGGTATTCGGACTCTTTAAGCATAATTACATACAACAAAAATAACGAGAACGAAATCTTGAGAAGTTACGCGTGGCACTGATCCACTTTTAGGAAATTTTTAACAGTTATCGATATCGTACTACACATTTTGATTCGTTGTATTGTAGTAGTGTTATTAACTTAGAGGTCTGGAGCAAATGCAACTATATAAACGGCGTTACAGTCTATTTAAAAATTCTGACGATACAACTTGGAACCTGAATCTGAGATTATATTATCATTATAATTATAGAAATATTGGATTAACAATAAATGTAAATCCACTGAATTACACAGGCATTTAACTGGAAATGGTCAAAAGGTCTTCAGCCTACTTCTAAACATGGAGATCAGTTTAAAATTCAAAACCAAAATTATAAACTACTAGAAAAGGTTGTATGAGCAGTGATTTTTCCATCAGTCGATGGATACATTGTCCCCTGTCACAACATGTTGTGTTGACAAGCGTTTAGAAGGTCCAGCACTCCATCGAAGTCCCTGTGACATTTATTATGTGCAGTTTTATAGCCCTTAGATACAAACGTTGTTCCCTCCGCGAACTCTCTGAAAGTTACAATGCTTCGTGTAATAAAGTGCTAGCCCGCATTATGGTGCCCCAACACGAACACTGTTGCGTGGCTATATCTCCTGGCCTGTTGCCGAACGCAAATACGGGATTCTCACTTTAAAAACCAATTCCAACTCGATCTGTGCGGGAATATTATTTCGTTAAAATCAGTCTATATGAATACTACGTCCTTAGGAGATTGGCAAACTGCTTGATAAATAGAGACAAAGTAAAACACCACATTCTGTTCGTGGATTCAGTGAAAAATAATTTTCCAAGCAGTATAAAATTTTAGCTTCTTATTAGATGTGGCAACATCGATTTCAGAACCTAATTTCGCTACTTTCCATATGTGTTTTAATTTAACTGTTAGTTGTTTCATTTCTTTATTTTTTGGCTTCGAATGTACGTTAGTTTTAATTAAAAAAAAGTTAAATCATAGTTAATCAGGTGGGGTCAGAGAGTAATATCATCTGGATTATACACACGTTACCCGTAGTTAACTGATTGATTTTGTCATATTTTACCATATTATAGTCAAAACAGAGGGCTAACAGACACAACTTAAAAAAAAAAAAAAAAAAAAAAAAAAAAAAAAAAAAAAACAAACAGGAGATTCATTTTCTATATATATCAATAACAAGGTCCCAACGTGATATCTTCAATTTTAAACGTACAGACTTTCGTGCATTTATATTATATGTATATATCCGGCGATATAATTACAAGATTCGCATTCTAAAATTTTACAGAAACGCCGCACAAATGTCGCAAACAAAATAGACTATTATATCAATGCAGAACCTGTTACAATTGTTAAAGAAAGAATTTAAGTCTTCTAAAGGCCATTTAAAATTAAAAAAATAAGCTATAACTTTTTTTCCCTGAAAACGAACGTTCCTGGATACACTGCACCACAGAAAGCAGTTATAAATTTCAAATATCCTCGAGCAAAAAAGAACACTAGGTGTTGCAACATTTTAGATAAGTGACCATCACATCTATTGGTACTTGTCGGTTCCTGTCTGATGAAATGGATTTTGATAGTAACACATTATTCATAGTTTACTTCTTCCGTCCAATGCAACATCTTTTTTGAGTGTCCTACAGAATGTGAGGACAGTTTGGATTCTCACTATAATCGTTTTCGTGTGTTCACTAGTTTAATTCACTCGTTCCACTTTCCTCATCAAGTTCTTAGACATTAGTCTTTCCCTTTCGTGATGTTACGTAACTTAAATCTTGTCACACAAGAACAGTTGGATTAATGATCCAAGGAACGTTTTTGTAGAGTACGAGGTCTCGCCATAATGTGTAAATCACGTGCAGAGTTAATAATATACCACATCTTATTGCCCTCGAAAACTCCTGTTCTACAGAGTTCTTATGTCAGCAGGTAACCAGTTGAGTTTCTTCGCTATTTCACTTAACTAATAGTCGATAACTACTATAGGCAAATAAATTATTCTCTGAAGATTGAAGACTGACACTTAGCTAGTCAAAGAGCAGAATATTGTAATGTATTTACTGAAACAGTTCATTTCATTCGTCACAATTTTCTACCCCCAAGATATTTCTCGTAATAGTACCCCAGCATAAAAATTTAAATTCTATAACTCGTTCCCATAAGTAATGTTGTTTTCCTCCAACTTACCGACAAATCTTTTATGACGGTGTCAATAGAGAAACAGATTCAATCATAGCTGCAGTCTCTTAATATTGTTACGCTTCATCAGCTCCACAGATCTACTACATAATTGCAGGAGCGTCACAGATATGACAGACCTGTGTGCTGAAACTACATTCTTCAGCCCCCTTAGCGAACAATTTTTACCAACTTGATAAATGCGTTTTAAAACTTAGTGCAAACTCATGTGCCAACCAATTAAGATTTTAGTCTCAAAGTTCAACACCAGGATCGCAGCAACTGAGGCAAGTCACCAAGCTCCGTCGTCACTGTGCAAACAGAAGACTGCGTCTGGGTCATTCCAAGTTGACGGTGCGTAGTAAAAGACATCTTGATTAATGGCAGCCATCACGGACTCAGGAGCTGGAAGTTAATTTAAAACCAATATTGACCTGACAGAAACGTCACAGAAGCTTGTCTTCACAAAACTTTCCTTGAGTCACAGCGGGAAGACAACTTACGTAACAATGATACTGTAACGGAGTAATACTTTAAGAAGTTACATTGTTCATATTGAACAAAAATGTATTTACTTCATCACACAACACCATTACCATTACTTCTTAGATCTGCATATCTCCACATAGAAGCTGAGATATCACAAGCAGTTGTTACATATTTCCTGTAAGTTGAAATAAATGCTAATGGTATGTAAGGCACTCATGCCAAAGTGATCCTCGGCTTTTACATAACAGCTCTGATAGTTCGTACCAAATACAAATGTAAAAAGTATTTCTGCTAAATTTGGTAGCAATCGGTTCTGGCCTACTTATGAAAATAATCTGAGAGCGAAACACGACGATAACAGAGCCACAGCAATGGCGATTTTAGAGAAAGTAATTTCTGTTAAAGTGGAGAAATTCAATATTTTTCTATTTTTTTCTTTTTTCCTTTCTCTCTCTTTTGCCCGAATACAAAGCTAATTTCTGCTGTATTGTGTCTGAAGTTGGCGAGAAGTCAATGTGTTTTCTTAGCATCCACAAAAGTGCAGCAGGCGAACAGAAAGAGACGCTGGTACTAGCAACAAACTTCTTTGAGGAACACCCTAATTAACGGAGAAATACTCCAGGGTAGAAAGGCCGGCCTCGGAAAACATCCGCGATGTTATTGCTTTTTGCCTCTGTCTTACACTTTTGTAGTCTTACTACAAGACAAAAACTCCTCTTTGTTTTTTCCCTTCTCTACGGTTAATAAATAAAGCTACATCTAAAGGAAAGTTGCGAAAAACAAAGAAGTAGACAAAAAAAAAAAAGACAATAGAAATCGGAGTTAAAGGCAAGTGACCATTCAAAATATTGCATATCAACAAGTAGTTTTAGTTTCATTAAGGTTCGCCACCCGCTTGGTTTCCTGGATGGATTAACTCAGCAGTCACCACGTTGCCAGTAACAAGTCCAGGCAAAGAAGGAGGGTTAATAGGCCAAATAAAAATAAACGAAAGACTGTTGGACAGAAACCTTTCGTTGGAATCGAATTGATTTAAAGATAAAGAGCAGTCTTGCTTTCTTTTAGTTTAGGTTATTCGTCTAGCGATAAAAGAATTGTCAGTAAAATCAGAAAGGTTTTGATTTTATATGTTGTTGTTTAACAGAATGTATGTACTGAACGTATAATTTTAACTGACAATATTCTCGGAAGACTGTTCTAGTCGCTTGGTAACTAGCGATGTGGAGCAAACTGCCGTGAACAATAGATTAAAAGATCTGGTTAACATTGAAAAAGAATTGCTGCCCTAAAAACTTGAAACGTGATAGTTACGTACTGTGCAAGAGGAGCAAGGGGAAAAATTAAAAAGTCAGTAAAGCAGACATTCACTTTGCTGTAAACCGTCAAGATTCCTTGAGGACACCCCAGAATGTTTAAACCGTCGAAATTTTATTGAAATTTCAGTATCAACGTTTAATCAGAAAATAAACATATATGTTAGCTTGGATAATACCAACGCGACGCAGCGTCTTGTATTGAAGATGTTAAAGGATATTTAAATTGGGATTCACGTTTGTAGAAACGACTGTTGGAGTCTCTTAAGATGATATCAGATCAGAAATGAAGTAACTGATTTTTGTATAGTTTAACGACGAAATGTTGGTATGAAATCGCTTTAGTGTTTGCGCCATGTTGTGCTACTTTAAGTAACTTGAAAGTTACAATACGAATACTGTAGTAGGGCATTCCTTCGAGAAAGAATTTTATAGTTTATGATATTAATAATTAATTGTGGATATTAAATTTTAAGAAATAATGCAAAACTAAAATTGGCAAGAATCTCGAAGCTACCGGATCTGCAGGAAAATTGTTACAGTAAGACAGTTATTTAAAATTCAAATGGCAATTACATATCTAGGCGAATTTACCTTTAACTTGAATACATGATTGTACAAGATAACAATGCAACGCCTAGAGAAAAACAAACAAAATGATCTTTACTTTGAAACTGAAACTCAAATAATTAATTCATATGGAGGAATGAAATGCAAAGTTAATGTACATAATAAATTATGACATCAGACATAGTTATCAATGATGATGGTGACTTTAAACAATGAAAATAACCTGGGGCGCCATGAATGGAACATATATACCATTCAATATTTTACGAGAATGTACCAAAAGAGTCTTGTAAAGCAAAATGCTTTCATAACAACTCGTACCGATTTTAGCAAATTATGCCGTTAGCTCAGCAGGATTTTACGTTCAAAGTTAGAGCAGAAACTTCTCGTTCCGGAGACTCTTACGGGTCACTATCTGTTTCATCTAATGCACAACACTTTACCATAACAGCTGCATCTGTAGCGGCGATGGTGGAAGATGGACCCACTGAATTTGAGAACCTATGCCTCACAAGGCAGCTGCAGTCACGCTAGGTCCCCGTAACGCTCACATTAGCATTACAGACAGACTCTAATGTCGCATTGGCATTCGACTCAGAATGCAATAGGAATGAGCGGCAGCGTCAGACTTCAACACCAGAGTCCCACATCAGAGTGAGCTCGTCGCTTCTTCCATCTCTCACGTAAACTCTGGCTCCGCCCTCGTAGTCTCGGAGGTATGTGTTAAACAGAAAAATCACAGAATTTGGGTGGTGTGTTCATTTTGATAGATTCGTGGCTAGGCAACCTGAGGTCACGTGGTATTGCTGACATTTTATTCGCACTCGTCCATCCCGCGTGCGAGTTACAATAGTCCCATACGTTCGGAAATCTTGGAAGTGACGCTATATGCTGAAGGATTCGTGTTTTTCCCGCCAGGCTCAATGACCTGCTGTCCCTAGGGATCTGCTCATGGAAGGTGAGTCCCAGATAAAATGCTCACTACATTCCTTTTGTTGGGAGGCTTCTAGCGGCGACAAGTTGTCCCAGACGAGTAATGGAATCTACAGCATTACCGAGGACATTCTGGCCAAGGCAGCGCAGATTCAATATTCGTCTTACAAAATGCTATTTGTCCATTTCATTAAATCAAACTGAATATTTACGCGTCATAACTTTTCTTACAACCTTGTGTATTTTATAAAAAATGTCTAATGAAAACAATAATGGTAGCCCAAAGTTTTATAAAAAATTAATTAAATACATGATAATTAATATAAAAAATACACCATAGTGTGTGGCGCAGCGCGTCTCATTATATCACAGAATGAACTAATAAATACACACTTTTTAGTAACGCCTAGATCTATTTTCAAAAAAAATATTGTTATCGAAAGTAATCAAAGAAAAATAGTTTGTAACAAAGGCTTCATTACTGTGGATTGTTGTATGTGGTATCATGGACATTAAATATTTTATCAGTGAAAATCTCGCACTAACATGTCTTAATGGAATTGTATTTGTAAAAATCTTGCAACGATTCTTTGAAGTCTTCCTTAAATCTACATATGCCTGACACACCAACTGATTCTAAAAACCTTGTGATCCATACATGTAAATTCAATGAGAGGAAAGATTTACTAGGTGGCTTTACTTCCAGGTTTCTGCTTCTTTAACAACCTACGAGAACATACTGGGTGATTTTTACATACCTCCTAGAATCTAGGACGCACATCAACAGTGCTTAACTTGTTGCATATTGTTCCTAAAAGAAATAGCACGTAGATACGAGCCATCGGTTTGTATCATTTAAAACTTTTTGCCCAAAGTAGATGGCTCGCCGTCTGTGTGTGACATTGGACATATATTAGGAACGGTTCTGCTTCTAGAACCTTAGCTGAATGCCATGATGCTGGTTACATAAAATAAATTTACATTGGACACTGATCTAATTTTTCACAAAATAGACAAATGAAGTGGAAAACAGCGTGGACTAATAAGGAACAGAGTTGAATATATGCAGAAAACTACCTAAACTATGAGAAAAAGAATCTTGAAGAATAAGAAAGAAACGGACCTCTCTTTAACCTTCTTCACAATCAATAAAGACACTCGTCGGTTGCTTGCAAGGATCAGGGAGAAACACAAGAAACGCAAAACATTGTCCAGGCAGAGACAAAAGGCGAGAGAAAATTATCACATTTTGACTTGCCATATCATACCTACCTACATGTCTCATACAAGAGAAGAATTATAGAAATTGTAAAAAATAAATTGCTGGCACTAATTGTGGAGCTTAATAACGAAGAATAATTTAAATTACTGGTTACTAAAATTCTTGCCAGTTCTATGGAGAGAACCGAGAGTGGTGGTGCGAGTGGTAACACTCTGGCCTTGCATTCAAGAAGACTCGGGTTCGAATCCCCATCCGGCCATGGAGATTTTGGTTTTGCATGGTTTCCCCAGATCACTCCACGTGAACACCGGGATGATTCCTTCAAAATACGATGGCCTAATCCTTTCCCACCTGTAAAGACACCGATATCGACGAGGCGTAAAGCCCGAAGCATATAAAAATCTATGGAACGCAGGTAATCACTCAAAATTTCAGGTCGCATTGGAAATTAGAAAAATAATTACGAACATGGTTTGTATTTTAATACATGCTTTTTAATGAGTTCTTGCCATGGTGACCAACCACCTTATTACACATATTAATCAATGTATCTGGAGTTTGCGGATTGTTAGATGATTTTTTTAAACACAAAAATAATCTTTTGGTTCAGTGGTTGGAATAGTTGGGAAAAGTTACCAGTAATATGGTACATAGACATACACAGTTAAAGGGACGAGCTAGTAGATCACATTGCTAGAATTTAATCAGTTCAATGTTTTTAAAATAACTTCATGTTACTGTTACTATTACGGTTACTCCACAATACAGTGGGTGATGGACAGTGCTTTGCAGCTATCTCGTGTGAATGTATACGCCTTGGAGGGGATATAAGAGATATGACAGGAGGTGGTCATGGATTATCTTAAGGAACCTAGAGTGACCTAGGAAGACCGAAGTGTTTCTTCTAGACCAACTACGTTAAAGATCTAAGTTTTGTCCTCCATAAGTCCTTCCTTTTCATCTCCTTAATACTCACAGGAAAAATTAGTAGAGAAAAGAATCGATTTATCTTACACCATTTTCTCGGTTGTTACTGGATATAATGGTCTGGCAATCAAATACGTTTTCTGTCACCCTGAACTCCTACGTTGTTCCATGATATGAAATCACTGACATCTTCTTTAGATTGTTACTGGTTAAAATGTGACTCCTCCAAATATTCGGCGGTATTTATTTGTATTCGCGTTCGTGCCACTGTCTTGACGGTTAGCACTGTTAATACGGAATATGTTACGATATAATCTTCACTGGTGTCCAACCGAATGGAGTCGTGGAATCACGTTTCGACAGCCGACTGCGGTATTCATCAGCTGTAGCAGAGTTTCAGACGAAGGTAAACCCATGCTTCCTTTCCACTTTTACCTCACTTTATTCATGTCGCGAATAAAAAAATTTTTGTCACGGAATAACAACGCGACGAACATAAAAGTAAATATTTATCGCGGTTACCTGTTTCTTAAATGTTCGTCCCCCTAATAACAAGACCAATGGTATGTGATGCCGTTGTGCTGGTTCGGCTAGTAACGCTATGGTGATCACCTACTGAAAGAGCCATTTAAGAGTGGCTCCTAAACACAAATTAGCTTTAAGTAAAATAAAGAAACAGTAGCGAAGTATCCATTATGGTTTACTGGCCGTGTGATTCGCCAGGAGTGATTTCGGGAAACCATGGAAAATCGAAATCTGAATGCCCGGACGGGGATTCGAGACTGCGACCACCCGAATTCGAGACCAGAGCGTTACCGCTCACCTTCCACGCTCTGTTTGGGAGCAGCGAATCGGTTTGTATCATGATAAGGTGTTCTGCAAATTTATTCGCTGTATAAGGCCTAATTGGTGGTTAATAAATCTGCAGATACAGTTTTCTTAACCGGATGGAATGTCATAGGATATTTTATTTCTATTTAATTTAATTATGGATTGCCTTTTCATATATTTATTTTTATCTCCATAGATTCATTTACGGATACTAACAAGATTCTTGAAAGTCTTACAAAAGGAAAGAAGAGGAAATCGGCATCACTGCACTCTGCTTCGTTTTGCCAGTTTGCCATCTACTGATATGGCTCGTCACGAGTATTTGCCACAAAGAGAGGGAGCGAGGAGGTGCAGGGAGTGCGTTGCCAGTTTGTAAAGCTTCGTAATCCCTGGCATAGATGGGGAAACTTGAGGTCTCATACAGAATCAATAACAACGGTTTGAGACGAGCGGGACCATGAGGTTGCCTCTGGGGATGGAAACCGGTCGATTTCCATTAATGTAAGTAATCTCCAGTTTGGGACGCAATAATACCAGCGACGAGATTGCTGCGAAGAAAACAGAATTGCCTTTGTCTCTGGAGAGCCCTGTCCAAAGATATGGCGAGTAGACGAGAAGCTCTCTTAACTTCTCACAAAAATAACGGCCCTGCGAAACACAGTAACAACGCATTATTCAACATGCGAGGTAGCGCTCTTATTTTTAGGGTCCAGTACCTTCTGAATGAAAGACGGACCGGTATGGACTCACTCATTTAACTGTCTGTCAAAATTTTTTATGTTTTACATCAGAAAGCACCGTTACAACTTATTTTTTGGTAAAATAGTGGTGTAACAATAATTATGGGGTTTTAAGGGAAGTTGAAGGATTTTTTTAGATAATCTTAATAGGTAACGAATGAAAGCTATAATCCCGCAAATTTTGAAAATGTTTATATTTCTTTTTATTCTACATTTTTAAGAGTTTCTGCCGAAAACCCATAAGAAAATCTATTTCGATCCTTTATTTGCGCAACTACTGATCCGAAAATTAATTCATAATTTTTTGTGGTATGCGGTTTCTTTAATATAACAGGACAACTAAAATATTCGTTATGCTGTTAATGCCGTTTGTGAAAAATACTAAGTAAATAATACTAACGAATTTTGTTCATAACGAAATAATTTGTTTCGACAAAAAAATCACATATATCATTCAAACAAAAATGTTTATCTTTCTGACAATACATGTTTTTGTGAAAATGTATTTATTATTATTATTATTTATTTTAAGATGCACTGTAATTTTTTTCAAGTGGATTTTCTTTGTGTTTGATTTACCTATTACCAAATGAAATTTTTTTTCGAATTTAATATTGAACTCTATTTAATATTCCGAGAGCTGGTAAATATTTTTGGTTTGGGTTAGCCAAATCATTAACCTTGCAAAACTATATTTTCTTTCAAAATTGCGTTTAGTAAATATTGAATAAATATTTTTGTGGCATGCTGAAGTTTGTACAGAATAATATTTACACCCAGAAAAAAATATTTTTGAAAAGACAGGCCATTTAGTTGCGACTTTTTACCTGTCAGGTGATCGAGAACGTTATGCGTGAGCGCGAGTGAGTGGTATGTACACGGCAGCCGTTATACTGCTCACTCACATCCACGTACACTGGCGGAAATTACAAGTGCGACACTCAGACAGGAATAGTGGTATTTTAGGAAGCTTTGTAGATATATCTAGGGTCATGATATCAAATTGAAATTGATCATACCAAGTTTATTACCTATTATTTATTTATTTAGATACAGTTGTCAGTAAGAAGTGCGTCCACCTTGAGCACCTCATTCGTGGATTGAATCAATCAGTGTTTGGATGTTTTCTTGAGGTATGTCTCACTACGCCTGCATGTATTGTGCAATCAGTTGTTGCTCAGTTTGTGCTGGGTGACTATGTGATCTAATTTGTCTACTCGTGGCATCGCAGACATGCTCTACTGGGGACAAATCTGGGGACCCTGTGATCCAAATTATGATCGTTGCCCCTTGCAAGGCTTGTGTTTTGATGGCCACAGTTTGAGGACTGGCATTATCCTGTTATAAGATGCGGTCTAGATGGTGGACATGAAGGGTATCACAATAGGTTGCAGCACCCCATCTAAATAGTGGTGGGCTGTCATTGTGCCTTCAACAACAACCATCTCAGTCCTGCTGTCGAAGCTGACTGCCCCCAGACCATGACACCAGTGGCTGGACCTGTGTGAGGCTCTGAGATCACAGCAGGGTAAGCCGTTTATCCACTACGCCTCTGTACATGATGTCGATTATCATTTTGCCACTGACAGAATCTAGACTGGTCTCTTAAACACAAATGTACGCCTTTCACGTGTTCATTTGCGTTTTGCATTACACCAGTTTAGACGATGCTGGCAATGATGTCAGGTTAATGGAACATATCGCATAGGGTCAACAGATCGCAATTGGTTTACAATAGTCCGGCGGTCTTCACGTGCTTCACGTGCTGCTGTCCTTCATTATGGACCTGTGCATACTCTAGTCATCCTTTTTTCATCGACTGTGCAACAAGTCTGTATACAGCCATTGCACTACGGCGATTGTGATTTCACGATATGATGCACCCATTTCAAACACCGCCAATTCTCCGACCACTCTCATAGCTAGACATTTGGGTGTAGAGTGTCGTCACTATTCGCCTTGGCACACTTGGTCTACAAAGTGACATGTTACACCACACTATTCACCACTTACACAATAAAAAACATAGCAATTCTGCATAATAAATAGCCGCGGAATTGTCACACAAATACATGTAAAACTTTCAATTTTTAATCATTTATTACTTTTCATACAGGGGATACGTGAGGCACTTGGGGCGAAATTTCATTCATTAATCACAACTCTATCTAGATGTAGAGAAAATTTTGCAGTTAATATTTTGCATGGCTCAAATATATATATATATATTTTCGATATTTATTAAACACAATTTTGAAAGAAAATAAAAGTTAATATTTCGACTATGCCCCACAATCCATCAGCCAGGTCTTCGATTTGTATTTAGAAACTACAAAAGAAGTGTTATAGAAATTTTCTCGGTGTGTCAAATACCTACACTAAAATGTTTACCAGCTCTCCTGCTATAAAAAGCATTTATTATTTTGTAAAATAATTTAACCCAAAATATTACTATTTCTGGGTTCAATTTAATATTCTCTCTGAATAAGAAATTATGAACGCTAGAGAGTAACTCGCATTTGACGGATCAAGATTTTAAAAAAACAGTTAGGATGACTGTTGGTATTGTGTATATTGTATGTTCCGTACTTCAGACTATTGTGCGAAATGTACCACAACGTAGTGGGCAAGATCATTTAATACTTTGTAGCATATTAACCAAGACTTTTTGAGGCCTTCAATTTTGGAGAATCCGGGTCAGATACCCGTTTCAGCAATTCTGATTTTGGTTTTCAGTGCTTCCTTGATACCATTCGAGGATGATCACAGTAGATTTTTCTTCTTGTTTCTTGTCAGTCATCCTTTTCTAATTCTAGTGATCTCAGCCCAAGTGGAAAGAAAGAAAATAAAAGGAAGAATACAACTCAAATTAAGTTTTGGCGCACTTGGAAATAACGCTTGCCTACAAAGAGTGATGTATTTTTTTAAATTTTTTATTTCAATCGATTAAGTTCTTTAAGTTAAATGTGGTACTGGGGTGAGGGGTGCACAATCCTGCACTTGCTTGTTTCGCACCCAGCCACGTGTGCGTGCAATTCACTTCAAACTTCTACTTCACCACTTTTTCCTAACTTTATGGGACGGCTGTCTTTGATGAGGTTTACTCACCATTGGCATAGTCAGTGGAGCTTTGGTTTTAGGCCGTGTGCCCCTGCTGACGCCAAGCATTTTATACCTGATGCCTGGTCGTAGTACGTACCAAGGGAGGAAGCAAATGTTGCCATCTGTCTGCGAAATGCGTAACTATGTTCTGAGTGTTATAACTGTATTTCTTATTTTTGAAATGTGTTTTTTATGACGTGGAGTACCGGCACTCGCCTTGATGGCTGCAGTCAGGACGGCCGGTACGCGGGGGCTGGGTCACGTGCCCTGCCCCGTTGTACCCCCCCCCCCCCCCCACTCTAAAGTGTTTCCAAAATATTTTCTATTACATGATTGCAGTTTAGGAATGTCTGAAGGTGTGACGGCTTATAATACCTTTTTGTCTGACAATTATCTGAAGTTCGCCTATATTAGGACACATTTTGTTCCTACACGTCCTATAAAGCATCTGTCGACCTTGGAGGACCCTCTTCGGTTTGTCAGCTTCTGGAAACTGTTTCTATTGATAATGTTTTCTTATAGCTTTCCACAATTTTGTTCAATTATAATCATTTCATCATAGCATGAAAAGAAAAACCAGTAACAAAACCACTGATACTAACTACAGTAGTTGACATTTTTTATAATTCAGGAGTTATATTTATTGTCGTTATGCCGAACTAACCTCTGTCGCTTGATTTGAAGTTGCTATATTCGAGCAGACACTTCATTTGTGGCTGAAGCGAGTGACACGCTCCTCGAACAAGGAACTTATTTTTAACCCGACTGGTGACCCTTCCCTTGTCCCTCCTCGCCTGATCCATTAGCGGTAATCAGGTTTACGTAAAACCCGAGGAAGAAACACTCCCCTCTCTCTCAGAGACGGGGGTGACCTAATGGACGCATTAAACAGTTAAGATCAATTTGACTCGTAGAGAAACTCCGTTTGCTAAATATCTTGTTCCATTCCAAAATTTATTTAACTGGCTGGTGCTCACGACTTCGTGTTTGTAAATAATTTTGATTGACAGCTACCAACATGTAACCACCACAGTGCACGATGGGAGACTCGAGGCTAATACTGTACCACATACAAACATCAGTGATCTGCGCAGTGTATTTATGGCTGAAATATAGGGACACACATGTGTTTGGTCGAAATATTAAAATTCCCTCCGTCTACCCCTATAGCTACCGACATGCAGTCACCATAGTGCACAATGCAAGACTCCATGTTACTGCCATACACAACGCCGGTGGTCTGTGCTTGGCAGTTCTGGCTGCAAGGTGATTATAGGGACTCATACGTCTTTGGGAGAAACAGGAAAACGCTCTACGTCGACCACTATTAACCACCATATCTCCCACAACCACATAGCTACCGACATCTAACCACCACAGTGCACGATGGGAGACTCGAGGCCACTACCACACACTAACACGCGCTATGAAGTTGAAGTAGCAAAGTGAAATATATGGATGCACATGTCTTTGGTCAAAATACGAAAATGTCTCCGATCGACCAATTTCAGCCACTATATCTCCCACACCCCCTCAGGTACCAACATTCGGCCAACGTTGTGCACGATCGGTGACTCTATGTTACTACCACACACAAACACCAGTGATATAAGGTCGTTAGTTTTGGATGAAAAGTAAAATATACGTCTTTGTACAAAATATGAAATGCCTCACGTCCACCACTTTCAACCACCATATCTCCCACAACCCCATAGCTACCCACATCTAACCACCACAGTGCACGATGGGAGACTCGATGCTACTACCACACCCAAACAGCAGTGGTCTGCGCTATGTAGTTGTGACATCAAATTGAAATATACGGACACACATGGCTTTGGTCGAAATAAGAAAATGTCCTTGATCGACCACTTTCAACCCCCATATCTACTTCACGTCAGCAGCTGCACGATCGGTGACTATGCTACTACCACACACACACACACACTAGGGATCTGCGCTATATAAGTTTGGCTGAAAAATAAAATATAGGGACACATATGTCTTTGGTCGAAATATAAAAGTGCCTCACGTCGACCTCTTTCAAGCACCATATCTCGAACTCCCCCATAGCTACCGACATACAACCATCATTGTGAACTATGAGAGATTCGATGCTACTACCACACATAAACACCAGTGCTCTGTGCTAGGTTAGTGATGGTTGAAAAGTGAAATATAGGGAGACGTCTATTTTATATATATATATGTATATAAGATGTCTAAAGTTGAGAAGCTTAATTTATTTCTTTTTTTATCAGTTCCACAAGTTGTACGTACTTTAAAAGTAATAAACTATAGTCCACCAAACTTTTCTACTGCAAAAGTTCAAGACGTTAATTACATGCTCCAATTTAATGAAAGGCAAGAATCCTGCGCCGTAGCCACTAGGCTGCTGGCTGATTCTGGGTACACAATGAAGTGCATTCCTCTATTTTCTAGTTCAGAGCCATAAAATCTCGACAAAAATTTTTCCTGATTCTTTTCCTCAAATGGTATAAATGACTCCAACCAACAGGATTATGGTTCGGTTGGATTTAGACTGACCTCTCAAACATCTTTCCTTAATCAGCTGCCTGTCGTTCTATAATCTGAAGTCAGTAGTGAATCACGGAGGGGGTAATGTAGAACACGCTATCTCCCTCGCAGTGCTTTAGGCGCCATGCTGTGGATTGGTTTTAAAGTTCCTTATCTGCTATGAAGTACTCTCATTATTTGCGTCGGTGGAAGAATCCTTTAATAACTTAATGGAGTAGAACCGTTTTCTAAAGCGTGTTATTATTCCTCCATCTGAAAAATAATAAAGAGATGAAGATAGAGATTCAGCACATGACATACAAAAGACATTCTGGAACGGAACAAAATACTGAAAATCTAGCTACACAATACTGTATCCAATAAGGGCGTACAATGAGTTCGAATACACTAAAGGTTTAAACGATAATATTTAGGAACCCTAGGCAGCTATGAGGAGAAGTTTATAAAGGCAATAATGAAATAAATATTTATTCAGTTTCTTTGCAGGTCGAGCCGTAATTGTTTTTAGTCTAAACGTTCTTTCATTTCCAATCCGTCCTCGTCCATGGCTAACTATTAGCACTGAAGCACAAGTTTCCGTCATCTGGTAAACCGCGAAGAGGTTCAGTCCTATGTAGTTAAGGTTACATTGTATTATTTCAATTCAAAAATATTTAATTTAACGGTTTTAGAAGCAGAATATTCACATCAATGTTTTCAAACAGTGAAACAAGAAATTATCGCAATATATCTCTAAATTTTCTTATTTGGAAGGCAATAAGATTTCCAGTTGCAAATCTCCATTTGCACCCGTGAGTGGGTGATAACGTTATGGGTTGACGTTGGGGCGGACGCGTGTTCAAATTTTCGTTCGACCTTCCGGATTCAAAAATCATTAGTGCTTCTTTTCATTACTACACCTACAGAAAAAATGAAACATATTAGGTGGTATTACAGACTTAAAAATGGAAAAGCGAATTTTGAAACAAATGCAGTCATAAAACCTTTAAACTTATATGTAGCGACACACTTCGTTTACCCATATATAAATTACACCCAGTAAATATTAAGACTAAATAAGATAAATAAACTTTGTATAAAGGTGCATTTTTATATCGAGCATTAATTGAGAGCAATGTGTGAAGGAGGTTGGAAAGGTTCTGGATCACTTCTTGTAACGAGAGCTCCCACGTTTATTGAATACAACTAATCAGAATTCGTGAATGTTGATGGTTTTACGCCTTTACGTCCCGTCGGGGTCGAGATCAATAAAGTCGGGAAAGGACAGGAGGCGATAAAGTGAAACAAACTTGGCGATGACATTTTGAAGGCATCATCCCAGCATTCGCCTGGAATCATTTCGGGGAACCATGAAAAACCGAAATCAGGGAGGCCGGATGGGGATTCGAACTAAATAGTTCAGAAAATTAAATCAGTAGTTTACAATTAATTAAAAACAGCTCTGATAATAAATAATTTAAAAATGAAGTGATAAAGACTGTTAACTGTAAGTACTGCAGTAATCCTATTATATAAAACGCTAACGTGACGTCTGCATGCGTCGTCTATAGCGGCTACTGCTATTGGCTAGAGAACGACCAATCATCAACCACCATATTACATTCGTATCACCATCTTGCTTTTCGTTTATTTACAGCTAGACGCAGAAATTCATACAAGGAGAAGGAGATTCAATATTTACGCTATTTTATCCGTATCAGTTTGACGCAGAAATTCATGTAAGTAGAAGGGGATTAAATATTTACGCTATTTTGTGTGTATCAGTTGTGAGGACTAGGTTAAACCATAACCTAAGAATTTTTTAAGCAGAAGGTAAGAAGCAATGAAGTTAATTAAAAACTAGGAGAAACGTACATAATGCGAAATGTATTAGTCACATAAATAACAGTTATCCGTTTTCAAAATTATAGTCCCCGTCATCTAAAGTGAAATGCATTTTTTTAAATTTTTAAATCCTAACAAAATACTCTGATAATCTAAAGAGAGTAACGTATTCATATAACTAAAGATATCATTAAGGATGACTTATTCGTTTCTCCTTATAAAATTTTCCATAATAAATTCCTACTACCATTATATATGATAGCCCTACCCTTAGTTTTTGATACGTGTGTTAGCTATTAAATGAGATTTAAGATAACTTTGTTATCAGATTTAAATCATCAAAGATATGTCTATTTACTATATACACGATGTGACACTTGCAATTCACCAACGATATTATTGCCGCAAAATAGCAGTGAGCAGTGATATTAGAAATACTAAGAGCAGCGGTAAAAAAAATTAATGCCAGGCAATTATATGTCACAAAGTTACAATTAGTACGTTCGATTATATTTACATATTGATTTTTATTTATCTACGACAACCAGATGCAGAAATTAATGTAAGGAGAAGGGTTTTCATTATTTACGCTATTTTATCTGCCTTAGTTGTAAGCACCAGGTTAAACCGTAAACTAAGAATTTTTTGGCACACGATAAGAAACAATGAAGCTTATTAAAAATTCAGAGAATCGTACATACGTAATTGCGACATGTATCAGTCAAATAAATAACAGTTATTCGTTTTCGAAATTATTGTCTCCGTCATCTAACGTAAAATGCATTTATTTATGTCAGATCCTAACCAAGTTCTCTGATAATCTAACCAGAGTAACGTATTCATATAACGAAAGGTATAATTAAAAATGATTATTTTTTTTACAAGCTTTTTCAGAATGAATTCCTACTACCACCATCATTATTCATATGAGGGTAATAGAAGCTATGATTTCCGAACGCAATATTAGTGGAGGTTGTGGTTAAGTTTACCAGAATCGCAACTGGCACATTTTGTTACAGCATAATTCACTCTTATATGAGTTTTACATACCAATTAAACTGCTTTCATAAGCGCCATGTTACTAAAGATATTAATTAATGTGGGTGAAAGTAGTACCATATTTATCGTGCTGAATTGTGCCTGGACCAGTAATAAAACTGATATTACATAGATAGCAAAAGTTTTTGGGATTCCTAATCTGATTTAATTTCATTGGTTCTTTACTTCCGGCGTCATTAATTCAGTAGAAGTTACTACTATATGGCTATGTAATCGGCAAATGAAATATGTAGAACATTGCAAAATCAAGGTCATTAGCATTATGTAATATCACTTCCGTATAATTAACCAACTGCAAAAAAATGAACTGCCAGAATATTGCGTCCAAACCGTCATTTTTGACGGGCTCGAAGCTAGTAAGTTAATATTTAAAGTAATTTTTTTGAATTAATCGAAATCAACGGAAATGTAACTTCCCGGAAACGAAACATTTTTTCTTGATGAAAACGTATTTTGCATCAAATCCAGATTCTGCAGTCGCTGATGTCGGAGGAGTGAAAGATACAAGGTAATTAAGTGTTAGATATTTGAATTAATATTTTCCTTTCCCTTTTAGAGGAATAGCTACTTATTAGATACATATAATGTGAATCAAGGGACACACCGGAGTAACCGACAATGAAATATATGTCTAATATATAATCGGAGTTTCTGATAAAGTTTAAATGCCCCCAGACCAGAGTGACAATTGTTAGTTTTTGTTACAGGTAAGACAAAATGAATTACATTACTCGTTGTTTTCAGGTAGACATATACCCTTCAAAAATTTTTTATTGAGGAGATTCAAATTCGTTTTTAAAATTTCAGATGGTCTCATTTGTTGTCTTTAAAAGGCTCGTAGTTGCTTTGGATTAAGCTTGAATAAGAAATTATTTGAAAAATATACCTATTAAACGTTTGTTAACTAAGTTACAATAAGAGTTTGAATAGGTAAATAATTGTTATGTATTATAACAAATTTGACATAACGACAAACGTTATATATTTACATTAAAATGATCTTCACGACAATATAAACAGCTAGTTGAAGATCCTTTACTTCTTCTCATAACTACACACAACTTTTTTCTTATATTCCCATCTTGCGAGACATAAAAATACACTATTTTTGCACATGGGTACAATGCAGTATTTATAAAATGATTTTCGATCTCCTTCCATATCGAAATTAGTTATAAAACATAAAACTTATGAGGTATAAAACTACACAATATACAATACGCCAATGTAGTTATGTACAATGACATCACAGTGCAGCGCACCAAACTGGTGGCGTTTAAATCGTTGGAACTGGATTGCAGTTTTAATTTTTTTTTATGTTAAATTTGAATATTTTCATCAATATTATTTTTTTTGCGGTTATATAACGTGTAAATAATTGTTTTCAAATATATATAAAAAATACATGCATATACCTTATTAACTCTAAAATCACTCTAGAATAAGTTGATGAAACTACTTAACAAGGGTTTTCCAAACCTAGTTGCAGAAAATTCGCAAGCTTATTTATAACATGAAGAATTGCGTAGGAAAGAGCACATAGCAAGATCTAATTCGACGAATGACCCGTCGGTACATCAACTGAACATAAAATATTTTTGGTAAAAAAGATTACCAGGTTCCCAGAGTATCATACCTATGGATAGTTTTACCCCTCGTCGACGTATAGGCTTTTAGAGGCGGGGAACAATGAGGAAGCATTCAGCCATGCCTTTTTGAAGAAACCATCCCGGCATTCTCACTCCAAATCAGCTACTGACGGTTATTTCTATCACAAACTGCGAGCCATTTGTTAATTAATTAACAATGTATAGTTTTTTAATACAAATAGGTCACTACTAATGTACTGACTACGTAGACATGGGTTCATTGTGTCCAGGACTAACATCCTTATTCACGCCCCGTTTGTTTTCAGAACCAGCATTTTGCGTCATGCCTGTAGTAGAGTAGTTCTGAAGACAGCAATTAGAATTTTGTATTCACCTGCCAATACCCGCTCGAAGACCATCATGAGGAACTTGCCGACGAGTTGTGACGCAAGACACAATTTCAACAAAACCTGGAATACGAAGGTTGTCTGTCAACTTATTGTCTTCCACTATAAATTGCAAACTACAACACTTAAATTTAAAAATTCGGTAATAATTACTCCACGCTGTTCCTTATGACAGTATCTAAGTCATATTATTATTATTATAATTACAAGGCAGCATAATGCATAAATATTCAACGTTATAGGCCACGCAAATATAGCCTCTAATGAACATCACAATACTCAATGTCATAATACGTTTATTACAAAGTTTGGCTGAGTGGTAACGCAATGTCGCGAGACTGCATTGTTCATGGGCTCGCACTTATTTTCCTTTGCGATTTTTAGTAGAAGGCATATATTCACGTTGAGGATTGGAAACATAATGTTGGTAAAATTAAGAGTAGTGAATAGAAGGAAAAATAGAACTATGACCACAATCTGGCCCAAGGTTTAAGTCATAAAAGAGTTGGAAAATTTTCTGTTTCAGGTGAGTGAGTCAGGGATTGGAATAAGCTACCAAGGGAAATGAAGAATAATTTGTCAAAAGCCCTGACAGAATTTGAAATCAGAAATCGTAATGGGCAAAAGTAGATGGGCACAAGAAATGGGGGAAATGGGTATGCAGGTAGATTGCCAGCGGAGCATGCCCTCAATTGCAATATAATTAAACATATGTTCCAATAAAAAGTTTTTTTAAGACTACGGAACTTTTACTTAAAATTCTTTCACTGTTTGAGGTTAACTGTTCAGAACCTCCCTTATTCTAATCTCTCACTCCCTTACCTACAAATGAAATATTTTCTACTCCTTTACACCTGAACTCTGCTGCTAGTTTACAGTAATGGTCAACTTTTCTTATCTCATATTACTCTTTATTCTTCTGCCAATATCCTTCCAGGATTTGTCTCCACTGTATAACTTACACACCCAGCATTCTCTTCATACTGCTCCTCATTTCCAGTGACTCCCTATACAGCTTCTTATCATATCAGTTACTGATCGTGCTCTACTGTAATTTTGACAAATACATCTAGCCGTCTTCGTTTTCACACCCTGAGGCTTCTGTATTTAACTCCAGTAATGAGGCATTCCCTTACTTCAATGGTATATCTTCACTGAGCCCGGTGGGCTGGCGGTAACGCTCGAGCATGGTATTTGGAAGGATGCGGGTTCAAATTTCCGTCCCGCTATCCAGATTCGGTTTCCAAGGTTCCCGAATGCCGGGTCGGTTACTTCAAAAGGCCATGGCAGAATTCTTTCCCGTTCTTTGCCTCAGATCCTATCTCATCTCTGTGGACTCCGAAGACGACGAGGCGTAAAGCCCCAAGCAAAACAAAAGGTACATCCTCTCTTCACCATATGCAACACATGCAGGATTTTTAAATATTTCCACTACCTCCATAACGTATCCTGTCCAGTAGAGTTTATTATCACTTCAAATTCCAAAATATTTGCACTTTGTGCCTTTAGCAAACAATTACCCATCCACTGACATGCTTTGTTGTTCTATTTTTGCATCTGATAATATGGCCATTTTTTAAACTTTTTCTTCATTGTATGTTTACATACCAAATTAGCTATGCTGTAGGCTGTACCTACCGACAATCCCCTCTTGTTTCCATCCTACTGTACAACATTAAAAGGCGCACAAACAACGTAACTTCTGTTTAAACGACCAACAGTATCAATCATTAGGGTAATGAAAATTAGGTGTCTCAATACATTAGCATTTGACACAATCAAATGTCCTCTTGCAATAGTCGTTGAATGATTTGAACTATCAAATCACTCGATCATATCCTACAAATCTGAAGTAATACTATCTATAATTTATTTAATTTAATTTAATTGCAATGGAGCACGCGCTCCGGTGGAACTTTCCCTACACCCCCATCTTCCCCCTTTCCTGCACAGACCTACATTTGCCCTCTACAAATTTTAACTTTAATTTGTTTCAACGTTTTTGGTAAATTATTCCTCATTTCTCTTAGTAACTAAGGCCAATCCCTGGCACCCTTACCCAAAACAGAGAATCTCCCTACACCTTCGTTCTTGAAATTGAGTGCCAGCTTGTTGTCATGGTCATCTTTTCCCTTCCATGCACTACTTTTCATACCTACACCAATATCTTTCCATGCCTCATCGCCAGTATAAGCCTTGTACACTCCTATGACCCTCTTCAGCATCCTCCTGTCTTGCAATGAATCCAATTCTAGCTCTTTTATCATATCTGTTATTGATTGCATTCTGCGATAATTTCCAGAAACAAATCTAGCAGCCCATTTTTGCATTCTCTCCAGCTCCTGTATTTGATACTCAAATGTGGGTCCCATACTACACTACCGTATTTGATCATTGGTCTGACCAAAGTTTTGTAATCCAATTCCTTTACTTCGCCGGCCTCGGTAGCGTAGGGGCTAGAGTACTGGCCCCGCGTGCCGAAGGTCGCCGGTTGGAGTCCGGCCAAGGGCATGGGTGTTTAAGTGTTGCATGTGATTGTGATTGTCATGTCCGTCCTGTGGTGTGTCTGGAGAAACAAAAAAAAAAAAGCACTGGATGAACTAAAACATATACTTGAGCTGGCTGTATGGCCTAAAGAAGCCAAATGCCATTAAAAATAAATAAAAAAATAAAAAAATCCTTTAATTCTCTCGTACATCCCCTCATCACTCTCTCCAACAAGTGCAGAATTTTGAAACCTTTTCCTACCACCTGTCCAATGTGTCCTGCACAGTTAAGCTTGTTATCAAATGTAATGCCAAAATATTTACATTTCAAGTCTTCAGCAAGAAATTCTTTCCCTACCTTATAATCATAATCAATCTTTTGTTTTTTAGTTGTGTATCTAATAAGTTGACTCTTCTTTCCATTTATCTTCATCCCATGCTTACGAACTCAACTAAATATCCTGCCCATATAATCCTGCAACTGTTTACAGTCCTCTACCGTTTTGATCCTTTTATATAGCAATATAGCATTATGTCATCTGCAAACAATCTAATTTCAGATAGTAAACAATCAACACAATTATTCATTAGAATAATGAATAGCAATGGTCCCAATACACTACCTTGCGGCACTCCCATTTTTCTATAGGCAAAATGTAGAGATTCCAGTTCGGCTTCTGTGATGTGTTTTACTAGTTGTTAGCATTATGACTATTGCCATGTTCACTGTAACGTTGTAAATGCAAAGTCGGGAAAATAATATGCACTTAGAGAATCAGTTGAATCAAATGCGGTTGGAAAGGATGAATTAGAGATGTTGAATGGAATATATTGCAGCTGGTTGTATAACTCTCAGGCCAAAATATTTTTTAAAAATAAGCTATTTAATGTTGTTAATTTTTTAATAATGCCATAAATAACTCACTGCACTGTATACACAATTCATTGTGAAGATGCAAGACTATTTTGATTCTTCTGTGCCACATGGATCAAACGCCATGTGTTATCCTCGACTCCGCTTTGTGAGTATTTGTGGATTACTTTCACGCTACTGCCCTGCTTCTCGCTATAGGTGCCACTACACTCCAGCCACGAATCATTTCAGCCTATCTGTGAGGTAAGAGGAGAAGTAAGTAAATACTGTTACTTAGGAAGCAAAATTAGAAATGATTGGTAGGAGCAGGAATGATGTTAAAAACAGAATAACACTAGCGAAGGGAGCCTTCTTTAAAAAATAGTAATCTCTTAGTCTCGAATATTCACCTAGGATTCAGAAGTTTCTAAAACTGTACGTATGAATGCACTGAACTTAAGCTTTAGGAACACCGAGGTGAATGAAAATTGAAGCATTTCAAACGTGGTGTAACAGAAATGAATGTAATTTGAAAATTAATGTTGAGTAAACAAGTCCAAATCCCCGTCCTCCCATCCAGATTGCAGTTTTCCGAAATCATCCCACATTAAAGCCGGGATGGTTCCATCAAAAGGCATGAAGAGACTCCAGTTTAGCTTCATTGATGTGTTTTACTAGTTGTTAGCATTATGACTATTGCCATGTTCTCTGCAACGTTGTAAATGCAAAGTCGGGAAAATAATGTGCACTTAGAGAATAAGTTTAAAAACTTTGAGGATCCTGTTGAATCAAATGCAGTTGGAAAGGATGAATTAGACATGTTGAATGGAAAATATTACAGTTGGTTGTATAACTCTCAGGCCAAATGATTTTTTTAAAGAAAAAGCTATTAAATAACCCACTCCACTGTATACACAATTCATTGTGAAAGCTTTACCGGAATACCTATCACATTTCTAATTAAAAGTTAATCAAACAATTGCGATAGAGCTTATGTCCATGAGGTAATTGCCCTACATACCTACTTTAGAAGTATTTACATTAAATTTGTTCATTATTTACTTACTTATCGCTCACACAATATTGTATAGAATTAAATTCATTCAAATAAATAGATTTATAAACTTATATATTTGTTTTAAGAAATCGAGGGTTAAAAATTGTAAATTCTACGTCATGAGTGTACACTAGTAGAAAACCCGTTTAAACAACTGCTGAATAGCTGCGCGGGTGTAAGGCGTCGTGTTACTGTGCTGCTGGTCGTAAGTTCGACCCTCGTGCGAGATATTTTTTTCCTGCGTGCTTTCTTTCTTTTTATTTTTATTTTACTATTCGCTGTTAGAAACATCACAAATTTGTCTTTACAAAAATTCACCAGATTTTTCTTTGGCTTTCCGTTACAAAGGATTTTCTATTTTCTTCGTCGGAGTAGTATTGAATTATGTTAGAATGTTTGATATGTCTTAAATTACATAAATTTATTACTTTTCTTTTTTTAAGACATCTTTCGGAGTTTGCTAAAAATGAGTAACTTTTCGTGATAAGTAATCACAAAAAAGGTAGCTGGATGCAATAATAAAAACGATAGTATTTTTAAGGTACATCTATCATTAAATATGGACTTAGAAACGTGGAACGCATATTTGATTTTCTCGACAGAAAAATAGCCACCAGTTAATAAGTTTACTATTCCGTGTACTGTTAAAAGTTATACATGGAAAGGAAATATTTACAAGCGAGTGGAGCAGGAAACATGAGATACTCGTACTCGAATGAAATTTGTCGGAATTACTCAAATGAATTCACCATTCGTCGATTCACATCGAACAAGGCCAAGTGATTAATGCTAAGATCTTATTACCACTTCATAGTGTCCTGAAACTACCATTCGTCGGTGAAGAACAGAGTATTGCCCAGATGTATCACAAGGAATATCTCGTAGCAGTGGTCTGCAAATGTATATAGCCTGATTTGCTCCAAGGCTTAGTAACTAAAATAAATGATAGATCAACTATCCTCGCACTGAACATCAACCTTTCTTCATGAAATCTTCCACGTAGCGGTGTCTTCATATCGTCTCTTCCGAACGCTTTCAGAAGAGTAATAAGCTGCAAACCCGCCGCTCCCCTCCCAAGGCGTCTTGCGACCGCTTATGAGGTCACTGCGTGGGCGGTGTGGGGTTGCGTTTAACTAATAGTGTGTCTCCAAGCGCTGTGCCCGTTCTTCATGCACGTCACATGGAAAGACTAATGTTAATAAAGATTACAGGGAAAGTTTAATAACAAATTAGATAGTTGCTGTTCAAATATCCACGTGCGTTGTCTCAGATCAAGTTGGGGTCGATGAGAAACTGCAGATATCGTCATTTTTGGTATAGGGTACTATTCATGATGGCATCAGAATTAACACGCAGCACTGGGCGGCTTACGGTACATTTCAAAGCGGTAACGGTTGGTGCGCTTAGTATTTTCCCCGTGACCAAATTCGCAAGTGCTCCGCAGGCTAATTTTCCAGTTTCATCCCAGCATCCATCGAGGCCTCATGTCATTTATATGCCTCTTACACTAGCAGCAAACTGCAGATTCGCATTTCGTAGCAGTGTCTCTAGGGAAGTCATAACAGGTGTGGATTTTATGTGCCTGATATTAACAGGAAAACATTGTCAGATTAAATCCCTGCGCAGTCAAAATTTAGGATCCCAACCTTAATTATCACCTTAATAGTTTTTAATTTAATCAAAGAACCGCTCTAATAAACCAATTTCACTATACAAAATTAATAATATCGATTTATTAATTAATTAAAAAATTATTAACTAGTATTACAAACTTACCTAATGACGTACACACTTTGACAATAAATTTGGCCACCGCTCAAAAATTCTATCACTCATATTTTGCAAAATCTGACATCAATGTCATCCCAGGAAACAGTAATGGCTTGCCAGTATTACATTACTGTTTCCTGGGATGACATTGATGTCAGATTTCGCAAAAAAGGTGATAGAATTTTTGAGCGGTGGCCAAATTTATTGTCAAAGTGTGTACATGGACATAATTTCTGTGAATTACAAGTAAATACTTTTTACTAACGCCATTTTCAAGCTGAAAGCCAACAAAAAATTACCTCTCAAGGGTCAGTTAAAAAAATGATTCTGATATATCATAACTGGTATAGTATTTTATATTAAGCTCTTCAATGCTAAGTTTTCATTTGTTCGAGTTGATTTAGTTTCTTTCTTTTTGACATACCATATAAGAAGAATTTACTGTACTTTTCTGTACCTATATATAACGTCAATATTAAGTTGATCCATTGTTTTATGAATACCGAAGATCAGGAGGTTGTTACGCGATCAACTCTGCATTGTATTTGTTAATAAGCCTAGCAGAAAGAAACAAGAGCAAAAAGATGTTTCCAAACACCTTAATGTGTGAGGGAGACTTAGACAAGACGACGAGCAAAACAGAAAAAGTTAACAAAGCTGGATGTCGGCCTAAAAAAACAACAGGAATAATTTTTGGGGGCTAGGTTACACAGGATATTAGTGATCATGAAACAATTGTGATGAGTACAAGATTTCGGGGGAAAGTTCCGTAGGGAGAAGGCACCAGCACAGGGAGGAAGAACTATTAACGACTCAAAGAGACAACGTTAGTGGAGTGTTTACTACAAAATAATGCAAGAGTAGAATGTTGTAGTGGGTAGGTAGATGGAGAGACTGATAGAGAGGGAAGAAGAAAGAGTGATGATGCTGAAGAACAGTAGGGAGCTCACGAAACAGCTAAAAAATAAAAATAAAATACAAAAAAAGAATATTGTAATGTTTCAAGTCCGTAAAAGGATATCAATGAAATAGTTATTGATTTTATACGAACTTGAAGATAAGTGATCGGGGAATGTACTAAGCTAACATTTACTCTTGGGATAAGTACAGGTTCTTGTAGTTATCCAAATATGACCACTACTGCCGCAGCTTACGGGGACCCCGGTGTCGGCTGATTGCAGACCACATGTCCGGTCCAGGCCAGTGCCGTCTCTAGTCGTAGCGGCAGGCTCCCGGCCTTTCTGCAAGTCCCAGTTGTGAGACAACAGAACCATTGAGCCGCGTGTAACGCAAAAGTTTCACCCATTGGCCATCCATTGAAACCCACAAGCGCGCAAAGCTCTCGGCGCTCCTAATAGACTATGATGCAGACGGGTGTCTATGTTTCCAGTGGGCTCCTTACTCGTCGTCTCCATTTAAGTATAGGCAAAGAATAACGTCCCAACCGCGGCACGTGTAAATGTGTATGAAGGCTACTCAGCACAATACCAGCAAAGAGAAAGCTAAGAATGTTTTTCTGAATAACATTACGATCGGAGGGGAAACACTGAAAGATTCAACTTGATGTTTATATGACTATGTTAAGAAAATTGGAGCTAAAGCTAACCTTGGTGTTCAAGTCGAAGGTTGGTCAATCCCTCCTAGAGGAGATAGACTGGTATGGGAGGTATAGTGGCCATTTCATTTCCTCCTAACCTTACCTAACCTTGTAATCCTACGGAGTAAAGGGGACCACGGTTTAACGCGGAATTCGATCCACAGAAGCGTTCTGCCATAATTCACGTAAACAAAGCGAGATTAGTCAGAGGTAAACGTCGGGTTAAGGGTTTTTGAAAATCCCTGCCGAGACTGCGATTCGAAGGGAAATGAGCAGGAGAGACAACATTCAGACAATTATGAATAAGAATTGGGAAGAATTGACGCAGGGACATCAGGAAAAACATCTTAACAGCAAGTGTTGCATATAAAAAAGAATGAGCTTACTAATAAGGTTGAAATAGATTCCAATGATATTACGGGATAGCTGGCCAAGTTAAAATACCTTAAGGTTACTATTAATATAAGAATAACGTTAACAGATATATATAAGAGAGAGCTGGAAGCTACATTATATCATACTGAAAAATACAAGTTATTACTCTGAGACTGTAAATCAGCCACAGTAACGATGGCTCATAAAGGAGAGCAAAGAAAATGGTTTGAAAATTGTTGACCAATTAGTTTGACGTCGGTGAGAGCTAAGCTGATAGTGACCTTGGTGTCCAGTTACATAAGGGATATCTGTGAGGATGGAACACGGTTTTAAAGTTTGCTATATCATTTTTAGAGTTGTTTTTCATAGGAATCTCAATTTATAGGAATGTACAAGATGTTTTTAGAAGAAATGGACAAGCGAGGCCAAGTAAAGCGTATGGTGCTCGATCTCTCCAAGTAGACGAGGCATAAAGCTATAATATAAATAATAAATAAAAATAAAAAGAACTCTCCAAAGCACTGGACAGAGTGATCCTACTAAAAGTTTCACCTGAAAGATGGTGACGGAGTTTTGGTTCGCTAAAAGTCATGTGAAAACATCTTCACTCTGCTTGTTACCCAATAACATTACGTTAATACTCAACGTCGAAAGAAACTTCATTCTTATATAATTATGATTCTGTTGTTGATTTAGACGGAAAATACTTTATTTGTAGCTAATATGATATTGTGACTTTATAATAGGATTATAACGACAGATTATTAGAGCAACTTAGGAAGGATCTGATTAGGTCAGTATATACTAAATGCAAATTTCAAAAACATTAAGTATAGGCCTATTAGAAACGCAATTAGCAAAATAAATGATTTTAATAATTATTGTTGACGAAAAGCATAAAACATAAATATTAGCTCATATCATTTTATTACAGATCAGCTATAGAGGAAAAATTTTGTAGACGATAAGGAAAGCTTTGAAAGACCTGGGGAGCAGGGAGCATTGACCGGGGGGGGGGGGGGGCTAATGGTGAGATGTACTGGACTGGGAAATCTTGGACAGAAGTTTGACTATTGTGGGATGGAATGCACCAACATTATTAGAGAAAGAGAGGGGTGCAAAGGACTGCAGATATTTGTCTTTAAAAATAACAAAAGATCACAATTAGTAAATCATATGATAAAGCTGTTGCGTTCATTAAAAGACAGGAAGAGTGAACCACGACCATAAATTTGAGCTTGAATTCGGGCAAAAGCGAGTGGGACAGGATTTTTTTTTCCCTGGCAGCGTAACTAGGGACTAAATAAATTATCAAGGTAACTATTTAACGATATACCACTAACAGTAATGTAAAAATCCAATGAAAAATAAGTAGATTTTTGGTGAAATGGCACCTTGGAATATCGCAATTAATTGTAATTTAATTTAATTAATTTAATTTAATTGCAATGGAGCACAGGCTCAGGTGGCAATTTCCCTACACACCCATCTTCCCCCTATCCTGCACCTACCTGCATTTGCCCTCTACAAATTTTATCATTAAATTCTTTCAAAGTATTCGGTAAATTATTCATCAATTCTGTTGGTAACTCATTCCAATCCCTGACACCCTTACCTAAAAAAGAGAATCTTCCTACACCCTTGTGCCTGAAATCGAGTGCCAACTTGTGGTCATGGTCATCTTTTCCCTTCCATGCACTCCTTTTCATACCTATTGCAGTAATGTACACATGATACTGCGAGATATAATTTTAAAATATTTCGTAACTGATATCATGGGTATGAATTAAATAAACCAAGCCTTGAAATCAACGAAATTAGTACGGAGTTGGTGTTTTGCAGGAATGATCGACTCTTATCCACTTTAATAAAATGCGTTTATTCTTAGGACTGCACGCACCTCAATATCTCGGCAACATTCGGGGAGTCTCAATAATGCCCAAAGTGTTGTTACATTGGCTGCCACCACAATGTTGCTTGGCTAACCAGGAATTCATTTGATATAATTTGATACAACTTGCTCTTATATTGTTAAAAGGAAGCGTAAATTTCAAATTAATAATCTAATCTGATTTTATTTACACTTACATTGTTAACACAAAGTGCAACTACGATGAACTAGATCTTTCAAAGGCGTTTGACAGAGTGAGTCATAAAATGGTAGCAAATAGCTGTAAGCTAAAAACTATTGGAGTGGATGAGAAAGTGATTTACCGGGTAGAAAATTTTTTAAAAGGTAGAAAACAGAAAGTTAGAGGTGGAAATGTAGTATCAAAAGAAGTGGATGTAAAAATGGGAGTGCCGCAGGGTAGTGTATTGGGACCATTGCTATTCATTATTCTAATGAATAATTGTGTTGATTGTTTACTACCTGAAATTAGATTGTTTGCAGATGACATAATGCTATATAAACGAATCAAAACGATAGAGGATTGTAAACAGTTGCAGCGTGATCTGGACAGGATATCTGGTTGGGTTGGTAAACATCGGATGAAGATAAATCCAAAGAAGAGTCAGCTTCTTAGATACACAAATAAAAAACAAAAAGTTTATTATCAATATAAGGTGGGGAAAGAATTGCTTGCTGAAGACTTGAAATGTAAATATCTTGGCATTACATTTGAAAACAAGCTTAACTGGGCAGGATACATTGGACAGGTGGTAAGAAAGGGTTTCAAAATTCTGCTCTTGTTGGAGAGAGTGATGAGGGGATGTACGAGAGAAGTAAAGGAATTGGGTTACAAAACATTGGTCAGACCATTGCTCGAATATGGTAGTGTAGTATGGGACCCTCATTTAACATACCAAATACAGGAATTGGAGAGGGTGCAAAAAAGGGCTGCTAGATTTATTTATGGAAATTAGCGCCGAATGCAATCAGTGATTGATATGATAAAGGAGCTGGAATGGGATTCATTTCAAGACAGGAGGAGGATGAGGAGGGTCATGGGAGTGTACAGGGTGTATTCTGGCGATGAGGCAATGAAAGATATTGAAGTAGGTATGAAAAAGTAGTGCATGGAAGGAAGAAGATGACCGTGACCACAAGCTGGCACTGGATTTCAGGCACAAGGGTGTGAGAAGATTCTCTTTTTTAGGTAAGGATGCCAGGGATTGGAATGAGTTACCAAGATAAATGATGAATAATTTACCGAAAACGTTGAAAGAATTTAACGAAAAAATTTGTAGAGGACAAATGTTGGTGGGTGCAGGATAGGGGGAAGATGGGGGTGTAGGGAATTTGCCACCGGAGCGTGCGTTCCTTTGCAATTAAATTAAATTAAATCTATTGTCTATTATGGAGCACAAATACTAATTATAATGAGAGGCAAAGAGATAAAAAATTGTAATTAAATTTATGCGTTGCTGTTTGTTTGTTTACTACGACTAGCTGCAGAAATTTCGTCTAAGGAGTGGAGCATCTGATGTTTACGCTGTATTCTCTGGAGCAGTTTCGGGAAGGAAATAACATGACCCAAGAATGTTTTGATAGAAGATAACAAACACTGAATTTTATTTAAACTCAGAGAAAGTTTAATAAATTTCCGTCATCAATAAATAGTTATTCGCTTTTCCTTTTAAACTTTTCCAGAACAGATACTTACAACCATCATTGATGATGCTGGTCATTTTTGACGGCCGCTTAAACTAGTAGTTAATAATAGGAGCTATAAATGATTGAGGACTCAGCCCCTGACCTCGTTTTATTCATTTCACACCTTTTTAGGAGTAATACTGCTGTCACAGTTTTCTCTGGCTATTTCTTTCTTTCTTGATAGTGACTTAGTTTTAACTACTGTACTACTAGGATACATTGAAATCAAAAAGAAAAGACTAAGTGCGTTTTCATTTAATTTTATGCTGAAGACCGTTGAGTACTAAGTTAATAAATAAATTTCCTCCTCTTTCCTCCACACATTTCTTAACGCCTTTAATCCACTGTCCCTTGGTCTTCCCTTTCAGCTCCATGTCGAGCATCTTCCTTGGTTACTTCTCCTCTCCCATTATCTTTACAAACCAATACCACTGTAACCTAGATTTTTCAATTCTCTGTTTCAGCGGTTCTTCCTCTACCATCTCCTTGATTCTCTTATTCCTTATTCTGTCTTTTCTTGTTAATCTTACTCTATACCGTTGAAATTTCATTTCCACGGATTGTTCTCACCCTTTGTCTCTCTCCTTCATCATCCAGGTTCCCGATCCACACATTAAAATTGGCACAAAGTATGTTTTAGAGATTGCCTCTTTGCTCTTTTGTGGGACGTCCCTACTCCATACCAGACTGCTAATACTCTTAATAAATCCATCTCCACATCTGCTTCTTTCATTTATCTCCATCCTGTTTCCTCCATTTTCTTCAATCTAGCTTCCAAATATTTGAAACATTTCACTCTAATTAGTTGCTTTCCTCCAAGTGATATGCCTATGTCCGTCCTGTTCTTCTTTCTTGTTGTTATTACCAATTCTCTTTTTCTTGCAGAGAACTTCATACCATATGCTCTCCCACACATCCAGGTGATCCTGCACCTCTGTAGCGAAAGAGCGGTTTTTCACCACAACCAAGTTGGATTCGCCTCTGATCAACCACTCCTCCATCAGTTTTACCGAAGATATGTGGTCATAGGATCAGAGCAATTACGTTCTGCCCTCACTTAGTGCTAGTAATAAGCAGGAATCAGCGACACAAATGAAAACATGTAGTTGAAAGAATGGAGTGACTTTAATAACTTCAATAAAAATAAGCACATAGAAATACAATTGAAATAACTGTAAAATACTGCATAAAATAGCTCTCATGAAATAAATCTCTTCTAATAAAATCCTGTCACTCGGAATATTCTTTCTAAGCCAGCAGAAGGGAATAAATGCGCTAGCCTTTACATAATAAAATCTTCATGCTCGACGAACAGACTCCTCGAGAATGCACCAGAGAGCTCTCGCGCGTTGAAGAAGAGTGGGGGAAGTCATGTGACATTAGTTCTATTCTGTGAACGTTTTCGCGGCGGCAGCACTGTAGAAAACACTCTCGGGATTCTAGCCGCGTCAAATAAAAGTCGACTGGCGACGTTTCGAGAGCCGGCACTGCTCCCATTGTCAAGCCCTGCTTAACTAACTAAAACTGCCTAGCGGTAGTCTCTATATAGGGCTACCGGGCGGGAGAGGAGGGGAACTCGCGCGGAGGGCGGGTCTGCTTGGTGACGTCATGTTCCGGTTGTTGTTATGCCCAAATATGGTCCGCTCCCGTGTGTTTCGTAATTGTCTAATAACTGGCCTCCATGTTTGACTTATGTTAAGTCCTTGATCCCGATTTATCACATTGTTATTAACCCTGATTTCAATCGCCTCTTTCACGACACTATCCCAAAAATGATTAGCATAGCAGAGGCGTGTCGTCTTGTCAAAGCACGGCTCATGACAGTTTTCAAGGGCGTGCTCTACTATAGCCGATTTTTCTTTCTGCCCCAACTTAAAGTATCTTATATGCTCTTTGCGCCTTTCATCGATCGTTCTCAAAGTCTGTCCTATATAGGAAGAGCCACACTCACAAGGAATTTTATACACTCCAGGGGCCCGGAGATTTATACAATCTTTCGGGTTCGTAATAACTGACGGATCTTATAGATTTGTTGACGACACATTCCTCGTGTGGCCTCATGGGATACCAGCCCTATATGAATTTGTGAACTATCTCAACGGCGTTCACCCCAATATCAAGTTCACGATGGAAATCGAAAAAGATGGCGCACTTCCTTTTTTGGATGTATTGGTACGTCGAAATCCGAACGGAAGGTTGGGGCACAGTGTGTATAGAAAACCCACACACACTGATCGTTATCTAAACGCCCTTAGTTTTCATCACCCATCTCAGAAGCGCGGCGTACTGAATACGTTGGTCCACAGGGCAAAGGCGGTATCCGACAATCAGCATCTACAAGAAGAGCTGCGACACTTAGAACGCGTGTTTAGGGCCAATGGCTATAGTTCCAAAGAAATTCGACATGCGATTAGCGGAAGAAGAAACAAAAACAAAACGGATGACAGGGAACGAGAAACCCCACGTGCCTTTTTGCCCTTCTGCGGAGCGGTGACATCAAAAATAGCCAGGCTGCTCAACAAGCAAGGCATCCGCTCCATCTTTCGCCCCCGCCTAAGATCCGTCAGTTATTACGAACCCCGGAAGATTGTATAAATCTCCGGGCCCCTGGAGTGTATAAAATTCCTTGTGAGTGTGGCTCTTCCTATATAGGACAGACTTTGAGAACGATCGATGAAAGGCGCAAAGAGCATATGAGATACTTTAAGTTGGGGCAGAAAGAAAAATCGGCTATAGTAGAGCACGCCCTTGAAAACTGTCATGAGCCGTGCTTTGACAAGACGACACGCCTCTGCTATGCTAATCATTTTTGGGATAGTGTCGTGAAAGAGGCGATTGAAATCAGGGTTAATAACAATGTGATAAATCGGGATCAAGGACTTAACATAAGTCAAACATGGAGGCCAGTTATTAGACAATTACGAAACACACGGGAGCGGACCATATTTGGGCATACAACAACCGGAACATGACCGTCACCAAGCAGACCCGCCCTCCGCGCGAGTTCCCCTCCTCTCCCGCCCGGTAGCCCTATATAGAGACTACCGCTAGGCAGTTTTAGTTAGTTAAGCAGGGCTTGACAATGGGAGCAGTGCCGGCTCTCGAAACGTCGCCAGTCGACTTTTATTTGACGCGGCTAGAATCCCGAGAGTGTTTTCTACAGTGCTGCCGCCGCGAAAACGTTCACAGTTATTTAACATACCTCTACGGGGAGGATATGTCGCGCAGCGTTAAACATCTGGAGAAGCTGCGCTGCAAGAAGGCCAAACTACTGAGTTCGCTGGCCTTCCTGTTAAGGTGTAGAGACACCGAAACAGTGCCACGGTTTGCCGTTGTAAACCATCCGGCAAACACTACTGCC